>VXBI01000142.1:775792-815465 GCA_013397375.1 Toxostoma redivivum | reverse complement strand
TCTGTGTGTGTGTGTGTCTGTGTGTGTGTGTGTCTGTCTGTCTATGCAGCCATGCCTGCATTTGTGCATAGGCATCAATGTGCACTTTTTGGAAAAGAAAAGAAGAGCTTTTCTGGGCAAAGGATGACAGGTAAAGCTGTCAGCAGAGCTCTCAGTGCTCTCGGTCTGGAATTGCTCACTGTGGTGGGAGGCAGTGGGATGTGGCACAGCCCTGACCAAAGCCTGCACAGGAACAGAAGCCCAGTCTCCAAGTCTGGCACAGGCCCTAGGAGCAGCAAAGATCTGGACAGTGCATGCAGAATGATGAAACAGGAGAGCAAATCTGTCTGGGAACAACTAAAGAGGCTTTTGCATCATCATTTCCAACAGTGGCAGTGGCAGTCTGGGAAAATCTGGGCAGGAAAAGCAGAAAACTCAGCTGAACCTGGAGCAGACTGGCTGAGATGCAATCCTGCTGCTAAAGGCTGGTGGTGATGGAGGATATCAGCATGAAAATGAGCTGGCAGTCGTTCACTGCAAACAAGACAAGCTGCCTGCTGGAGTGTGTGTGGAGGAGAACAGCTGAAAGCAGGAGGAAGCTCTTGTGCTCAGAGTCCCTGGAGCACTGCATTCAGTTTTGAGCTGCCAGTTCAGAAACAATGGGGAGAAACTGGAGAGGGACCAGGCAAGACGACCGAGATGGGCAAAGCCTGGGGCACATGATCTGCCAGGAGAGGTGGTGGGAGAGGCAGGTTGGGCAGAGAGGTGGAGGGAAGGCATCTTGTCTTGTGCTGGGTGAAAGGAGACTGAGAATGTCTTAGAGCAGCCTGTGACCTTTGGAAGGGCCAATACACAAGGATGACAGAGCCAAACTCTTGTCACTGATGGCAGACAGTATAGGAAGGGCCACCAAACACAAACTGAAGCTTAGGAGGTTCAGGTTAGGCATTAGGAAACATTCACTGTCCAGAAGGGTGGTGCAGCCTTGGGCCCATTGCCAAGAGAGTCTTTATCCCCCAGTATTTACAGGGTTCAGTTGTACAAAGCCTTGTTATCCTGATCTGGCCCTGGACTGATCCTGCTCCAGAGAAGGCTGGGCTGGAGACTTCCAAAGGTGTCTTTCCACCAGCACTGTTTTGATTCCTATGGCTCAGTTTCTGTGAGAGTTGCTTTCCCATGGATATGCACTCTTCCCCAGGTTGCCACTCTTTCATGAAGGGGAAGGAATTTTGTTAGCACTCTTGGCAGGCTTCCCACACACTCTCCATACAAGACCTCCACCCTGTCACAAATTCCACCCAAGATGCTTGTTTCACAGACAGCAATGAAGGGCCACCAGTATCCTTGTCCTTCCTATAGGCTTTTCCCACAGGTTTCACCTTGGTCCTACATTTCTCCCCACACATGAGCAGCACCCACACATGAGACTCTGCCTGGATGTCATCAGGGAGCAGAATCCTGTCTGCAGGAGGTGAAAGAGGGATGTTTTTCTCACAGTGGGACTCACTGTGGCTTGGGGAAGACACGGTGTGGGAAGGTCAGTGTTGTTGTGACACTGGAGGTGGTGTGGGAGCCAGGCAAGGCCCATGTGAAGGTCCATGACAAGGACAGGGAAGGTCCATGACATTGAATATGCAAAGTGGAAGGAAACACAGAAGGCTGTGATCTACATCTGGGGGAGGTGATGATGTGTGGAGGCAGCGATTTGAAGGTTCCATGGGTGGGAGGAGAGCACCAAAGGCTGATGGAAAGGCCCCCAGACAGGCTGAGCGAGGTCCAACAAAACTCTGCTTCTCTTTGCATGCTGATAGCACATCTGACATGAAACAGGCTGGCACAAAGTTAACCAATCAGCCCTATTTGAGCAAACCTGAGCTGGCACAAGAAGTTTATTCCAGCTCAGCTCCCTGAGTCGGGAGGCTGGATCACTGAGAGCCCTCAAGTCAGATTTAGCTATCACTGAACTGCAGTTGTAAATCACAACCTCCCATGTATGCCTTCCTTTCAGAAAAAACAAGCATCAAAGGATTCTCTTAGGAGCTTCCCCTCCCACTCCTTCTATCTCATTTTTCAGTTTGAGGGAAATCATTGTATGGTAATTTCACCTCCCTCCTCTCAGTTTCTTCCATTCTGCTGATGCCTTTGGACACTGCTCCAGTGTCAGTGAATATGCAAATGCCACTTTGTTTGTCTTGCCTTGGGACAGTGAAGGCTTTGAAATGTAGATGTGGGAGCTTCAATTTGTCTTGCTAAGAACCTACTTTCTCTTTAACTCTTATGTTTTTATACAATTCAATTGAAGGACTCTTCTCTTTCACTCTCACTCCCAACTAAGCCATTCACCCTCATTTAGACAGTAGACTATATTTCATCTGGTCATTGGTTTTGTTTGCTGAACTACATCACAAATTAGATGTTTTTAAAAGCTATTTCATTCAATCTTGGGCAGCATGGCAGCTATCTGTTTTTTCCCAGAATTACACAAAGTGTGTACATTACACCTAAATACAGCTGAGAGATGCACAGGGTGTGCAGAGCCCTCCTGGTTTAGACATGAGGACATAGGATTGTCAATTCTCAGTCAAGCCCAAGACCCTTCCAGCTCAGTGCTGTGTCCCTGGCTCTGCCCAGGTGAAATCCCTAAGGAAGGTGACAGGAGCAAGTTGATTAGAGAATGAAGCCAGTCAAAGAAGTGCCAGGGCACTTATGTAGCAGGAGGTACTTGTGTTGTGCTTTAACCCCAGACAGCAAGAAAACACCCCAGAGCCTCTCACCCCACACACACCCCCAGCAGGGAGGAGAATAGGAAAAAAGTTAAAAACTCATGGGTTGAGATAAGAACAGATTGAAACAAAATAAATGTAATCAATAATAATTATCATAATAATAGTAATGAAAGCAGGACAAAGGAATAAAACCCAAGAAAAACCAGTGATGCACAACACAATTACTCATCCCCCACTGCCCACTGCCCAGCATGTCATCCACAACAATCACCAGCTCCTGGGCAGCTCCCCCAGTTTATATCCTGGAAATGACATTACATGGAGTGGAATATCCCTTTGGCTAGTTCAGCTCTGCTCCTTCCCAGTTTCTTGAGCACCTCCTTGCTGGCAGAGCTGGGAAAGAGAAAAGACTTGGATTTGAGGTAAGCACTGCTCAGGAACAGCTAAAACATCGGTGTGTAATCAACATTACACTCACCCTAAATCCCAAACACAGCACTAAGAGAGAATCAAATCCATCCCATCTGAAACCAGGAGGGTCTGTGAGTTTGGTGCCTCCATGAATGCAGTGAGTTTGTCATTGAGAAAGGAGCAGTGCAGCACAGGGCCCCAGGTGTCAGCAGAGACCTGTCCCTGCTGGCAGGACCTCATCCCTCCAGAAATACCCACGTAGAATCCCTGCCCCACAGTGCCTGGCTGTGGGGTACCCCCAGTGCCCTCAGCACAGCCCTGTCCCACCAGGGAATGGGTCCAGTCCTGTTTGAATTAACACTGAGAGCTGCACTGAGACTGAGGTCCCTGTGCTCATACCTCAGCCTCTCCCCATTTTCACGTGGTTGTTTCCAGGGAGGACAATCCCTCTGTTCTGGGACACTCCTGGTGAGGCACCTCAGTGTGGTGGAGCTTCAGGATGAGGAGCTGCTCTGGCAGCTGCTGCCTCAAGAATGAAGCTGGTCACCCACCCTGCCATGAGTGCCCTGACCCAACCCTTCAGTCTCACCCAGAGCCTGGCTGGTGACACAACCCAGAGACCCAAGGCTGACCTGCTCTGCTTCTGCAAGCACAGAACAAACCCAGAACAAACCATCTCCACTTTGCCCTTCTCCACAGCCAGCCTGACCATCACCAGTGAATAATTCAGTCCTAAACATCAACTTTCACAGGCAGTTTCATCCCACCTGCCCATATCTGATTGTTTTCATCTGTTTTTACTCTTAAATGACAAAGTTTCAGTTACTCCAGAAATGTTTTCCTACTTGAGCCTCTCAACTGGAAGTTGTGGAGACTGGAAGATCAACCTGTAGAAGTCTCCTACCTGCTTGCCCTGCTCACATATTCATCCCTGAGAACTGCAGGTGTCCTTTTAATCCAAGATAACTGTTATGTGCTTGTCTGCTTGGTTAACTCACAAAACATATTCTGACAAGCACATGTACAGGAGAAAAATTTGTCTGTATCTCATCATCCCATGCAGAATCATTGTCTTAGGTTAATTGGTTAAAGAATGCCACAGATGAATTCTTAGCTGAGTTCTAGCTGAATTTTTTTTATAACTGCATTTCTCTGTGTGGCAAATCAGGTTTTATTTCAAGTGCAAGTTTTACCTGTGGGTTCAAATGTTCTAAAGCAAGGTTTTTTGCTTCTGCTTATGTGATGCAGTGTTTGAGGAGGCTGGGGAAACTCAGACATGGTCCAAGAAGGGCTGCAAAACATACATAGATTGAGATCCACAGCATTTATCATGGTTTTACTGCCAGAACTGAAGTTCTCTCCCAAAATCTCCAATAGGCTGCTCTCCACCATGTTGATCCATCGTAAAATCTTAGGTTAAAAAAGACCCTCTTACCTTTGATTACTCCATGAAGATATACCTAAATGGAATTGTTCAAACCTCCCATGGTAAGCCTTGGCCCACACAACTCCCCCACCCAGACCTCTGAGTGATCAAGCCTTGGAGGAATTTTTTTGATTGAACATGAAAAAAAAATATTCAAATGAGACTTTGTGATTGAGCAGGATGAGCCCAGAGTCAAAAGTGGCCCCTGTGTAAGAGCTGGGTGCAGATGTGATGGAGGAATCTCTCCACATGTGTGGCCCCTCCATCCGCACCTTCATTGTGAGCCCTCCCAGGGGTCCCAGCAGAGCCACTGGAGCTCCTGAGGGCTCGGGGTTGTACTGAACACAGCTCTGTCCTTTCTGCAACTCCTTCTCCTCGCTGATTAATGGACACCCACTGCAGGGGCATTTCTGCTGCTAATTCACAGTGACCTACTGGGAAATGCTGAGACAATTTGTGGTTTCACTCGTGGCTTTCAACCCCGTTCCCAATTCCTGTCCCAGCTTGGCTCATGGTTTCAAGGCCCATGACCCCAGAGAGACAGAATTCAGCCTCACTTATTAGCCCTACCATTGCCTGTTGCCTGATCCATAACTCCACAATGTCCTGCTTTGTGGGAAACTCCTTGAAAATGCAGGATTTGGGATTGTGAGTAACTGAAAAGCCCAAAACCCACATTGCACAGTTCAGTCACCACTGCTTGAGCACCTCACAAATCTCACCAGAAGTGTACAAAAAGACCCATGAGCAGATTTCCAGCACAAGTCAGGACTGGGGGAAACAAAGCCTTCAACAGGAAGCAGAAAAATCTGACAAGTAAAAATGGCTTTAAATTAACATACAATAGCAGATTCTTTTCAAAGATAATTTAGGGAAAGTTTTCATGAGGTTGTTATCTTTTAATTTCTTGATACATTTGTTCACTGTTTCTCCAAGTTCTCCAGGATTTAAGGATGCTTGGAACACATTCCTTAAAAGAAAAGGAAATGCTCTGTATCTCACTGTGAAATTACAAAACCTCTTAAATATACTTTCAAGAATAGAAACAGCCTTGTTAAAAGAATGAACTGCCAGTGCACTGAAGGGTGAAATGCAATAGGAAACTGACTTGATAAAAGGATAATTCCAGTAAATGAATAACACTTCCCTTGTATCACACAAAATACATAATGCTCAGTTGATAAAAATAGCAACGGCAGCACATGTTCTGAGCAGCTTTTCTGGCAAATTTGGTGGGAGCCTTTTGAGAGGAAGCTTTACAATCAGTCCAGAGGAGAAGTAAGAAGTGTCATGGTCCAAAGCAATCCCAGATGATCAGCAGAGCTAAAAATGGTTTCAATTAATGTAATTCTTGCTGTTGAAAACATCACCCCCTGTAGCAAGGGGAGGGGGCAGGTGAGTGTCCAGGGCCTGACGCTGTGGATGGGATTCAGCTCCTTCCTGGAGCTGGGAAGTCAAGGATCAGCCAGTGACCCTGGGCTCTGCTCAAGCTCAGAGAAGGAAGAAGGCTCAGGGCAGCTCATGTGGCCCTTAGAGAGTATTCATCCTTTGTGGGCCTGATTCTTCACCAGCCAGAAAGGGAGCCCAGAGCTCAGGGGGGGCCAATGGGTGAGCTGAGGAAGCTCTGACAAAGAGCCCTGACTGTGTCACACAATCACAGAACCTCAGAATGTCCTGAGTTGGACAGAACCCACAGGGATCATGCAATCCAACCCCAGCCCTGCACAGACACCCCAACAATCCCACCCTGTGCATCCCTGGCAGTGCTGGCCAAACACTCCTGGAGCTCTAGGACCATTCCCTGGGGAGCCTGGGCAGTGCCAGCACCCTCTGGGGGAAGAACCTTGCCCTGAGCTCCAACCTAACCCTCCCTGGCACAGCTCCTTAGGAAGGATCCCTGACTACATGGAAAGTCTTGAAATGGTTTATCCTTGAAGTTCTTAGCAGAAGGAATGGAGAGTGCCACCTTTACTTCATGGCTGTAACTCTGATCTAGCACTGTACTCTGGATGAATCTTGTCCTCTGCTCTTCTCTTTCTAAGTGCCCAAAAACAGCTGGGAACTTGAGGCTCATTGGAAAGCTGTGGATGTGGGCAGCTGATGGGCAGGATGTGCAGCATGTCAGTCAGCCAGCACGGCTCCCTCACCCACACAGCTCCAGACAGTGCCCAAAGTGCCACACACACACACCATGTCCCTGCTGCCCTCCAGCCAGGCTCTGATGGCTCAGAGTGTGGGGACAATTTGTGGGCACCCAAAGCCAGATATGAACATGGTGCCATGGTCACAGAGTCAGAACAGACACATTAATGTTGGGCATTAACACACAGAGCACTGATAGCCCTGCAGAGGTGTGGGGCCTGCCTGAACCAGCATCGAGACTGACTGCAATGTATTCAGAGCCATGGGATGAGCCTGTCCCACTAAGCACACTCCAAATGAAAAGTGTTTTGCTCATCCTGTGAAAATGTTTGTATTCCAGTGAGGACCAGAGTTGCAATGTACTGATTTTAGAGGCTGGAGACATTAGGAATGAGCATGGCAAGCAAAGGGACCATTTAATCCTCTCACCCTGGAAGAAGTGTCCAGGTCCTACAGTAAATCTCCATGGCCTGGTGCTGGCAGGTGACAGACACTCATGGGACAGTAGCCAACACTGTGTGAGCACTTAGGCTGAAGGGGGAGTGAAGAAGATGAAGGCTTTGTCCTTCCAGGCCCTCTGAAGAAATGGGCTTCTCCTTCAGCATGGCCAACCTCTGCAAAACTCTTCTTCAAGCTGCTCTGTTGGTGGCAGAAGCAGCTGGAGCCCTTCTGAGGTCAGTGGAATTTTAGCTAGAGGCACTTTTTGTCTCAACAGAGATGCCGCCAGTTTGTTCGGCTGAAAGATCTAAAGTCGGGGCCGCTGAGCAGAAATCCACTTGCTTGGGCCAACCACTGCCCACCCAGCCTGGAATGACTCCAACACTCCCTAGACCCCCCAGCTCTTGTTTAATCTTTAATGCACCTCCAGTCGCCCTGGGCTGGACAGCACAGCGAGATAGCAGTGATGATTAGCTGCTGACCCCTGGGCTGTGCTGGGCACTGGGAAATGCTGCTGACCCTCTGTCGATCCCGGCCGTGTCCCCCGGGCAGGAGGAATCATTAGTGCTCCCATGGAGGGGCCTGCAGTGCCTCTCACTCTGCTGGCTGCAGGCACACGGGAAAGCCACAGGCACAGCAGACCTGTCCTACCTGTTCCTGCTGCCCTGGCTCTCAGTTGGGCTGTTCTGAGGTGTCTGGTGGAGTAAGGGATGGGGGAGGGATGGAGGAGTGTGCCCTGTGCACAGCCCTGCAGTGCTTCCCTGCATCCTGCCCTCCCTGTGCTGCCCATCCCATGCCAAAGAGAGCCAGCACAGCTGTCCTGTCCACAGCCCTGCAGACACCCCAACCCTGCTATCTGCACTCAGCTCTGGTGCTGCAACGGAAATACACACAGGGAGGGAAAAGGAACAGCAGAGGCATGGCCCCACCAAAGAAGAACTTCTCCAAAACTGGAGAAACCCAAGATCTAGGGTCAAGCATCATTACATATGACAAAAGGTGGGGTTGACAACGACAGTGAGGGAACTCAGATCAGATGAGGCAATAGGAAATAGCAAAAGTAACAAATGTTATGGCCAACACATGAAATAAGGGAACTGCTCTCTTCCTAGTGAATAAAAGGAACATTTGGGACAACAAGAGAAGGAGTTGAGAACCAACTGTAGAAGAAGAAAGTAGAAAGAAAATTAAGAGATGAGGGATGATCATGTCCCATGGGATGGACACCAGTAGGGAAAAAGCTTCCCCTTTTTTTAATTCATCCTTAGAAAATTGAAAGGAATAGTTTTATAATAGTAAACAATTATTATTTATAATATTAAGTAATTTATATTTTAAAATTACATCCTAAATAAGTTAAAGACAAATTTCCCTAGGGGAAATTATTTCTCTAAGAGAAAACAACTGGTTAAGCAATACTGAGAATGTGTTTTGTGCAGGTTCTATCCAGGGTCCATCTGGGGATATTGCTCTGGGTAGGGATCACACCTCAGTTGTGATATGAGAACAGATTAACATGGCAGGAAGAAATTCCCCAACTGAAAATATCATTCCAAACACCAGTGCAGGAGCCTGGAGGAACAAGGACTTTGTTGTAAGAGATTTACTGAAGTCATGCAGGGCAGCACCAAGACCAGTAACACCCGAATCAATTAATTGGCTGCTGAAACGGAAATGAATACCTGGCAATGATCCTGCCCCAAGCAGCCTCAGGCAGACAGGCCTGGCATGGGGACAGGGATGTTTCCAGCAGGTGTCAGACCCAGGAGAGGAAATGTCCTACGAGGTGAGTGCCCATCCCAGGGCAGTGACTGAGCCCCTGAGGATACGCAGGGCACAGCCTCTGATTTACTCAATAAATGGGTCTCTCCACACTCAGTCCTGGTCAGATCAATGTCACACCTGCTCCTCTGTTCCTCCTCCGTGGTCATGGCTGGGCCCTTATTTGTCATTCAGCAACATCCAGAGCAATTACAAAGGGTCAGCCATGAAATTTGAAAATATTTATCAGCAGTATGTTCAGAACACTTTCTTCAGGGTTATAGCCCTCTCCTTGTACCAGAGAACACAATAAATTACCCTCCTCAATCCCACCATGTGGATGCCAAGCTTAATAACCACAAGCCACCACCAGCCTGAAGGGATCTGACAGTAACAAACCTTCTACATTTGTGTGGTTCCTCTCTTCTTTCTCCTCCCCTACTCTTCCCACCCTTCTGCATTTCATGGTTGCACATGATCTGTTCAGTAGCTGTCTGTACTCATAAGCTTTTCTTCTCCCCTGATGCTTTCCAGAGACAGACTCCAAACTGGCAGCAGGAAGGGCTTTTAGGAGTTTGTAAACGTGCATCATCCCATCCTCTACTCCTCAATTACAGCTCTTTGCTGTTACACAATGTCAGGGACATGGAGAGCCCCAGGATATCACTATTGCTTCTGTCTTGGCAATGCCTCCCAGCTTGGGGCTATTTACACATTATATAAAGATACAGCTGATGTGGATTTTTCAAGAGATGCCACCAAAACTGCTCAGCTCCAGGGTGAGGGTTTTGTTACCTCTCTTATCTGGTGACTGGGAGGGAAGCAAGTGGATTTATAGATCTTGTTCTTACTTGAGTGACTGAAGTAGGGTAGAAATATACAGGTTACCTCTGATAAGGTATCACAAGGGAGGGGTTATGAAGCTTCATTATGAAACTTCATGCAACATCCCTCATTTTCTGATATTATGAGAATTTGAAAGAGTTAATCATTAGGATCCTCAAAAAAAGAATTCCTTTCTGAACCTGCAAGTGATGGAAGCCAAGAGATCTTCTTCCTCCATGTTAAAATACAAGAAGTCAAATTAATTTCATATTAGTTTGGAATTCAGGGTTTTTAGGAAAACAGTTGCTTTATCTAACACTTTTATTGGTCTATCACAATTACAAGTCAGTTTTAGCCCAGTCCCATTTCTTCACTGACATATTCCATCAAAATCCTTTGCAAAATCCGAGATCAAATATCCCAACCTACAGCCACTCACATCACGTTTTTTCTCTCCATTTTTATCCCAAGGCACTGACCACTTCACAGCATGCAGGGCACTTTGGTAAGAGCTGAATGTCAGTGTGATATGACCACCCAGAGCCTGCCTGATGTAGAACAAGCAGCACAGCTCCATAATTCCCTCCAGGATGTGGATAATGCAGGCAGTGGAGTGAGGAAGAGCAAGGGTGGGGGCTCAGCCATAGCTGAGAGAAGATTGAAGGACTGACACCAATGAGCACATTGCCCACAGCCCCAGGCTGTTCCCCAACACAGGAATGCTCTTTTTGTCCCCACCTGCTTGTCCAGGTGATGCAGTTTGTCCATTATTTTATCCTCCTTTATCTATCTCTTCCAACCCTGCAGTTCACACAAGAATCTCCCAGCTTTCTCTTCCATCTCTCTCTTGGTTTGACATTTGTCTGAGTCACCTGGGCTTTAGCTCTAAAGGATTTCCTGCACTTTGCTTTATCTACTGGGAGGAAATTGTTTTCAATAAATGCATTCTGAGAGTGGAACATCCAAAAATCATTCTGCATCATCAATTCTGACATTAGCTGTGGACCTTGATTTTATTGGCACAGTTTACCCTTCTTCCCAGAAAAGGGAATTCCATTCAGGGCCACCTCCATTTCTCTCTGCATAGGTCCTGCTTTGGCAGGAGAGCTTCAATCCATCCCAGCATTGCCAAGGACAAGGATGGATACTTTTATGCCCCACTCTTGTTTTTATCAGCATCAAATCCACATTTCATACTTCATTCTTGGTAGATGCAACACTCCTAATTTTTTTGAAACTTCTTTAAAGAATTACCAACTGTCAAATTCCCAGTTAGAAATTAATCTCCAGTGCATATAGACTGCAGGAGAATTAATGCAGAGATATCAACTTAAATCAGGAGTGGGTTTGCTCTGTAAAATCCAGGTGTTCAGCCTATTCCAATATCAAAATCTGAGGCTGAGAAGTGAAACAATTGTTGTCTCAGTTAGCAAAGCAAGCCCAAATGAGTAACAAACATCCTTCATTTAAAAGGAACACAGATCCAGATGGAAAGACAACACTTCACATGAAAATATGCCAGAGATACTGAGAAATAATATTTTAAATAATCAGGAAATAAGGTTTTTAAAAAGTAAATGCCATATCTCTGTTGTCTCCCACAGGAAAGCCAGAAGGTATAAATCCCATGAGATAAATGTGGCATGGGTGCTTCTCCAGATATGTGATTTACAATTGCTTCTGCTCCAAGTTGAGACAAGTTTGAGGTCTTACATCCTTCAGAAATTAGTTTCTGAGCTGCAGGAATTGTAGTGGCTGCTGATATTGGGAAGTCAGGGCAGAAGCAAGTGTGTTCTTCCAGCAGAAGTCACTCAGGATTTCTGTGCCCATGTCCACTCACCACATCGCTGGAAATTTCTTCCTGTTACAAAGACAGTGAGAGGCAAGGGACTTGCATTTCCATAAAGCAACTTCAGCAGGACATTCAGTTCTGTTTTAGGTGTCGGGTGGGGGTTCTTTTCTCTAACTGGAATGACAGAAATTGCCTAGATAACTGTAGAAACTCTTTCACTGTTATCTCTGCTCAAGCCACAGGCTTGTCTTATCTCTCCCACAATACCACACTATGCAGCTCCTATGAGCTCCCTGTTCCCCCTGTACTGTTCACTCCCTCCTATATTTTTGCTTTTCAATATGTCCTGAGGAATCCAATAAAGGCTCCTGCAGGAATTTGCAGCAACACATTCCTTTTCCATCATCATCTGCACTCTGAGAAAAGCTCTTCTCTTATATATCTCTTCTGACAGAATATGAAACCACAAGTATTTTAAGCTGAGACAAAGAAGGCAGAGGGCTGTAATCCAACCTGACAGCAATGTTATTAATTGGGGAAGAAGAGGCTGAGCAGAGCAGATTGCTCAGAGATCTGAGAAATGGCATTTTGTTGGGAGGGGGCTCACAGGTAGTTCTGGGCACTGTGGATGGGCTGCAGAGCCTCTCACCCAGAGGACACACAGCAGTCCCCAAAGGCAATGGTAGAACAGAGATAGGAGACCACACAGGGCTGAAGTGCACCCAGTCCCAGCATCTGCTTTCCTTCAGAGCCTGCTCTGAGAGCTCTCGCTTTGATCCCGGGAAAAGGGGGGCAGGCACTCTTTTCACAATGTCTTAGTGGGATTTTTAGCAGCACAGGGCCCTTTTCCAGACAGTGCTCAGTGCTCCCTTGGGTGCAGGTTTAGGATCTGGGTGCAGGTTGTGCCATTGCCAGCTGGGTCCTGATCCACGCAGGAGGTGGCTGAGCTGTGCTGAACCCACAGCTGGGAAGGGGATAAAGGATAAACACTGCAGCACTGCAGCTGGAATGGACTCACCCTCCACACTCCACATGCCCAAGCACTTGGACAAAACCCACTCCTAAGTACTTGTTAATCCAGGTGATGGAGAATTGAGGGAGTTGCATTCAAGAGGTGCTTGCTGGGGACCTGGCTAAGAAGCTCATATTGAAGGGTCTGCAGGATGTTGGCATGACAGGGACGGTCCTCAACCATGATATTTACATTATTTGGTTGTGATGTAATCCAAAACCTTCTTTAAACCTAGCTTCTGGTTTTAATTACACATTTAATTACACAGGATTATTTGGGTCTTCTGCAACTTTTGCTAATAATAATTTACACCAGTTGTATCACCAATAGGAACAAACCCTGCCATGAATGTCCCTATTAGAGAATAATTCCTTTGAAATCCTTTTTCAGTCTTATTGTTATTGATTCATAATGGGCAGTCTTTATTTTGGATTTTTAAAACAGAATATATGCTGTCATTTCATCAAATGAATGACAGAAATTTCATACCTAGAAAAAAGCAGCGTATCCTTCTGAACTGATCAAAGAGGAAGATAAATGGCAGACCTGGAAGAAAGAGACTTCCAAGATCTGTTTATTCTAACAGGGAATGGACGATGTGAGGTAGCAGTTTGCAGCTGAGGCTACACAGATTTATATTCTATCTCCTGTCAGCTTTTCAATCATCTCCTGGGCATCAGTGAAGCCAGCCCATGATTCCACAGGACCTTTTCCCCTCCTCCCCACTTCTCCAGTAAACCAAGGTTTGTTAAACATCATTGCTAATGCCCCCAAGCTTCCCAGACATCTCCTTTTAACTTCACTGCAGTAAATTACTTGGCCCAGTCAGTACAAAAATACAGATCTTGTGTGGAACCCAAAGGGACAGGAAGGAGTTGGTGTTGCAGATGAAGGCAACTGCACCTTCACATCACTGGTCTGCAACTCTGGCCTCAGAGAAGGCTGTCAAGTTATTCTATTTCCATTTATTAGCAGAGAATTATTTCAATTGAGAAGTGAGTTACTCTACATTTACTTCTCTTCATACTAAAGAAGCAGAAAATGAAGTACAGGAGAATTAAGGAACTGCTTCCAGTCCCTACAAACTTCTTTGGTCTCATGCTTTCAAATCTCAAATGTTTTTCAAATGTTTTTCTTTTCTTACACTTGATTGCTTTTTAAATGACCAAATTCATCCCTTGGGAAGAGCAATACAGTCAGAGTGGTAACCTGAGCAGTCTGTAAGTGACTGTGACAGGTTGTACCTTCTCAGGACCAGGACATCACATGGTGGATGCTGCAGCCAAACCAGAGCAGCCAGAGTTAAACTTCCAGGGGAGATGAGGTTGGAAAGTTGTGCCTCGTTCACAGGCTGAGGTGCTAACCCAGAGCCCAGGGACAGCTGATGGGGAGGCAGTGAGGGTGGTCCTCTTTCCCTCCAGAATCCCTTCAGTCACCGTGGAAGTTGAGCTTTTTGGAGGTTTACATGAATTCTTACTGAAATCACAGCAGTGGTAGGCAGCCCAGGATCAGGTGCTCCTGCAGTGTTCATTACTCTTCCCAAGCCCCAGGGTGCTTTGAGGCCAAACTGAATTCCACCTGCACACAGATGCAGACTGGGACAACATCACTCCTTCAGCTGGAATTCAGACTTATCCTCCAAAACTTCCACAGGAATGCACATGGCCTCACTTACTAATGCTAAAGGCAATTGATGTCTGTGTTATTTGAGCATCTGGAGGCCTCCTATGAGCCAGGGCATCTTTGTGCTCTGCCCAAAACAGAGCAGGGCCTGGAGGAGCTGCCCACAGTCACAACACATCAAGAGCAGAGCTGGGGAGGTGGTGTTGGAGTTTTGCCCCAGAGGATATGAGGGTGGCCCATCCTGCTCATCCCCAAACCTGAGGCTTGGGGAGGGTGTTGGGTTGTCTCTGTAAAAGCAGCCCAGTGGGACATGTCAGTGTCTGTCTCTCAGAAATCTCATTTGACCTTGGGCTATGAGCCCCAGACTAAACCTCCTGTTCAAACCTGACCCAGCTCCCTGCACAGCCGAAACGTGAGCCCTGACACTGGCAGCTCTGGTTCCTGACGTGTGTCACCCCTCCAGCAGCCCCCATCCCTCCTGGAGCCAGGCTGGGAGCAGAGCCCTCCATCCTCCCCACACCTGCACGGGCTGGGGCTCCCAGAGCCCCTGGGCACTGCAGGGAGCTCAGCACAGGGGCGGGAAACGCTTTAGGAGATTTTTTTTTAAAAAAGTAAAATGTGCTGGTTTCAGGTGACCTCAGGGTGTTTTTGGATAGCAGGGAGGGGATCCTTCTCCCCCTCTCCCAAGTCAGTAACACAAAAATCACAACCTGGATCAGTACAAGCTACTGATCTTTATTTTCCTGCCTTCCATGCTGCTGGGCTTGTCCAGGGAAACAGCAAGCCTCTCCTGGCAGATGTGGTTGGGAAAGGGTTTCCCACCTCATCTGCACTTGTGTCCTGGCTCCTGCTCTCCCTGTGGATCTGCTGTCTCCCTAGATGGGTGATGCTACAGTTCCTTAGCCAAGAGGAACTTGCTGTTCTTTTTCTTTTCCTCCGTTTCCTTCCCTCCATCTCTAGACCTGCAGAATTCAGGGACTGGATTAAACACCAGAAGAACTTGTCCAAGAACTGAAGGAGAGGAAAACCAAAACTAAACAAGCTTGATTTTGGACTGCAGCTGAGATACTCAAAAGGGGACAAGTTGCTGTTTCCACCTCCCAGCTCTGACACCAGGTGACTCTGGGAGCATTGACACCAACCCTGCTGACAGCTCCTCTCAGGACAAGCACAACTCCCAAAACTTGGAGAGAAGGGCCCTGCAGATGAGTGTGAACCATAGCTGTGGCCACACCAGGAGCTGGGAGACCCCCAACAGTTCTCTCTTTCCACACAAGGCCTTTTTCCAGCTGCCTGTGTGTGAGATCTGGCTGCAGCCCTGCCTGCCCTGCTCACCCCAGCCATGCCCCCGTGCTCCCAAGGTATTTCTGTGCTGGAGTTTGCCTGGGGCAGTGCAATGCCATGAATAACTTCCCTGCTAAAAGCAAGAGGGGATGGAGAAATGGAAGAGGCAGGTGGGTTTGGCAAGAGCAGCACAGAGGGAAAGATAAAGAATTTGGGTCGAGTCGAGGGTGAAGGAGGGAACAGAAACTGGATAGAAAACAAAGGGAGGTAAAGGACATTGGAGGAAAGCCAGATCAGAGCAGGCTGCAGGCAAGGAGAAGGTGGAATCGAGGCAACACCAGGGCATGGATTTGTGTCAGGATCTACAACAGGATCAGGCAGGATCAGATCCACAGCAGAGCCTTCCAAGAGCCAGCAGGTGACTCAGAATAACTGATTTAATGGGCAAGAGCTGAATCCAAGACCTCATGGAGACATTTCAGCAGCACAGGGTTGTCTTGCCCAATTCTCCATCCTGCCCATCCATGGAGTTGTGTCTCCAGACCTACCAGGGTCAGATATAGACCAGGAAAACTCTGCAGAGGAAACACCTGGAGCAGTGGATGCAGCTGAGGGGGTGTGGGGTGGGATGGAGGAGACACAGCAGAGATGTTCAGCAGAGTTTTGCACAGCCATCTACAATTTCTCTACATAAGCACAGATCTATCAAGGTGCAAAGCAGTGGCAATGTGAGAACTTCCATTCCTCAGCACATGACACTGCACCTGGCACTGCAGCAAATTTCTTGTGGCTCAGCACATGCTGGGCCTGGGATCCAACAGCCCAAATCCATTCCCAGCTGCTTGTAGGACTGTAGGAAAGCAGTTGGCAGCAGATAGAGCAAAGGTGTCAAAATCTAAGGGCTGTGTTGTACATTCAGCTAAAAGCATCCCTGTAGGTAGAATATATGCAAGGGTTCTGCCAGGGCCAGCAGCTGAGCACTTCTGATGTGCCATTTGGGACATTTCCCATCGAGTCTTGGGAACTATTTCTGCCTCCAAAATGTTTCACCAACAGATTTTGACAACATCATCAAGATCTGGTAAATCCGAGGCATCAGAGACTACAGACCTGTTATTACTAACCAAGAAAAAAAAAGAAGAATAATCTCCAAAATCCTCTGGAAAGCATTCATAACCCTAGGTTTAAAAAGAGCAGAGAAATGTAGTATCAGTGGGAAAATACCTTACTAGGAAATGAAGATTGTCAGTAAGTACGGAAAACCTGGGATGTGCTTCTATCCATGGACAAAAGGTATACAAATATTTCAGCAATTTATATTTTGATGGGTAGTGTCTGTCTCGTGTGGCTACCAAGGTGTCTTATCTATAGCCATTAATATTTCAAATTGTTGAGTCACAGGAGATGCTGATAGGAACAGATGGTTTGGCTGGGAGCTGGAAGAGGTGATCCCTCCAAACTCACATCCCAGGTTTCTATCAAAGCCTTGGGACAAGGCTGGAAGTCAGAGCCAAGCCAGGCCCAGCAAAGCTGGCAGAAGGTTTCGTGCATTTCAAAAATGAGGCCTGGCAGAAACTTTTACCCAAAGCCTTTCAGACAAGTGCAGAAGAAAGGCATTAGCAAACACAGCACAAGTTGCAGAGGCCACTGTCCCAGGCACGGCTGTGGGATTTAAAACTTGTATAAGCTGGGAAAAGTAGAGTGGAGTTCATTTGTCCTAAACCTTTAATACAGATGCCCTGCCTGGGAGGTGCCTCCTTTTTCTGGGCTCACTCAGATTTGCAGCTTGAGACACACAAGGTTAGGCTGGAAGCCACTGAAATGGTCACTTTTAGAAAAGCAGAGCCTGGAGCACACACAGACAGAGGGTCAAGGACATGTCCTGGAGGCTGACTTTGCCAGGACACAAACCAGGGCACAGAAAGGCATTTTGCAGGAGCAGTGCAGGGAGCACAGAGTGGGCACAGGGATCTCAGCCAGCCATCACCCCCACATGTCAGAGCAAACAACCTCAGCTGGTATTTCAGCAGCCAGGTTGAGGATGGGGACAGTGGTGAGGCCACGTGATGGACACACAGCTCACATTTTGCTGCTGTCTCTGTAGGGGCTGTTGGATTTACACAATAATTTAGATGCAATTGTGGAGGAGAGGGAAAAATTGCTTGGCTGGGAATTGCCAGAGCTCCCCAGTGATGACATACAATAGGATTGTGATTTGTGCTCTTTATTAAATGTTTCCATTGAGCTGCTTCCTCCCAAAGCAGTGGTATTTTGGCCATCCATGATGCTGCTTAGAGGAACCTGGCTGGGAAGACACTGATGTGTCAATAAAAGACATTTCCAGCATTTCCTATATTTAAGGTGTGACTTGCAAACTGCCTTGTGTTTTCTCATAGAATCACAGAAATTTATTGGTTGGAAGGGACCTTAAAAGCCTTTTTGTGTCCAGGGTCCTGCTGCTCTCCTGTGACTTCAAAGTGCTCCCTGGAGTCCCAAGAGATGGCAGGAATGGCTGGGAGCTGCCTCAGTGTGTCTCCCAAAACACAGGACCTGACCCCCAAGGTCCTGATTTCCTGCACCCAGCAAGGGCAGGGATTTTCAGCATGGCCGCACAAATGAGCAGGGATCCCACTGGCCTGATTTGCCAGGAGCTCTTTCCCATGACATTTTAATCCCACTGTGACAGCAACAAGCAGCACGAGGAGGTTTCACTGCACCCACCCAGAGCTCACACAGTCCCTTCCACTCAACCCTGTGAAGAAAACAAATTCCTCACATCACCATTCTCCCAGGAACAGATGATCTCCACAAAACTATCCCCCTGCTAAGGCTGGGCTGGCCCCTGTGTGCCCAGGCTCTGTGTTGTGACACTGCTGAGGAAGGGTGGGACCCCTCCCCATGTTCTGCCACCCAGCTCCCCACCTTTCCCTCTAGGAGCTCAACCTGGGCATGTGGTGGTGTTGAGCACCATAATGTCAGGAGATGTCACCCTGCCATGGTGGCCTGGTGTCAAACCAAGGTCTGGAGGAGCTATTTGGGACCATCTGGAAAGCCATTCTCAGCCAGTGCCAGAGCCAGCAGCTCCTGTGTGCCCAAGATGAAGGGCAAGGAGAGCCACCGGTCTGGCACTGGCATTGGACAGCCACTGGTCTGGCACTGACAGTGGAGAGCCACTGGTCTGGAATGGTGACTGCAGCATGAGGCCAGTCCATCATCCCTCCCTGCAAAGACTGAGCTGGGGTTCCTCAGCTTCCCTGAGCCAACCTTCCCAGGGAGAAGCTGCAGAGCACGGGGCAGTGTCTTTGAGGCTCAACAACATCTGCCCCAGTGCCATCAGCCCAGCTCCCAAGCTGTCACATATGTGGCACCTGCCAAAGGAGCATTGTTTGTTTTGCTGCTCCAGGAAAGGTGCCACTGACAGGTCCTGGATGAGGTTTGTCTCGCCAGAGTCACTTTTCCTCAAGGCAAAAACACCTGAGCTCAGCCAGCCCGGCAGCCCTTATGGTTAGGGTGGGCAGGAATGGGCATTCCAGTTATCTTCTGCACAGAGTGTGGGAAAAGGAGAACTGCAGGAATAACGTGACTGTGACTGTGGAGGAATTGGGGTTATTCAAAGGTATTTCCCAGGAGTGCTCCCTGAAGGGCAGCAATGAATATTCTTAAAAAACAACTGGTATTTATTGACTGACAAGACAATAGCAAAGCAGACACTTGTGCAACTCTGGACAACATATTATAATCAAAAGGAATATATAAAAATTAACACAAGGTACAAGCAGGACTGTAAAGCAACTTAAACCCCATAGCACCATTTTATTTCTAGAGAAAATGTAAGAAATATAAATAACACCCATACTTCTTGTCACACAAGTTGTACATTTTGAGGTAGACAAAAGTTTTGTTTCCCTTAAAGCACAGACTTTTTTTCCCAAGTGACATCTTTATGATATTGCTGCAAATTGCCTCCAGGTCTGACATGAGGTGTAGAGTGACACTTGCAGGAATGTGGTTTGTTATTCCCCTCATTGGTGGGTTTTGGTTTCCATGGCCCTTTTTGTTGATCTAACAAAGCTCCCCAGCACTGCCCTGCCCTTCCATCAGAGCAGGGGATCCTTGGATAAGGCTCCAGGAATTAGATGGGGCAGCCTCCCCAGATGAGGTTTCTTCCCAAGCAGGTTCAGCTCCTCACTTGGGGATGGTGGGATCCATAAACATCAGAAACGGGTCAGTAAAACTTTTTATAGAATTTCAGAATGGTCTGGCTGGGAAGGGACCATAAGGCTCATCCCATTCCACACCTTCCCATTCCACTGAAGGCAGGGACACCTTCCACTACCCCAGGGTGCTCCAAGTCCTGTCCAACCTGGCCTTGGGCACTCCCAGGGACCACCACAGCTTCTCTGTGCCAGGGCCTCCCCACCCTCACAAGGAGGAATTCCTTCCAAATACCCCAACTAACCCTCCCCTCTGGCAGTGGGAAGCCATTCCCCCTTTCCTTGTCACCCCATGCCCTTGTAAAAAGGGATGGATGGATGGATGGATGGATGGATGGATGGATGGATGGATGGATGGATGATGGATGATGGATGGATGGATGGATGATGGATGGATGGATGGATGGATGGATGGATGGATGGATGGATGGATTTCTATTTCCTCCCTGCAACAACAGCTGGATCCATGACTACCAAGCCCAGCACTGCAACACACCAGGAGAGGTAATAAAGCTGGACTAGGAAGTCCACGGAGGAACAGGAACAGGACCAGGGACAGGGACAGGGACAGGACTAGCCTGTGTGAGTAGTGCAGCCCCTGTGTGGGCAGTGAGGACCCCGGTTAGGGCTATTGGAGCTATGGCTGTTCCCAGGTTATCTGGATTTTAGGTGCAGAGTAAAAGATTCAGTCCAACCAAAACACTTCCAGCAAAGCCTGTGCAGCTCAGACTTCTACCATCAATAGTCACTGAGGTGCATTTGCACTTGGAAAAGGGTTTTTTTATAGGCAGGCTATGAAGTTTTAACTTTGCTGCTGAGAAGATTTCTTTGTCAAGACTTAAATGCAATCCCCTTGTATCTCCAACCTGTCATTCCAGTAATTTACACATATAACCAAATCCACAGGATTTGCAGTACATTGTAAGGTGTATGGCACAATTAAAAAGCTCTTCCAAGTCTTCCTGGAGAGATAGACTTCCAGATCTTCACAGCCCAGGTCTCCAGGAGGTGGCAGAAGAGCTTTGCTCAAGATGATGCTTGGTCTTGGTTCAGAGGAAAATACAATTCAAGCCTATCAAGAGCCAAACAGACTCAGGTTTTGTGCCCTGCTCCCACTGCTGTCAGTTGAATTAAATCACATTTCAGAATATTAACCCAACAAAGCAACCCTGGACAACTGAATGAAATAAAAAGCCCAAAGCCACCACAATATCAAACTTTGTCCCTCCCTTCTCCATGGCACCATCTCTAAAAAACTTGGTGCTGAAGGACATCAAAAGGATTGACATCAGTGTTGCCTCAAACTAAAACTGTGCTCAAGTCTTTTCTCAATCCTCAAATCCAGAATTTGAAATAATTTCTTTCCCATAAGTGTTCATCATTTGGTTTCCAGCCCTTGAGGCTGTGCTGCCTGGCAGGGGTTGGACAGGAAGATTTGCAGCAGTGTCGGGAGGAGCTGAAAAGGGCCCTGAGTTAACCAGAGCAAAGCTGGGGCACATCAGATGTCCTTGTCCAGACCTGGCTTAACAGTGAAAATCCAAATTCACTCCAGCCCAATGCCAAACCTCCACATCCCACCAAGCCCAAACCCTGGGTACCAGAGAATTAACCATCTCTTCCTCAGGTCTTCTCCAGCAGCTCTGAGCCACACAGGACAAAAAATTTCCCAAAGTCTCCTTTGGTACATGAAGAAACTTAATTTTCCCTGAAATTTGATTTTGTCCAGGTCTTATTCAGCAATTCCTGTGCAACTTTGATAAGAGGACAGAGTGGTGTCTCCTCCACTTGCTTCCCAAGGAATGGGATCCAGCTGTGCCTCCCCTCTTCCCACTGAGACACAGTCCCTGTTTAAATGGGAATGACCATTTAACAGCATGGGATCCCAAAGGACCCTCCCAAGATGGGGTATTCCCCTCCTCTCTGCTGCTGGACAAGGCTGGAGGTCAGTGGAGCAGAGGGTTTGGGATCAATAGTTCAGCCAGAATGAGTTCCCTGCTCACTTCACCCATGATGCCAATTTTAGCTTATTTGGAAGCTTTTTCATTGAGTGCTCAAAATTGAGACTCGTGGGAAGATTTCAATTCCAAAAGGATTAAAAGCAATATATAAATAATGGTCTGCTCTTGGGTATTTAGGAGGTAAAAAAAAAAAAAGGCTAATTAAGCCTATTTGCAGTATTATCATAAACTCTTTAATTCAGTTCAAGTCAACTTGAGCCAGAAGAGGGATAAAAAGGAATAAGCCTTTAAAAGACGTGTAGCTGGTGAGAGGGAAGGTCTGAGTGGCCTCTGAACAGCCTGTTAATGGCTTGATCTGCTCTGAGACTGCTCTGTGTCAGCCCTGGAGGGAGCAGAAGTCAAAAATAGTAGTAAAAACCAAAAGGGCAACAAAGTCACGGTACAGAGAGTGTGAGCACACGCTCCTCACTGTGGGGGAATTGCTCAGAGCAGCTGTAAATGAGTGGCTGAGCTGCCCAGCTCCAGCAGATCCCCACTGCAGACCCCACACTCTGAGGAGAGCTCCATCCTGTTGGGATTCAGCCCAACTCTGCCTGTGGATGAGCCCATCCAGCAACCCAAACCAGCATCTTCACCCCTTACATGGCCAGTGAATTTTGATTTGAGCTTAAGGATTCCCATATTGTTTGCAGCACCAGCCCATCTCCACTCTGGCTGGTTTGTACCCATTGCCAAGACTGAGTAAATGCAGCAGATTTGTTACCTCAGTGACAATCCAGAGCTGCTGTAGGATAAACCAGGAAAAGCCTGGAGCAGGAAAACACATTGTCAGAGAGCTAAAAACCCAGAGAGGCTGTGCTGCACCTAAATGTACCTGCTGGCCAGGTCAGGGGGTGCCTCACTGCCATTCCCAAAACTGCTCCCCACCTCACAGCCAGAGGAACTGAACAGGCCGTGTCTGCTGTGTTCAGCTAAAAGGCAAAGGGAAAACCAAGGCTCAGAGTCAGGGGCTCATGACTCTCCAACAGCCTGTGCCCTTTTCCCTGGGTCACCTTCCCTCACACCTCTGGATACACCCAACTCCTCCGGGCAGGGATTGTCACTCATGACTTGCACATTTTCCAGCTGCCTCAGTTCCCGTGGTTCCTAATTCCCTTTCAGAAGCTTTACCTGACATTGGCACAGGGCAATGCCAATGACATTGTGGCATGTGACATTGTGGCAAGTGACAATGTGGGATGTGACACACCTCGGGCACCAGGCAGAGTGTGCTGCACATAGGACAGAAAGGTGATTGATTGATGGATTGATGGATTGATTGATTCATTCATTCATTCATTCATTGACTGGGGGAAGGAGGAAGAGAGATGCATAACTCCTGCACCCTGGCTCACCCTGGATCCATCACCCTGGATCACCAGCAATAAACACCCCCTGTGAGGCCACGGGCTGCACAGGGGTGACTTCACACCCTCAGCTGAGTCCCCGTGGCTCAATCTGGGATTGTCACAGAGGCAATCCCAGGCGACCTGGAACAGCAAGATTAAAATGTGGTAAAATGCACCTGGAGTCCAATATCCAAACTACAGACCTGGGAGGTGACGGATGTGAGCTCCCTTTCTTTGTAAACTGGTATTTCTGAGGCACAGTTCTTGTTCCAGAATGAGATTATTCAGCAGTGTTTCGGTGAGTTCAGAGCAGGAAGGCTCCAGCAGCTCCCAGGGAAGGGCGCTGGCAATCCCCACTGCCAGAGTCCTTTTGCCTTGGCAGGAGCTCCCCACCACTCCTGGAGCCAGTCTCTGCTTGGTGCCTCCCTGGTCCCTGAATTCTCTTCTGTGCAGGAGCCAGGCACGAGCCCTCGGTGTCCCAGTGTCACCACCCCAGCCCATTTCCAGGAGCGCACCTGAGGGGTGCAGGAGGAGGAGGATATTCCCGCAGAGGTGAGTACACGGTTGAACTTGAGGGACATTTGTGGCTGCACTGGGGTTTCTGCTGTCCCCACATCCCCCCCCGCTCTCTGTCCCTCCTTCCTGACCCCGAACCCGACAGAGCTCTGGCTGTCCCCGCTCACGCAGGGGCTCTCCCCAGGCTGGAGCATCTCAACGCCGAGGTCGGAGCAGCACCGCACGCTGGGTGCTGGCCTTTGCCGTCAGCCCGCAGCAGAGAGCCGTGTCCCTGTCCCCGTCCCCCGTCCCTGCTGCCTCCCTGGACTCCCCTCGCCGCTCGGCTGTCCCTACTGCTTGCAGCTGTACACCACCTCCTCCTGCATGCACTGCTGGCACTCCACGTAGCAGCACCAGCGCACCTGGCAGTGGCACGAGAAGGTGACCAGGCGGCTCTGGGTGTTGTAGCCCCTGCCGCAGCACATGCTGTCGCAGTTGCCCTCTCGGGAGCAGGTCCTGCCCGCCGTGCCCAGGGAGTATTTGCTGGGCCGGCAGAAGCTGGGCGAGTCCTCCACGTACACCAGGTCGGTGGGGCGGGGCAGGGCCGGCTGCTTGGCCGAGGGGCCGTGTCTGTGCGGCCCCGACAGCTCCGAGTGCCCCACGGCGTCGTTGCTGGTGCTGAAGACTTTGACGGCGTCGTCGTAGCGCAGCTTCAGGAGCCGCCCGATCTCGTGGAAAGGCGAGAGCTGCTTCCAGCACGTCCGCACGGCGCAGGAGCCCGACACGCCGTGGCACTTGCACGTGGTTTTGAGGCCGTTCTTCACCGCCTGGTGAGCAACGACAGTGGTGGTTATTACCTGCCAGGACCTCTGGTCAGGTTATTACCTGCCAGGACCCAGTTCTGCTGGAGGCAATAGCTCGGATCGCAGACAGCTGCTAGCACTTCTGTTTTATTTGCATTATTTCTATTCCATGGGGGGAAAAATGTTAATAATTAAAATGAAGGGGAAACACACCCCCCCAAGAAAACCCCCAAAAAATCCCAAAACAACAACAACAACACAGGAAAAAAAAGAAAAAAAACCCCAACCCACACCAAAAAACCACAAATAACAGAACAGAGGAATGGCTATCAAGTTGACAGGTGAGCCAGAGAGTGGATAGCTTGAGGACAACCAGCTGAATACCAAATAAGTTCTTAAATAAGTTCTTATCAATTCTGTCTGGCACAGTAGCAGTAGTCAGTCATAAAACTGAGTATCACCAACATGGCGGATTCTTTTTGGTATATTCAAATGAAGACAGTGCTCTAATTAAACAATCAATTTGACTCAGTAAACGGAAGACAGTGATGAGTCAGTAGCCTGTAACCTACACATGCTCAATTTGATGAGCTCTCTGACCCAAACCTGTGGCAGGACTCATTCCATAGCAAGTCACCAGCAGACTCATAATTGATCTCAAGAGTTTCAGTCTTTAATCTGCTTCACACATGACAGCAGCTCTAAGCTCCAGCTGTTCTCAGAACCCCTGTGGCCCTGGCAGAACCCCTGGAGTCATTCAGCTGCGGAGTTTCTGTCACTGTGCTGTCTCCCTGGCACCCACCCTGGCACTACTAGAGGACAGAGGATGCTCCGGCCACTCAACACACATCTCCTCACACAAGAGCTCAGGAGACTTCCCAGGGACTCCCAGCACCACCCAGCCCAGGACACAGAGGTGAACAGGCCTGGTTTGTGAGCAGGGCAGTGAACACCCCTCTCACACACGGGATGGGTTGGAACACTTGTACTGAGCCCAAAGTTCATCCCAGGCTTGCCAGCACCGCTCCTACCTTGATGCCCACGTTGGTGTTGTGGATGTCCACCTTGGCCCGCAGGTCTTTGCCGATCCTCTTCTGCCCCAGGAACTTTTTCAGGAACTTGGTGCTGTACTTGAGGTTGTCCCCACAGACTCCCCACTGCCAGGCCTTGCGGTTCTCCAGCCCCGGGGAGTCGTCGCAGGTGCAGCGCTCCATGCGCCCTGCGCTGCACGCCCGCGCCAGCGAGTGCGTCAGGGCAGCCGAGGACACGGCGTACAGGAACGCTGTCTCCTTGAAACCTGGGACAAGGGGGAGATGGCAGCTAAAGGCTTTGTCAAGCCTCTAAAGGGGGGAAAGGATGCCTTGGGTTTTAGCTTTTATATTTTTCAGAATCTCTGCTGATTGGTGTGTAACTCTGAAACTTCGTATTAGATGTTAGTAAGTTCTCTCACAGGGGAGTTAGGTAAAAGAATTCCTTTCTAGCTAGAGAATGAAGGACAAATGGTACCCAAAAATCAGAAAGATGGGAAGGGAAGGGAAGGGAAGGGAAGGGAAGGGAAGGGACTTCATAACCTGGGGCTGTGGTTGAACAACTGACCCCAAGATGTAGATGAACCAAAACTTATAAAAGTGTAAAAACTCGTGACTGGGATCCAGCTTGGATTTGACTTGGGTGTAGTCCCAGCCAGGCTCTTGCACTGCCCAAGGTGAATCCTTTCAATAAATACAAATTTTATTCCTTTTGCTCTGTCTAGTCTCTGTTCCAGGTCAGCCTTTCCAGGCAGTAGTTCAAGCAGGAAGGGCACCTCCCTGCCTCTCCTGCCTGTCCATGGACTAAACACGAGCACAGTAATTAGAACTACCAAGAGACAAAACCCCTCGGGTGTTCCCACACTGTCGCCAGCAGAGGGGCACAGATTGAAGTGATTGCTGTAGTGACACCCCAGGCTCACCCATGACTGTTCAATGTGGACAAGGGAAGGGTGGCAGCAGACAAACAGTCCTGGGGAAACACCCAACTGCAAACAGTGACAGCCACCAAGTGTCCCCAGCACGGAGCTGATGGGTGCAATTACAGAGCATCATTGGAACCACATTGTGCCATAAAATCAGGAAATCTGTAGTAGAGACTGAGAAAGTGTCTTAAAATCCAACCTGTTATTTAAAAATGTTTTTAACTGTGACTGTAGTGGTATTTTCTATGAAAAGACCAAATGTAGTTGGAATGGGAAGGGTTCCATGTTGAAGGACATCTTGGCAAGAAGGAAAACCCTCACGTGTGTGGGTTTTCTGAATTCCCTGTGAATTGTCTGCTCCCAGTGACTGTGGGGTGTGTTCTGAAGCTGCTCTCCTCCCCACAGCAGGATTCCCAGCTTGGCTACACTCCCTGAGGTTGTGGTGTGACTATGACATTTTAACCAGGAAACAGTACAGTGACTGAAAATTCAATGTGGAGACGTGAGATCAGACAGGAACAGGAATATTGATACCCATGAGCTTCACAGAAGTTTCAGAAATTCTGATTGACACAAACTGGACCCAAACACCAAAATATTTAATTAATTTATTTATATTTACCTCCTCTCCTATTCAGTCCTGGGGAAAATCTTAATATTTCCTCTAGAGTTCATTTGCAGGAAAAAATAAACTATTAATGGGAAATTGCTTAACAAGTCAAAAATTTAGGAAATGGTGCAAGGAAGAGAGAGGCAGGAGACTGATCAATAGCTCTGAGTGCAGGAATGGATAAGATCAGCCAAAATAGAAAAAGTCTGGTTTATGAGAGATAGAGCACTTATACATCACATGGGAGAAAACATAATGAAGAAACCAAATATTCCACATGGGAAAATTCCAAATTTCCTTCCACGTCAGAAGGAAAATCTGTTTTCCCCAGTAATGGAAGAGAGAGACAACCACAGAGACTTTAGGTAAAGATCTACCAACAGCATAGACATGAGAGGAGAGTCAGGGAAATGTGGAGGAGATCAAGGAGATCAACCAACCTGATTTCTGCCTCACCATTTTGACTGCTGTAACCACTGGGGCAATAATTTGCAATTAATCTTTTTGGTTGATGATCCTATACAAAATTTCTCAGGGTACTGAAAAGATAATGAAAGAATGTCACCAAATCCACCAAAAGTTTTGTAAAAGCTGGAATGGGACATGGCCAACGCAGGCTGTGGACAGCAGCATGATGCTCACACATTTTCAGTGTCTAAGCCTCTTAAAGGAGCTAAGAGAGGATAACTGATACTCGAGATCCTAAATCTGCTAAGTCATTCCAGCAGCCAATCTCCAAATGCTGAGCAGATTCCACCATCCCCTGTGACACACAGGTCCCAGAAGTGAGGAGAGCACTCCCAGCCACGAGGAGCCAGCAGCCCCGTCGGCTCCACAGCCCTGCTAAATCTGACTTTGTGGATCACCACACTGCTCCTGCTAGTTCAGATTCTTTGGTTTCCCCATGTGAGTCCTGGCCAATTTTCAGCCCACTGGAAATCAGAGGCTGTGGCTGTGGTCAGGCCACTGCAGACAGCAGCAGATACCCAGCAGATTTGAAATGTCTCCTTCTCCTGCAAACAAAGCTTCAGCATCACCAGGCTGCCAAATGCTTGTCTGAAAAGTCTAAGATGATTCCCTCCACTTTGTCATGAGGACTCAATCACCATTTAATTGTTAATTCACAAAACAAAGGAGGGAAGGTAAAGCTGTCCTTCAGCCCTTGTGGAAAGTGCAGAGCAGCTGCTGGAGCTGGATTTTCAGGAGGACACACCACAAATGGCAGTGATCAGCCCCAAGGAGCACAGTTTGGGATCTGAACAGAGGTTACTCCATGTGTGCTGCTCTCTCTCCTCCCACAGTGACAACAGAGCTCCTGTCACCACAGGCAGTGGGGCCTGGCTTGGGGATGGGTCACTCCCCTGGCCCCACTGAGGGGCTTGTCAGGGACAAAATGGGATCTGAAACTCGGTGCAGGGGGAACATCTGGTGCAGATGTGCAGATGTCTGTGCTGGGCAGTTTGGCTGCAAACACCCAGCACAGAGATGAATGTCAGGAGGCTGCAGCAAAGCAGCTCCCTCTGACAGGACCTTCCCTGTGTCCAGCCTTGCCCTGGGCTCTCCAGAAGGATTCCTTAGCCTGGCAGTCTCTAAATACAGAAGGACTTTTCCTGCAATGGCACCACAGTTGTGTGCTCCAGACCACAGGGAAAATTGTAACAGGAGTTTGGCTATGGGGTGACCCTGCCAAAGGAAAGATGCTCAGGGTCAGAGGTTTTTCAGTGCTGTAGTGAAGGGGTGTGAGCATTTCAGAGCAGGTGGAGGAGGCATCTCTCTGAAAACAGCAGCAAAATCAACCAAAAAAAGCTATAGAGGTATAGAAAGATTTAGGATTGAAGGACTCTCGAGGTCTTTAGAACAACCTCCTGCTCAAAGCAGGGCTGGCTCCAGTGCCAGCTGCTCAGGGCTTTGTCCAGCTGACTTCTCCAAATCTCCCATCATGGAAATTCTAATTCTGTGTCTATGAGTCACCACTCCTCTGCTGTACCATTCCTGAATTCCTCATGACAACAGTGAAACCACTGCTGGAAGGTCAGAGTCCAACCAGCAGGAGGGAAAGGAATGGATTATGGGATGGAAGGATTGCAGAGCACTCATTTCTCAAGAAGGATTTTGTGAGTGGCTGGTTCTGACCTCTTTGCTAACAGTATTTATTTCCCCAGATCACTGAGTTGTTTGAGATTAAATCCTACTTTACCTGACTTCCAGCAGCCCTTAATGGCACACCCAGGACACCACAAGGTCATCTCTGCTTCCCATGTTTTTGTAAAGATACCAACTGCCCCTGTGCAACAAGGTAGCTTGAAATAATTTAAACTCGAACTCTTTCCATCTTTAATCTTTAAAGAAGTGGAGAAGGAATGCAGGAGGATTTTGCATGGATCACTGAGGAGCAGTAAGTCACTGTCATTAGTGACAGTGGCCACAGAAAGGTTGCAGGTTATGCAAAAGGAGTTTCCAGTTGTACCAGAGAACTATCAAGACCAACAAATGGTGCAGACTGGTAAAATAATCAAGAAGCAGAAAACCCTTGGCTTGTTTTTAATTTGGTTTTTTTTTGCATCTCTAGAAGCAGAAAAAGCTCTGATGATCCAGGCACAGCAGTTTGTCAGTTGTGATTACAAACAGAGTGTGGCTTTTCACCTGTTACAAAAATGCCCCATCTTCCCTTCAAAAGGGAAGGACCTTTTCCACTCTCCTGCACTCTTAAGACCATTTAGGACTGCTAAAAATATGTATTTTTATTCATGGTATCTCTAGGACCATGGAGATATCAAATGATTTCAACATTTCTAAAATGCCTCATCACTACCTGGGTGACAGGAGAGTTGCATGACCAACAATTCCCAACAAAGTTCCAACAAATGTCACAAACAGATCAAAAGTGGCAGCTGAAAGCATTCATGTTCTTTATGAAAGAAACAAACCCCTTTGCAAGCTAAAGGAAAATGAGAACTAATAATTGCTCCCAGCCAAGTGTCCTGTCACACAGGGGCTGCACACAGCATACTTGGCTGTATTAAATCATCATTTGATCCTTAAGATTGTGTAATAAAAGTTTTCAAACACTTATCCTCATCTGCCAAAACAGGTTTGAAATTACAGGTGATATTTTATTTTGTCAGTCAGGAGCCCATGGAAATGTTAAGGCATGCCACTGCCAGATAATTAAATGTTTTCCAGCTAGTTGAAGATGAGGATTATTCAATTGTCATTTTCAAGTTCTTTGAGGCTGATGAAGGTGCAGATGTGAGAAAGACTCAAAATGATCATGAACAGCTCCTTCCACCTCCTGCTAAAAAATTCACAGTAGAGCCTTGCAATGAAGAAAATCTGATCTTGCATGTGCTGACTTAATAAAATATTAAGTTGATATTTAATGTGATAAAAATTGATAATTTTAAAAGGAAACATTAAAAAGTTTTTGATCCCAATGTTAATTAAAATTAGCATTGATTTTCATCAAAATTAATATTGGCTTCTTCAGGTTCTTTTTTTAAAAACATTAAGTTTCTAAACATTATCAAAGGACTGAAACTCAATAAATCTGAAGACTGAAGCTTAGTAAGTGCTAATAGAACTTATTGAAGGGCTGAAACTCTGTAACAGTCAGGCTTTGGTTGGATCAGGACAGGTCTGGCAATTTCTTTATGCATTCCCTGAGAATTTTTATTAAGAAAAAATTTCAGGGTCCATCTCATTGTATTTTTCTCAAGCATTGGAAGAATTTATTATATTCTCTTCTACCTGAAATCCAGACCTTACAGGACAATTTCTTCATCTAAAGCATTTTGGGAAACAAAAGCCAGTGGTCTTCTGTCAACTGTGCCTAAATTTCTCAAAATTTATGTAAAAGAGAAAAAAAAATCTTTCTTAGGAGAGATTTATCAACATACACTGAGATGTCTGCATGCAGATAAATAGCTTTTTCAAACAGTAAGCAGCTTTAAATATAAAATCTTTTAAATTCTCAAATCTGTTGTATTTGAGAATAACAGAGGCTGACATACACGAATATCCAAGGCACTAAAAGGATTTTTTTTCTTTAACTGTCCCCTGCCCTGGAGCTGTGCCTGTTTTCCCACAGCATCACCCAGCTGAGGAGGGAGCTCAGTGTCGGGAACTCCAGCCAAGGATGTGAAACCTCCTCCACTTCCCAATCCCTGACAAACCCTGCTGGAAGATGAGTGTTGGGGAAGATGAAACAGGAAAACCTTATAAATGTGATTGCCTGGCAAAAGATTTTGAGAATATGGAAACTATAAGCGAGATTGAAATGAAAGCCATCTTTGAGATACCAAACCTCAGTTACTGAACAAGGAGAAAACAATAGCACGGACAACTGAAAGTAATTCCCTCTTGATTGAACAATTCCCTCTGGACTGAACAATCCCCTCTGCTTGCAGACAGGTCCAAGGGTCAGAGAAGACCCTGCTAGCTTGGCAGAAGGGCTCCAAAGAGGATTTTTTAGGGTTTAAAGTATAACACAGTATAGTAATGTAATGATTCTTATAGGCTGTGTGTAAATGCTATAGGATTTGTATCTTGTATTAGATTGGTTAGTGAAAATTAGACTATTCAACACAGATGAGGATTTCTTGTATTGTAATGGGAACGTCGCTCTCTTACCCTTACTTGTTACACTCCTCTCTCAGCTCTTGCTTCTCACCCCCTTACCCCTCACGCTTTTCTCTCTCACTCTCCCAGCCCTGCTCCGAGCTGTGCCTGGCAGCTCCAAGCAGGGCCCTTCTACCCACGCCCTTTGCAATAAACCACAAGGTCCAAGACCCGGCTTTGGAGATCTCTCCTCTCCGTCAGTCCCGCCCGTCCTACAGACGCGGGCAGTTTATTTTGGGGTGAAGGAGCCGGAGCTGCGGCGCTGCCGCCGCTGGTGTTACAGAGCCCTGGCACTGTGAGACGGGATTTGGGACATCCCGGGGCTGCACCCGGCCCTTCCCCACCCCAGCTACCTTGTACCTCTCTTGAGCAGGCTGGGCCGGCCCTCCAGGCTGCAGTTCCAGCGCTCGCTGCGGAACTGGAACTGGCACTCGAGGATGCCCAGGCGGATCGCGTCCCGCAGCGTCTCCGCCAGCCCCGGCTCCCTCCGGCACAGCCGCTTCTGCTTGCGGGACAGCTGCAGCAGCTCGCACTGCTTCTGGTGCCCCTTGGCCGGGCCCGAGCCCCCCGCGGCCCCCAGCGACGGGAAATGGCTCAGAGCTTCCTTCCCGGTCAGGCTGCAAGGAGAGAAGCGGGAGTTAGGGAAGAGAGCCCTGGGATCGTGCGGGGTCAGGCTGGGCAGGAGCTCTGAGCTCTGCCCATGGCACTGGGTGCTCTCGGAAGATCCATTCCAACCCACACGGTTCGGGATTCTGGGATGATTCTGCAATCACCATCATGGAAAAGGTGAGGATATTCACAAAGCTGCAGATCGGAGCATTTATTTGTTATTTGGGGTTATTTGAGAGGTTATTTGTTATTACCCAGTGCTGGTGAAGGTGGTGAAGCCACATCAAGCTCAGAGATTAATCAATACAGATTGATTAGATCTGGTATCCCATTCCCACCACACACCAGGACAAAGTCCCAGACTGATGCTGTGGGGAGGAGAGAAACCCATGTGTGCTGTCAGCAGCAACCCCATGGGAATTCCTTTTGGCTCCATGGAGAGAAGGTGACAGCACCCATTGATGGGTCACAGCACAGCCAGGGTCACACACACAGCCCTGGCTGCTGCTCGCTGTGTCACAGCTCTGTGTGACTCCTAAAGGCAGGAGCCAGCTCCTTCCCAGGGTCTGTGTGCACTGCTACCACACCCCACAAGCATGAGTTTTGCTGGAAAACATATCCTCACTGAAAAAAATACAGGAAAGGTCAAATAAAAATGTCCTGCCAAATGCAACTCTATGCATTTATGTGTTAATGCAATTCAGCTGAAAAATGTCACAAATACTGGAGACAAATGGTTTTGCTTTCCATGGCAAGACAATTTTTCTTTTGCAAAACTCATCTTACCTGATATCTTCAGGATGCTTGAAATCACAGAGAAATTATTTTACTTTGATATGGGATTTGGGGGCTGCAAACTGGAAGCAGTTGTGCAGCAGCACAGCACTGACCAGGAGTGTGTCACCTGCTTCCCAAACCCACACTCACAGAGAGCCTCAACCCCTGCCCCAAAAAATTCCCAAACCAGACAGATCAATGGAAATATTGTGGAACCTTTATTTTTGGACACTTCTCCTTCATGATGGAAGATGAAAGTCAAGCATTGCAGCTGTGATTTGAGTCTCCCCTGAAGTTTGTAGATACATAAATTGCACTCCTGAGCTGTTCCTGAGATATTTTCTAGATTTCCCTGTAGTCAGCCCAGCCCATCCAGGCACAGGAGTTGGAGCACAGCTCTGCTGACCTGATCCCACAGCACCCTGTACCCATTCTCACAGGAGAATACAACCCCCAGATGTGCTCACACAGCTGTAATTAACAACAAAGGCAATTAACTAACACACCTCTGGACTCACCCAGAGACCTGCAAACTACCAGGAATCTTGGAGCCCTTCTGGATCACACAAGGGTTGAGCCTTAGAAAGCAAGTGGGTGAGAAGAATCTCTCCCTGCTGTTGTCACTGCTGGACTGGAGACAGAAACAGGAGAGGTCCCAGTGAGCCAAGGAATAAAGAGGCAATGCTGGAAACGGAGCACTGTGGCCAGGCTCAGCTGAAGAAACTCCAATTAACACGGCTTGATGAGCTTCAGAGAGCAGCTCAGACTGAGGGGTCAGAGCCTTGCCTGGCCCCAAACCCTGCCCAGAGGCTGCTCCAGGCAGAGCTGAGCTGGAGGAGGTGCCCTGAGGGACACGAGACTGGCCCAAGGCATGAGACCAACCCATGATGAACCAGCTTGGGCTGTGCCTGGCTCACCCTGGTGCTTGAAACCCAACCCACATCGGTGAACCAACCTTTCACAGAGTGGGATGTCCCTGGGAGCACAAGCACACACTGGGCACAAGCTCTGAAACTCAAGATTAAGATGTGCTAACATTTGCATGGGCAGAGACAGGCTCAGAGGTCAGCAGAAATCTGATTTAGGGGTGTTCAGACAGCACCCAGCTCAGTGGGACAATGCTGGGCCCAGCAGAGGTGTTGCTGTTATGTCAGAATAAAATCCCCTCCCAGAGCCTGGACTTTGCCTGGCAGTGGGATTCCAGCACTGACATCCCAGAATAGTGCACTTGTCAACGAGTGGAGTGGGAATGTGGCTCCTCTCCCTCTGCCATGCAGTGCCTGTGCTCCCAGGTACCAAAGTTTCCCAAGCTCATATCAGAGAGAGGAAATAAGGAAGTGGGAGGTGCCACTGAAGAGTTTAAGAGCTTGATACAACAGCACAAACCTCTCACTGCTGAAAGCACAGCTGCAACATTCCCAAACTCCATTCCCAAACTCCTGACTGCCCACGTGCCAACAGAGCTGCCACCCCTGCCAGGCATCCTACCTCCCCAAAACCCCCTCCAGGACTAAAACATCTCCCCTCTTGCCAGTATCCATCCTGATTTTAGTGTCCTAAATTCCAGCTAAAACATCTTTCATCCCTTGCCAGGTATTTCAGTCAGCAGCTCACTGACTGTTCAGACCAATCACCCCTTCCTGGGAAAGGTGTGAGCAGCCCTGAGCCCTTCCCTTTCAGGGGCTCAGTGCAGAGGCTCCATGGCTCTGACTCCAGAGCAGTCCCAGGCTGTGACCTCAGCTGGCAAAAAACTCCAGAACTGCAAGATAGCTGCTCACTGCTTGTTCTTGCCATTCCACATGCTCATCCCAAGGGCCCAGGATACTGGCTAAAAATCCATGGATCCCTTCTCCTGGGGGACAGAGAGAGGAGGCAGTGCAAAGCAAGAGCCATCAGGTGAATGTGAAGTCAGAAATTCAGCCCTTGAGCAGACACAGTTTCACTAAAGGTGTTGAGCTCCCCCAGGTTTGTTGAGGGCTTGATGAATTTCAAGTGGCAGCTCTAAAGCCAAGAGTGAAGTTTTCTGAAGCCCAGGGGTGTCTGATTCACATCCAGCTGCTGACTCAGGAAGGAGAAAAAGTGCAAAGGTATTGCTGGAACCTGTGTGACTGAGAAAAGGTGGCAAAGGGATGTTCAAGATTTACATGAGATCTGATGAATGACACAAACCAGGGAAGAGCTGTCCTGGACAAGCTCAGAGAAACTAAAACCAGAGTAGAATTGGTGGGCAAAGGTTAAATACAGAACAGTGGAGAAGAGTCAACACAACTTGTGTGGAAGGTGGTCACTGCAGACACAGACCAAGGACAAGCCAGATGTTACTGTCTGCTTGGACAGGTACAGGTGGCAGATTTCCAAAATAGCTTGTGTAAGATAGGCTGGATACCTTCCACAATTCCCACCAGGAGAAGAAGGGACAGCAGGAGAACACAGGGCTGTGGAAGCAGGACTGGCCTCCAAGTGAGTAAAGATTATTCTGATCTCTAAAATAGGATAATCAGGGGGATGGTGATAATTTATTCCATTTTAGATTTAAAATAAATGAGGCTGTGGTAAAACTTGCAGCCCTTCTCAATGCAGGGCACAAGGAATGCTGAATTATCCATGTATTCATACAAACCATGGAATAAAGGGACCATTAAACACAAAGATACTTTGACACAGGAAATTTTGGATGTGCAGACTGCCAGAAGCTGGGAAAGATTCTGAGGGAGCATCTCAGTCTGCCACCCTACTTCTGTTCATGCTTTGGCTTCACATTTGTTATTACCCAGTGCTGTGAAGGTGGTGAAGCCACATCAATCTTTGTCCTGAGTTTTACAGTCCTGGGCAGGGATTATCTCAAAGATGTCCTTTGGCCAGGACACCCATTGGGATTTGGGAGAAGGTGGCATTGCCATTCTCCAGGGTTTGAAGGATGTTGGGTGCTGATATTTGTACAAGAAAGGCACCATAAAAACCTCTGAAGAATGAAATTCCATTTCCAGAGCAATCTCAATAGTGCACAGCAAATACAGCCTGGGACCACACACAGAGACACCGAGCCTAATTCATCATTTTCACCATTCAGAGCAAAAGATTCATGGGAAAAGCACTTCCTAAAACTTTAAATTCTGAAAGAGGTAATGCAGCATCCTACACAAACAGTTTGCACAGGCAACTCTACTTAGTAGTTATTATTATTTTTACTATTGTTGTTGTTGAATTTCTGAAGTTGCAACAAATGGAGTAACTTGATTTTCCTTTGAAAAAAGGAGGTGAGAAATAACCAGATGGATAGAACACAGCTAATGAAAAAAGCAGTAAATTGGTTAATCCTGTTCTAAACCAAAGCTAGGACACACCTTTCTGTGACAGTCTCCCTTGTGCAAACTCTCACACTTGTCACCTGAGGCAGGGCAATGTCAGCAGGAAATAATTATATAAATTNGCAGTCAGGCAAACTGCATCGTTTTAGATGATTTAGAGTTTATTATCTACAGATCATACAGCAAAGAAAGTGAACTCTTTGAATTAATGCACACCTGCTCACAATCTGAAAGAACAATAAGGATCTCCAACTTTATTTCTCTCTCCTTTTCTGTCTAAGCACTTTGCTAAATTCATCTATTTCCTTTAATCTCCTTCCAGCCACATTCCAGCTGCTTAAGAGACTTTTAATGAGAGCCTGTTCCTGTGCAATGCCCAATGTCCTCTGGATCTGAAAGGTCTTAAAAACCAGTAAAAATATGCCTTTCCTACTTCTCCCAAGTAAGGGGAAAATCAAAGCAGCCCACAACAGGACTCCATATCTGATTTCAGGGGCCTTTCATGTTCCACAGGAATATCTACACCCCACAGAGAGCTGCAAGAAGCTTCCAGGAAAGGCTGAGAGAATGTGGGGCATGATGGGTTGAACCAAGGCCTGTGCAGTGCACAGAGTCCCCAGCGCTGTCAAACACAGTTTTCATCCTTTCAGAAACAGCACAATTTAATCCTCCCCATTTGTCCCTGGAGAAAGGATGGCCTGTGAGTGTCGCACTGTTGTGACTGATCAGGATGGTTCCTCTGCTTTGTACCCCCACTGCCTGCAAAAGAGGTGGCAGAAATCCCCAGAGCATCTAAACTATAAATCTCAATAATCAGTATTGAGATTTAACAGTTGATATCAAAGCTTTTTACTTTCCTCCATCAGAGTTGTCATTTCAGCCCCTTGGGCAGGTGTCTCTGTACCTGTTATCCTCCAGGTTTTCTATCAAGTTTCTGCTCCTCACAACGAGAAAAAGCTTGAATTAAAACCTCAGATGAGTCCACATGACGTTGTGAGTCAGAATCCTTAGGGATGGATTGTTTGCTGCAAGCCCTGTCTGGGAGCAGTAACAGATGATGTGTCCAGGTCCAGACTCATTTTTTTAAAAGAATTCTCCTGAAGTTCCACAGAGACCAGGATATAAAATTCCAGCATCAGAAGAGCTGCCAGTCTGGGAGGAGAGGAAATCTCCAGCTCAGGCTCCTGCACAGGGCTCTCCATCCTCAGCTGCTCTGGGCTCCCAGTCTGGACATCCTTGGTTTGCTCCTTCCACCTCCCAGCTCAGCCACAGGAAATATCTCCATGTGGATCCCAGTTCCAGGGCTGATCCCAGCCCAGGGCAGCACTGGGCACTCATGACAGGGGAGAGCAGATCTGCAGTCTAACTCTGGACTGGCCACATTCCCCAGAGCATTCCTGGCATGAAACACCCAGCACCCAGTGGGATGGGTTTTTAGAACCTGTGCTATGCTGAGAGAGAGTCTGGGAGCTGAGAGAATCAAAAATCCATGCAAAGTCTTTCCCTCTGCAATGCATCTGCAGCCCCACAGCCCCCCTGCTGTTTCACCACAGACTCCATCCTCAGTCTACCAAATTCAGCTGAAAATTTCCTTCCCTCTCAATTTCTGCTCTTTCTCTCTCTTTTTTAATACCCCAATATTCTGTGTGACTGACAGTGACAACAATGATGTTGTAACAAACCTTCCTGAGAGAGGATTTGTCCTTTGAGGAACAATGATGCAGCCTGTAAATAATATCAGCATTTAATTATCAGCTCAACAGGAAGAGAAATATCCTCAGAAACCTTTCCGAGAGCACTCAGAACTGGACACCAGAGGCACTGTTTGAGCTTATTTGGCCCATTAGATAGATCAGGGAAATGCTGCAATGAGACATTTACCAAATAAAACAATGGAATGTGGGTAACTGGGCTAATGGGATGGAAACCAAGGCTTGCTGGACATCTCTAGAAGGACACAGATGTGAGGACAGCTTTTTTAGGGATGATCATATTTACTTTAAGGTATCATTTGACACATGATGCTGTTTCCAAAACTATGCAAAGGCCCTGCAAGTCACATGCTGCTTTTACCCTCTAACAACCCCCAAAAATCCATCAGGAAATTAGCAAAAATTGTGCCACTGGTTTTGTTGGAGCAGAACCAGCAGTAAATACAGAGGGCATGGGTAGGCAAGAGGAGCTGTGAGCCCAGCCAGCACATCCTGAGAGATCCCAGGCACCCCTGCAGCCACCACAGGTATTTCAGGATGAGTTATACAGAAATGTGCCCGTGGAGCAGGGGCCAGCCTGGCCCATGGGTGAGACACGTCCCAGCCTGTTCCCAGGCTTTGATCAGCTTTGGTTCTTCCACCTTCCCACCAACCTCCTACCTGGGGTGGGTCTGCTCTGGATTCTGCCCTGGGAGAAGCTCTTTGCCCTCCAGCACATCCTAAATGCCTTTTCACCTTCTGAAACATGAACAAGGAGACAAGAGGAGGCTGAGAGCTTTTAATGAGGTCTGGAGACATTCCCACCACCTGAGCTGAACATCTGAGAGGAAGAGCAAGAAAAGGAGGGAATGCCTCACAGGAGGCTGCAGGGTGGGGGAGGATTGAAGCAAAGGTGGAAGCAAAAGCAGCACAAAGGGAGTCAGGAGGGGAGGACACTGGACACTGCTGGATTCCTGCCTCCAGAGAGCCAGGCAAGCCCAACACTGCCCCAACAACAGCCAGCCCACCTTTCACACAGGGCTTCTTTTCTCTCCCTCTCCTAAAAGCAGGTTTTCATTTACCCCCTGTGGACCCAGCACCGCTTCAGGATCTGCTCAAGCACAACCAGTGCACAGCACCAGTGAGCTCCAGGTACTGGGAATGGGGTCAGAGCTCTGCCCACAGCTGCTGCCATTTCAAAGATATTCCCCTTTGTCCTAAAACCATAATAAAAAATTGCTTCCCACTGCCAGAGGGCAGGGCTGGATGGGATATTGGTAAGGAATTGTTCCCTGGGAGGGTGGGCAGGCCCTGGCACAGGGTGCCCAGAGCAGCAGTGGCTGCCCCTGGAAGTGTCCAAGGCCACTTTAAAGGTCCCTTCTAACCCAACCCATTCTGGATTTCTCTGAATTTACACATTGTAATGCTGTGTTCACCCTGGCAAAACTTTGTTTTCTGTATTTAAGGGTGAGCTGTATCTTTGCCAGGCCCTTGGACCATTTTTACTGGACTATCCCATACACTTCATGCTTTACCTTTGCCCTGATGGAATCAAACTCAGCATTTCCTTCACTCTTTGAAGCAGCAATTCTTCCCCTTTCCCACATCCACAGCAGAAAGGTTCAGGTCCTGTCTCTGCATGTTGCCATCCAAAAACCTCCTTCACTTGTTCCTACATCTTTGCAGGTTTTCTCCATTAAGTGTTTGGGAAGCCAGTATTTGGCTCACGTGCCCAGGTCTCTCTTCTTTGGCTAAACTGAGAAGCAGAGCACTGACCCAGGGTCCCCAGTCCCCTCCAGTTCAGCACTAATTTAGATGTGAGATTGGTTT
>VXBI01000142.1:716641-768319 GCA_013397375.1 Toxostoma redivivum | reverse complement strand
CCAAGGCAGGAGGGGGAGCACAGCCCTGGAGCTGCTCCTGGGGAAAATCCAATGAACCTCAGGAGTCTGACTGGCCAGGGAAGAGCTGGTCAAAAGGAGGATGAAGAGGAGTTGGTGTCTGAAGGGAAGAAGAGGTCAGGAGAGACACCAGACAGGGCTGGAGGAGGACAGGGTGCTGGAGCTGGCCATGAAGCAGGTCCAAGAGCAGGGATGTGGTGGCTCTGTGCTGCCCCAGGACTTGGTTCCAACGGCAGAAGGGAAAAGGCTTTGCCAGAGGCAGGGCTGAGCTCAGGAGAGTGGGGATGCTGGAGAACAAGGCTGCAATTCATCAGGGGAGAGGAAAACTGGTGAAAATAGGAAGGCAGCAAGAGAACCTGAGGGGGTCCCCAGAATGGGTGAGGCTGCTCTCACTGTTCCACTGCACAGTGCAAGGCCAGGGCTTGGGCTTTGCCATGGAGCTCCAAGCCAGTATAACCTATGAGAGCCTGGAGAAAGAGCAGTTGTCCTCTGTCCTGGCAAGTTCCTGTATCCCAGTCCTGGGGCCATGCTCCAGGGCTTGTCATTGCAGATGCCTCTCCAGTTCAGTTATTTGGTTTCAGAGCTGATTTGATCTGTGCTGGTTTGACAGCAGGTTTAGGGGCATTTCCCAAGGCACAATGGCCATGTTTTTTCTAAAGCAGATCATTTCTGAGCCAGCTGCCTGTTGCTCTGTTCACTGTGCCGTGGCCATCTGGGCAGGTACCTGTATCAGCAGGGATTTCACACCTGCAGGTTACACAGGGGTTTTATCCAGGGTGTTTCCAAGGACACTTTAATCCAATTTCAGTTGCCACCTGGCTTCATTTGATTCACCACAAAGAGCCAAATATTGTGAGATTTTGGAAAAAAGGCATTTTGAGGGATTCATGCAAACCCAAAAAAGAATTCCCACTCAATTTTTCTTTTATGCTGGATTTGACTTCACAGGAATTTCTGATGCTCAGATATTGATTAAATGTATTGGGCATAATACTCACATTTTCCCAACCAAGGCTTTGCAAAAGCCACCCCTCTCCTCATCTGAGTGTAAATTGGTCCATGCAGCCCTGTCCTGCTCAGAGAGCCTGGCAGCAGGTCCCACACTCCAGAGAGGGTGTCCAGGACCCCATAGAATCACCAGGGTTTGCACAGCCCACAAAACAAAAGCCCCTTCCCTTCGCAGGAGAAGAGAGCTTTGGCATGGGCAGCAAAAGGGTCTCAAGCCCCTTTGTCAGGGACTGCCCCAGAGAGGAGGAGGTGACAGGGAGGTGACACCAGCTCCAGCCCTCCCCTCTAATTCAGTTTCCTTTTGGCTTCTGTGGAGCACAGCGTTGGAGGGTCCCATCCCCAAGAACTAAGCAATATTTCACATTTCTGTCGTGATCATGGAAGTTTGTCTATCCCAAGGGACAGTCACATCTTCTGCAGTAATTCATCCTCTCCTTCCTGCACTGCAGCTGCTGCCAGCAGCGCTGCTCAGGCTTCACAGGCACCACACACCCTTCAGAGCAACAAAAACCAAAAATCAGGAGCAAGGCCTGAGGGATTCCCTGATATCCCACACTCTCAGAGCCTGGGGTGTCACATGGCATTGCCCATCCCCAAGACTTCTCCTGAGGCACCTCTGGCCAGCACATGGTCCTCCTGCTTCTGCTGAGCTCAGTCCCTCTCCCAGCAGTGTGAGACACAGCTGGGACTCCAGGCCATGGCTGCCCTGAGTGTGCCCAGGCTGGGACAGACCCTGCCATGGCTGCCAGGAATTGCCACCAGCCCAAGGAAGAATTGCATTCACCCTTTTGAGAGACCCCAGCCCCTCTTCAGCCATCCCATCACTGCAGCTCCCAGCACCTGCCCTGCTTCTCCTGGGTCTTCATGGGCACTGAGGAGAGCACAGTGGCAGAAATTCGCTGTTTTTGTCTCCTGATGTCCTGTTGTCTTTGATGAGCAGCCAGGAGATTTGAGATGATGTTCACAGAAGGCTGTGCTTACCTAAGCAACTGTTGTGTATTGGAACTCATTGTCCATAAGGAGATGGTGAATTAGCTCAGTTGTCAATGTTCCCATCCCAGAGAGGACACAGATCCCTCCTCCCTGCCCCACTGTGCTGCACTGTCCTGTGACAGTGGTGCTGAGGAGGGAATCAACCCTCAGCTCATTGCAGGGAATGTTCTGGAACACTGCTGCTTCTCCCCCCAAGCCCTGCTCTGCAGCTTCACCAGCACTCAGTGACCCCATCCCTGGATGGTTTGGGGTTTTCCTCAGCTCATCCCAGGGGGAATGGCAAGGAGCAGCAGCTGTTGCCATTGAGCAGCCTGATTTCATGGTGCTTTCATGGCACAGGTGCCTCTCCCAGCTCCCACCTCAGCCATGGAGCAGGGAAAGGTGTGGGGACCTTTCAGAAGGAGCTGCAGGGTTGGGATCCCTCAGTTTGGATGAGAGACAATGGATGCAGTAACAGCAGAGCTTGTCCAGACCTCTCTGATAGAGACTGGGCAGGAACTTACAGTTAGTGTGACAGCAAATTGAGCCATTAAGTGGCATTTTAAATAAGCCCCCCACTGGATGCTGTCCCTCACACAGCCAGGACATTGTCACCAGGAGCTCTGGGACTGTAGGTGACACCAAGGCACAGAAGCCTTGTTCACATGCAGTTTAAGGAGAAACCATGGAGATTTATGGAAGGAAAAACCCCCACTCTTACTAAAGCCATCAACACTACCTTGGGCTGGGGAAGTCCCTGAGCTGCAAATTCTTGCTGTCTGGGAAATTTTTCAGGAGAAGTCTCGTTACGTGCACATTCTGTTCCTGTGATTTTCCTGAGGAATCTGCTTTTGCACAGTGTTGCTGCTGGGCAGGAGCCAAATTTCAAAATCTAAACAGAAAATTGGGGAAATTGTGAAACAGATTAAAAGAAAAATCAAATTACAAAGGTGGCAAAAATGAAAGCAGGGGACATGTCATGGATCAGAAACACGCAGCCCTGGGGAAGATGAAAGGCAGAGGGAACATGATGAGATTCCTTGGGAAAAGCCCTGACAGCATCCAAGAACCTGGTGGGGATTTCCTGGTGCAGTTTAGTCTGGAGATCCAGCAGGTCAGGGCTGGAGCCACAGCCCCAGTGGGGCTGGGAAATGCCCCAGGTTCCTGTTTGTGCCATGGGGAGCAGCTCGGCCAGGGCAGGGACACTGAGGAGTCCCAGGGCCCCCAGGTGAGGTGGGCAGAGATGGAAGGAGAAGCATCAGGAGTGTGCAGAGGAGCTGAAGTCCCAGACTCAGAGTGCTTGTGTTCTCCAGGGTCTGCCCAGACAGGGGCATGAACTGTGAACATCCCCACCTGCACACCCCACAGGGCTCCAACATAAACCTGACAGAAACTGAAATCCCAACTTGCTGTGGCAGTGAGAGGTCCCTGCCTGTGCAGGATGGAGGGATCAGATGTTCCTCGGGATATTCTGAAGTGAGCCTTGGTGCTGTCACCTGCCCTGGTACAAAGGCCAGCCAGGAAGGGAGGTTGGTGATGCTGCAGTCTGCCAGGGAGGCAGGAACAGGGCCCAGCCCAAAGCAGGGGGTTGGAACTTGATCATCTCCCCTTCAACCCAAACCCCTCTCTGATCCTGGGATGAAAACCCAAAATCAGGAGGAAGCAGAGCTGCATCTCTCAGCAGGGCCTGCTGTGATCAGACAAGGGGTTTAAACTACAAGAGGGTTCATTCAGGCCAGACATAAAGAGAAAAATAAAGGTGGTGAGGCATTGGCACAGGTTATCCAGAGCAGCTGTGGCTGCCCCATCCCTGGAAGTGTCCAAGGCCAGGTCAGACAAAGGTTGGAGCAGCCTGGTTTTGTTGAAGATGACCCTGCCCATTGCAGGAGGTTGAAAATAAATGGTCTTTAAAGGTTCCTGCTTACCCAAACCACCCTGTGAATGCTCAGACAGGACTGAAGAGCAGGGCCAGGGTAGTCCTTGCACCCTGGAGAAAACAGAATACAGAGGAGCTCCTCCATCCTGCTGAGGTTCTAGGAAGAGGCCAACAGCTCAGAGAGGCCTCCATGGAGGTGTCCTGGCTGGGTGGAGATGTGTTGATCCCAATTACTGCTTAATCAGTCCACAGGGAGCTGCTGGGCTGCTGGAAGGGAATCAGTGACAAACTGAGCCAGCCTGAGAGCTCAGTGCTGCCTAAAGAGGAATCACTGTCCTCCTCCTCTCTTCATCCCCTCTGCTCCCAGCTGCACTCCTGGCCACTGTTTGACACCATAATCTGCATATTCTGCATAATCCATGATCAGAACCAGTCCAGGAGAGCTCTGTGGGTCCCCAGCTGGCTCCAAGGGGATGCTGGGTGAATGCCCAGCCCTTGGCAGAGGAGATGTGGGGAGCAGCTCCCTGCTCCTGTCAGTGCTGGGCTGGGAGCTCAGCTCCACCACCCCAGGAGCTTCCCCTGGGCACATCCTGGCTCACTCCTGTCCTGGTGCCAAGCCCTGAGCCAGGGCAGGGACTGGGCAGGAGAACCCCTCAGCCTGAGCCCTGCACTGCCAGCCAGGCCCTCAGCTGGGCTGGGCTGGGCTGAGCTCACCCAAAGTGGCTCCAGGTCAACCCCAGGGTCCCCTTTCCCCACTGAACCCAGCTCCAGGTGCTGCCCTGGACGAGCTGATGGCTCTGCAGGGAGGAACAAATTGTAATTTCCAAAGCACTGAACACACATCCCATCAATCAGGTGCATTCTGGTAGATGAGTCAGGCTCAGCAGAACAAAATCCAGGGAGTGCAGCCAAGCAGGGCCTGTCCTGCCCCTTCCCCATCCTCAGCCACTGGGACCACATCCCAAGAGTGGGACCAAGTCCTGGGTCATTTCTGAAACCATGTCACTTAACAAATGCTTTTGGGAGCCGTGTTTGGAATGCTCTGGGTTTGCTGCCCACCACAGTTTCCTGGCCACAGCGTGTGGGCCAGTGGCTACGTGCTCTGAGCTTCCTCTTCAGGGAGCTGCACCCTCCAGACATCTGTGGAGCGGCCACAGAGAGGACAAACAGGAGCACAGGAGCAGGGAAGTGATTAAGAGGAAACTAAGTGGATGTGGATGCCAGACTGGAGGTTTCTGAGAGCAGGAATGAACTACAAACAGCCTCGAATCGATCATCTGCTATTGCTTCAGCAAATAAATGGAAGTGGGGTAGAGCCTGGGAGACTCAGAAGCGAAGCACGGTGCTGGGAAGAATAGGAAAGAGCAGAACAGGAATAAATTGGGGCTGAGAGGGAAGGCAGGGGGTGCTGGTGTAAGGCACACCCAGTAAAGAAGAGGTTAAGGGCTGAAGAAATTCATATTTAAGCTACAGATTAGTAAGAAACCGAGAAAAAATTATTATAAACGTTCCACACGAATTTGGCAAAATGGGGGTTTTCTGTCTGGGGATTTTCTTTCCTTCCTTCTACAAACAGAAAAACGTCACAGACTGAGTTTGCCACACCGACTGTCCGAGGGGGGAATCTCCAATCATCCAATTTAAAGTCTAAATTTGCAACCGAAACGTGTTAAATGGGAGTGAATTAACATCAAACGGGAGTCCTGCTGTGATTGTGAGTAAAGCCGAGCTTTACTGATCTGGGCTGCTCTGCTCCCATCCCCGGCTCCGCTGGCGCTGCGCTGCCAGCAGATGGTACTGTGCCCCAGGAGATGGTTCTGTGCCCCAGGAGATGATGGTTCTGTGCCCCAGGAGATGGTTCTGTGCCCCAGGAGATGGTTCTGTGCCCCAGGAGATGGTTCTGTGCCCCAGCACATGGCACTGTGTCCCCGAGCACCGCTGGCTCCTCCAGAAATCCTTCCAAAGGCTGGCAAAGGTGTTTGCTGCCCTTCCCTCCCTCCGGCCCTCCCCACCGCCCTTGTCTGCCGGGGGTGAGGGGGGGGCTGCTCTCGGGGACCCTCTTGCTCTGAGCTCACTCCTGACAGGTGACTCGGATCCTGCTTCCCCATCACCTGGAGCACTCTCGTCCCTCGCAGCCGGGGGGTGAGCTGCACTGGGCTGCACTGGGCTGCACTGGGGTGCGCGGGGCTGCACTGGGCTCGTCCTTCCCGAGTGGCTCCTCCAGACCCATTGTCCTCCTGCACCCTCCGAGCTGGGACACCCCAGTGATGGGCACACAGGAGCTTTGGGGAAGGTGATTCTGGGGACAGAACCTGTGCCGTGCCGTGCTGGACAGCCCAGGCTTGTGTGTGGTGAGGCCAGGGGACAATCAGTGACCCAGGGCTTGAACCCACACCACAAACGGGCACAGAGCAGCTGTGGCTGCCCCTGCCTCCCTGGCACTGTCCAGGCCAGACTGGGATAACGGGAGGTGTCCCTGCCCGTGGCACGGGAGGGTCTGCAGGGTCCCTTCCCCCCGAGCCCTGTGACTGTGGTGTCGGGGCAGCTGTCACAGCCCACTGGGTGGCACTTGTGTCACACTGTCCCTGTCCTCCAGTCAGGACAGGGAGCTCAGGTGGGAGCTCTGCAGCTCAGCAGGAGGGGCTGCATCACCCTCACTGCACTTTAGGACAGTCTCCCATCAAATGAAGATGGTCTTGGAGAAACTCAAGGGATTGAGGTCAGTCACTGGTTGCAAAAGTGTGAGCAGGACACAAAGGATGCTGCCCGTGCCATTTCTGAATCCCAAACTCACACCCATGATCATGGAGACAGGGATCCTGCTCCAACACACAAACTCTCCCTCCTGAAGACAATTTCCACCAAAAATGTGATAATAAAACAAATGGAGCAGTAGATAAAGGTGGTACTGAGGTAAATAGAGATTTACCCCCAAAGGTTATTTTTCACCACAAACAGGACACCAGGGCAGCTGAGGGGGTGACCCCAGGGGGAAACATGTGGCTGTGATGACATGGAGAGAAAAATGTAAACCAGAGCAGTGACCAAGGAGAGTCTGAGGAGCCCCGAGCTGAGGAACCCTCCCCTGAGGAACCCCCACCACTCTCTCTGTTTTGGGAATACTGTGGGGTGGGCACAGAGGGGACCATGCTGGTGGGAGATGCTCCAGTTGGCTTTGCTACCTTGTTATGGAACAGAAGTGGATTTACAGGGATCAAAAGTGTACCTCTGGTATCTTTTTAGCTCCATGAAGTTCCAGCTTCCCCTGCAGTAAGTCCTCCAAGGTTGACACTTGTCAAGCTCCATGACAGGAAGGATGATGCTCAGACACTCTGAAGGGTGCAAGTTCCTTTTATTTTTGTCTGAAGACAGCAGGCAAAGCCCTGCAGAAGTGCCAAGCACAGAGCCTGGAAATGATCCAGGCAAAGCAGGACCATGGCAGGAGCTGGGGAATAAGGGGCAGTTTGGGTGGGAGGAGGGTGGGATGCAGGGTTGTGTGTCCAGGGAGCACAGTGGGAACAGGGGGTACACAGAAACAGGACACAGAAACACAGAAATCTGTCAAAGGCAGCAAAAACCTGACTGCAAACATTTGTCCAAGTGAGTGTCAATTGATGCAGCTGCTCTTCATTTAAAGATATTAACCTGCCTTCATTGAAGGTCAGTTCTTCCTGAGCAGAGAGCTTCTCCTCTGGGAGCTGATGGGCATCGTTCACTCTGCTGAGCTGGAGCTGCCAGGGCCTGTGTCTGAGCCCCTGCTGGGATCCCAGGGCCGTGCCCACTCCCAGGACAGCTTCCAGAGGGTGAATTCTGCTTCCCCATGCACGGTGCGTCACTGCCTTACTGCTGCACAGAGCCTGGCAGGAGGAGGGAGCAGGATCCTGGCTTTGAATCCTCGCTGGGAGGGTTCCTGTGAAGGTGCTCTGGACTGTTTCAGTGTTTTGTGTTATTATCACACACAAAAACTGGACTGAATCAATATTTATAAAGGAATAACAGCATCTTCTCATAGAAGTGCTGGTGGGAAGGAGCCTTTGGAGGTCTCTAATCCAAGAATAATGCTGGAAGGTTCCCATGGTTTTGTCTGCTCCAGTCTCCAGAACCTCCCAGGACAGAGATCCCACAGACTCTCTGGATATTAAGATTCCTTCAAACACATTTCTGGGTTTAAAAAGAAACTCAAGAAGCTGATGGCAACAAGCTGAGATCTGCACAATCATCCCTACGTTGGCACTTGGACCATCCAGCCCCCCTCAGTGCCTGGCTCTGCTCTCAGCAGCTGCAGAGGGAGAGCCAGAGCAGGGTCCTGGCCTGGCCTCTGTCCCTCTGCCACATGCAGGTCACAGCATCCAACACCTCAGCTCAGCACCAGAGAGGGAAAGGGGCTCTGGAGCAAAGCCCTGAGCAGGGGGAGCAGGTCCCAGCCTCGGCCACCACCCATGTCCCTGCCCTGCTCCCACAGCTCAGTGCAAACCTCCCAGCACCAAAGCTCCAGGAAGACCTGAATGCCCGCAACAATGCATTGAAAAGCAGAACTGCTGACCCAGCTGAGCCCAGCTGGCCAGGGCTGGGGCAGGCTGTGCTGTGCAGGGCTCCCAGTGCTGTCCTACCCTGTCGGAGAATCCTTGTCCTTGCTGGCGCCTTGTCCTGCCCTCTGTCTGATTGTCCCTGTGCCTGTTTGTCCCTGTGCTGTTTGTCCCTGTGCTGTTTGTCCTCTGCCTGTTTGTCCCTGTGCTGTTTGTCTCTGTGCCTGTTTGTCCCTCTGCCTGGTTGTCCCTGTGCCTGTTTGTCCCTGTGCTGTTTGTCCCTGTGTGACACTACCTGAGCAGGGCTCTGTGCAGCACGTCCCCTGTGGGCTGGCAGTGCAAGCAAAGCTGAGCCTAAACCCCAAGGTGAGACCCAAGAGCACAACCTGAGCTCTACAACACAACTTTGGGGCTCGAGTTATGCAACTGGCATTGGAGAAATCGGGGGAGGCAGCACAGAGCTGGATTTATCCCTTTCACTCCAGTTGCTGGCACTTGGTCAGCCAGATCCCTCTGGAAAACCCAAGAGCTGTGACAGGAAATCTCTGTCCAGCTTCCCTGGAAGAGGCCTTTGGTCTCCATCCTGGTGGAGGCTGTTTGGGAGCTGAGGCTGGAGTGGGGACACACAGGGTGAGCTGTTTGTCAGCTCTGAGCACAGAACATTCCCAGTGCAGGGAAGCAGGGGAGGAGGGCTGTGCTCTGTGCTGGAATAATGGGCTGGAAGAGGCAGCGATCTGCCCTGTGGGGACGGGTCCCCAGGGCAAAGGATGCACAACTTGTCCTAGATTCCCCCCCCCACCCCCTTTTTTTTTTTTTTTTTCTGAGATCCGAATGTATAATTGCAGGAGGGGACAAGAGAGAAAATGAGCTGAAGGCTCGTAACTGCAGAGGCTGGTCCCTGTGAGCAAAGGGCCACATGTCCCCTTTTATCGCCAGCCATAATTCCCTCCTTGGCTCAAAGGAGGCTGTGAAAAGAGCAGGACTGGTTCAAACTTCCTTGGGGTCTCCGTGGCAACCAGCCCTGCAGGAGCCTTTTCTTCCTTTCCCCTCTTTCCTCTTTTGTTGTTGTTGTTGTGTCATTAAAACTTCCCGGATCGAGTCCCCTCCAGGCTGCTCCGCAGGCTCTGCTCCAGCCCTCTGCCTGCCTCCAGCCAGCTCCAGCTGCCCTCGCCTTTTCTCAGCCCCAGCCCAGCAGAGCCCAGTCCAAACTCAGCCCCAGCCCAGCAAAGCCCAATCCAAACTCAGCCCCAGCTCAGTAAAGCCCAGCCCAGCTTCACATCAGGATATTTTTCCTGTCCCACTTTGTATTTTAGCTCCTTCCAGTCAGCCCAACATCCTCAGGCAAAAGTGGGGATTCTGTGGTCCCTGCAGGCTGGGCTGTCCTGGAGGGGTGTGGGGAGTCCAGCCCTGGCAGCCCCGTTCTGCAGGCCCAAGGCTGAGCAGAGCCCCTCTTGTACCCAGTGCTGGGGCACAGGAGGGGCTGTGGGGACCTGCAGAGCCCCTGCCCTGGACAGCAATGCCAGATCCAGCCCCTCACACCCTCACACAGCCCAGGGTGCAGGATCTGTGATCTGTGCCACCCATCCCACCCTGGCAGCACCGATGGCATCATGAGTGCAGTGACCTGGAGCCAAGGAAAAAAAGCAAACCCCATGGACTGGAGCTCCTCCTGTTCTGTGCTGCCTGTGCTGGGCTGTGACACCTCCCCAGTGGCACAGCCAGGGCTGGGCTGGGAGCAGATCTGGGCTCTGGGGAGTGAGGCTCCATCTCTGCTCTCTGGGACCAGGGACAGGACCAGGGAATGGCTGGAGCTGAGCCAGGGAGGGTTTGGTTGGGTATCAGGGCAAGGTTCTTGCCCCAGAGGGCGCTGGGCACTGCCCAGGCTCCCCAGGGAATGGTCCCAGCCCCGAGGCTGCCAGAGCTCCAGGAGTGTTTGGACAGGGATGCCCAGGGTGGGATTTGGGGGTGTCTGTGCAGGGCCAGGGGCTGCACTGGATGATCCTTGGGGGTCCCTTCCAGCTCAGGACATTCCTTGAGTCTCATCCCATGATTCCAGATGGAAACTTTTCCTGTGGGTACAGCAGCTCAGGGAGAAGTGCCCCAATCCTCACAGTGCCCCAGGGCACTCACAGCCAGCCACAGCCCAGGGAAAGCACAGCCCTGATGGAAATCCAGGAATCTCCTTTTCCTCCAGCAGCACAGGCATTCACCCACATCACAGGGCCCCAGCTACAACATCGTGGAAAATCACAGCCAGAGGCAAGAAATAGCTGGTCTCATTCTTTTACCAATGTCTGGGATACTGCTGGGCTGGAGTCCTGGGCAAGGAGAGCAGGAAGGGGAGGAATGACTCTGCCCCCTGTGCTCTCCATGCTTCCCTCCCCCATCCCTAGGATGCATTCCTGCAGAAGTCAGGGTGGGCAGAGCTGCCTTAAACAAGCCCAGGACCTGGGGCATAGTTCCTTCATGTCAGATTTACTGCAGCCCTGGGAGGCAGCTCAGCCTCTCCAGGGGATCCAGACACGAGGTGAGAACTTCCCTCCACTTCCAGCTCCAGGGGATACCAGGAACTGGCTTTGCAGTGCTTTGTGGAGTGGGGCTGCTCCCAGGAGAGCCCTGAGGCTGCTCCCCCCCAGCCAGACCTGTCCCACCTCTGGCCCATCCTCAGCCATCCCTGCTCCTCCCATTCCCCCACAGACCCCTCACACCCAGCTGCGGCTCTGCTCAGACTCACCCATCCCACCCATGACTCCCCTGTATCCCCAGTACTGCTTCAAATTAGCGAAAAAATCACCTTGATGTGCAAGAAAACCTTCTGAGACCTTTCCCACAGGCCTTAGGCTGCCCCTAAATTGCTCAGGTGGTGACTGAGCACAGCCCTAAATGGCATCTGAAAATCATTTTCCCACTAAGAGCTCATGGCTGATGGAAGAAGTGTCCTGCTGGACCAGACTTAGATTTCCCTTTGTTCAGAAGAGAGTAGGGATGCCTTGGAGCAGGGATGGCACAGACAGAAGAGCAGAAGGTGAACAGAGAGCACTTTAAAGCTGCATCCCAAGCTCTGTAAGCCCAGAGCAGTGCCCCCACTTGATGCCAACCCTATTTCAGGCCAATCTGTGCCAGTCAAACATAATAAACTCCTCGTATTTACTGAAGTTTGAGATGGGTTCTGTTGCTCTCTCTGTGCTCCACGTTGCCATGGCCACTAAAACCCATGTCTTAGACCTTCATTAGGGTTTGGGGTTTTTTTTTCTGAACATCTCCTTGGTTAAACAGGTGAAAGATCTGGGAATCTAATGGAGTTTGAAGGGTGAGGTGCAGAAGGAATTGAAGTGGATGACAGTGAAAGAAAGGTGTTTTTACTGGCAGTCTGTACCTGCTGCAGCCCATGGGCACCCAGGCACTGTGGTGAAGGGCCCCAGAGGATTTCTGGCAGTGCTGGAGCAGCCAGCAGTCAGCACTTCCCTCCTTTCCTGTGATCCCCCAGCCACAGAGGATATTTGTGACTGGAAGGGAGGAGAACAACTGAGCCTGGGGCAGCACCACTTCCCCTTTCTCTGCCCTTGGGATGTGAAATCTGGGATTCCAGTTCTGCTCCTCTGCTCATCAGTGTTTATCACTCCTGTGGTTCCCAGCTGTCCCTTGGTGTTCCAGCTCAGGGGGAGGCAGCTCCTCCCAGGAGGAGCTAATGGGATACACACAGAAAATGGAATTTCCAAGAAATCCAGGTGCAGATGAAGAACCTGGCCCAGCAGAATCGTGTGAGGAGCTCTTGGGAAAGTTGAGAACACAACACAAATTTCTTGATTTGGATCTGAGAACAGGTACTACAGCAGGTTACACTGCCAGTGTTCTAAAATGCAACCTTTCAGGTTTAATAAAAATACATCTTTTGTTATTTTTTAAAAAATCAATTTTTAAACAAAAATATTTTTTCCCTTTTTAAAGGGAAAACAAACAAACAAATAAAAAAAACAGAAATCCCGGGGCCTTGGCCACAAGCCTGGGATATTGCAGGAAATTGGTTGAAAAGAGCTTCTACCATCACTGGTAGACAAAAAATATCCCAAGTGCAGGAATTCTACATCATCAGCCTAGAATAGTTTGGAAATAAATGGATTGAGGTAAAGGCTGTTGGCAGGGGGGGGAAAAAAAAGCCACAAAGTTACTGCTAAAACAGTGAAAGCAGGGGCAAAGGGTTTTGCTGATGTCAGAGGTGTTTTCACAGGATGGCTCTGTCCAGGTAACACCAACTCACAGCATTCCCAGCACAGGGACAGCAGAGCAGCAGAGCCTGCAGGGGCCAGAGGGAACACAAGGATCCAGGAGAGAGGTTTGGCCAAGAAAAATGAGGAATAGAGAAGTTAGTTTGGAGGGAATGCCAATGTTACCTGTGACAGGTTAGCAGCAAACAGAGCCCTCAGAAGCACTCAGGATTTCAGTAGCTCAGGATGGAAGGAGCCAGACAGTTCACCAGGCTTTGAGGAGGGATTTCCTCAGCTCTTTACAGATTGTCTATAATATTTACTTTGGCCATCAGAGTACAATGTCCTATTTCACCTCCAATTTAGATCTTCAAACCAACAAACCCAGCTTGTTTTAGGACTTGCTCATCCTAGAAGACCATTGTCCCAGAGATCCACCTCCAGTTCCTGCTCCTGGCCATGCCCAGAAGTGAAATTCAACCTCAGCATCCACTTCTGCCACCCTTCCCTCCCCTGTGCCAGGTCAAGCCCTCCTTGCTTGGGGCTGCACCTGGGGCCTTGTACATCCCCAAAACCCTGAGCCAGGGGTCTGAACCCCTCTGAGAGCTCATCCCAGTCCTCCACCTCTTGCCCTTGGCTGTGAGCTGTGGGTTCTCCTCTGCTCAGGAGGGCTCTGAGCTCCTGCAGCCTCCCACGCTGGAATCCACGCTGAGCACAGATCCAGGACACTCCACATCCCACTGGGCTTCTTCCTGCTGGCAGATTTAGATGGAGAAAGGAAGAGAAGCTAAAAGAAGGCAAAGTTGCACAGTTAGAGCCCCAAGGGAAGGAGAGGCACCTTTCCCACGAGGTCACAATGCTCCTTTGCTGGAGTGATGTTGGAATAAAGCAAAGGATCCCCTCAGCACCTCCAGCAGCCGAGTGTGCAGTGCCACAATGTCCATGACACACAAGCACCTCTGTGCTGACATTGTGAAGGCAGCAGGACTTTTCTTGAGCAGCCAAACCTCTGATTTCCTCAATTCCTTTCATTTCTGGGCATATTGAAACTGGGCTATGAGAGTCAATATTGCCAAACTAGACAGAGTGATGTGATTGAAAAGACCCTCAGTTAATAAAACTGTCACTCAGCAGCACAAGGAGGTATCTATGAGTGAAATTTTGAAATTGTACTCTTTTGGGTAACTGTCATTTGCTCTTAGAAATTACATTTATAATTAATGTTTGCTGTAGAACTTATAAATATTTGTTCAGGCTAGCATGAAATATGCCCAGGATAATTTTAGCATCAGATTTTCATTTCACAGCAGAGAAGACTCAAAGTGAGCCTGTTCCCTTCCCAGACAATGGAGTCTTCATCCCTGGGAGACAGGTCCTCCTCCCTGGGGAGCTGTGCCTGCTGTGTCAGGGCTTGGGGAACCAGGGCTGACACAGCCAAAGACACAACTGGGAGCTGCCATTGTCCCTCTGTCATTCCCCTGGCACAAACTCAGAGCCAAGATCTCCTGTAGTGGGGTCAGGGACAGGCAGAACCTTCTGCTCCCAGGATCTCCAGTCCAAAGCAATGACAGACACACCCCAAACACAATCCCCTCACAAAAGGTGGGACAACACAAATCCCTCCTGATGCTGGGACAAACAGATGTTCAGAGAGCAGTGGAATGGAGAAGTTAAAGGATTTGGGGGGATGAGCATCTCCAGAAACTTCCTCAGACACCTGTTGAAGCCATGGAGAGCATTCCCATGAATTCAGTGTTTGGGATCAGCCCTTTACCGTGCATCTCTGAGAACCTGCCCGTGGCCACGTCACTTTGAGCTTTGTACCCCTGCTCTTGTTGTAACACAGCCCTTCCCAAGGCACCCTGAGATCTCTGACTGACCACAACAGCAAACAAAGACTCTGAAATTGGGTCTGGGGTCACTTTCCCTCCTAGTTCCTAGAGGAATCACTTTGTAGCTCATTATTGGCTTAGTTTATAAGTACCAGCACCCAGAAATGGGTAAGGAGCATTTTATACTCCCCAATGTCTGACAGGAACATTTCAGCCACCACAGAATCATTAAAGTTGGAAAAAACCTTAAAGATTATCAAGCTCAACCATTAACCCATCACTGCCAGGTCCACCAAGACCTTGATGATGGTCTCCAACCAACAACAATGCCATTCACATTTCAAAAGCTTTCCCCAGCTGGATTTCTGCAGTGTCTGAGGTTTTTGTGCTCTCCTATGGGCTCAGCCACCTGCAGTATCACCTGAGACATCTCACTCCAGTCTCTCCATTGCTGCCTCTCTAGCAGTGACACTAATGACAGCAATTCTGTCCCTCAGTACTTTTAATGCTAATTCTGTTTGTGCAGCTTCAAAACATCCACCAATACAAACCTGGGCAGCTCTTGCAGTTCTGATTTTGCCAGAACAGCTCACAGGCACTTCAGTGCATTTCACACAGCCCAAGGAAGGAAAAAGTGCCTGGGACCATTCCCTGGGCCTGGATTGAGACAGACAGGGGCACCTCCATCCATCCTGAAAAACTCCCTTAAACTCCAGAACAGGAGGGTCATTCTTAAGGGTCTGTTTGGAGCAGTTCCTGTCCCACACTAACCCAAGCTGTGACTAAAATCTCTTCTGAGCTGGGTAAGTTGGCTGGGCCACACAGGGTCCATCTTCATGGTTAAAAACATGGGCAGTGAATGTCAAGATCAAGGGAAGATTTCCAGGTAGTGTTTAATTTACTGGAGCAGATCAAATCCATGTGTCCCCAAATGTCATTTGGCAATCACTGTTTTCTTAGACCCAGGCAAGTGAGTTCAATAAAACCCATCTGGGTTCCAGGAACAGACTACAGCCAACATCCCCTTTGGGATTCTAAATCTCACAAGAGAACAAGAATATTTGATATCTATGGTGGGTCATAGTCAGCTGGAAAACCCATCAGAGTAAGCCTGGAGAAATTTGGCCTCCCAGTGCCTGCAGCAGATGCAGGGAGTGATGGAGAGGGGAAGGGTGAGCAGCTGCTGTGTCCCCCCTTGGGTGTGCCATGGCCAGGACAGCAACCCCCCTGTGAGAGCAGCACTGCCCAACTCAGCATCCAGACACACCCAGATCAGGGAGAATGGCAACAGAGAGCAGCAGGAGCAGGAGGCACCACAGCATCATGGAATGGTTTGGCTTGGAAGGAACCTTAAAGATCATCTCATTCCACCCCTGCCATGGCAGGGACACCTTCCACTGTCCCAGGTGGCTCCAAACCCATCCAACCTGGCCTGGGACACTGCCAGGGATGTGGCAGCCACAGCTTCCCTGTGCCAGTGTGCAATTAAACAACAACAGGAATTTGTTTGTGCCCAGAACCTTAAGATCAGGAGGTCTGGAGCTTCCACAACCATGAGATGCATTGAACTGCCCAAGACAGGACCTTGACTCTCCATGACTGCCATGGCTCTGAAATAAATGGATTTGTTGTCCCTAGAGCACCTGATCTCGAGGTGATTCCTGGGGCAGCCCCAGGGCAGCAGCAGAGCTGTGGCTGCTGAGATGCTTTAGGAGGAAAAGCAACTTGTTTGGCTTCTCCCATTTCTTTGTCCCATTCTGTCGAGTCATCCCCTCTGCCTGCACAATAGCTCCTGTTAAAACAGGCTCTCCAGCCAACAACAAGGATTTTTAAGGAAAATCTCTGTTGGGTCTATTTGCAAATTATAAAACTGATAAAGGTTTTTTTTGTTTGTTTGTTTTTTGTTACATGTGTGAGGTTTTGATAATATTTCCATCTTCCTGCAGCCAGAGATGCACTTCACAAGCGATCCATTGATGGGACTGTCCCCACCTGCCCACTCCCCTCTCACCATGACATTGCATTTTTTTCCCAATGGAAAGCCAGGCTGCCACTGCTCCCCATCCATCCATCCATCCATCCATCCATCACCCCCACACGCTGAAAACCTGGGCACTGCAGGTTTCATTTCAACTTTCTTTTTTTACCAGTTTTGCCCACACCATCACATCCAGAGGATTTTCTGCCCCTCTGCCCCATCCCTGTCCATCTGAAGAACAAGTTCTGTCTCATTCCCACTGGCAGATTAAGCTCAGTCACAGCCACCCCTCAGCACAGCCACCCTTCATCCTTACCTTGCCGAGTCCTGGCATTCAGGGGCAGCACATCCTGGGTGAAATTGGGAAGAAAAAAAAATTTTTAAAAAATTAAAGTCAAAATCCTCCCCCCAGCTCGCAGTGCCCAGTGGAGTGTGGTGCACAGAGGGTTTGTCGGTGGCAGCGAGGGCTCGGAACAAAGTTGTGGGGTGGAGGGGGAGGAGAGGCTGATTGACAGCCCTGGGCTGAGCCTCATCCCTCACCTTGGGCCATGCGGTCTGATTGGCCGCCTGCTGACATCCCCGAGCCCTGCACTTTTTAATAGACGCTTTTGGATGATCTACGGGGGAAAGGCTTGGAGAGGTGTGTTTCTGACAGCCAGAAAGTCATCCGAGCCACGAGGGACTTGGCTTCACTCTTTTTACCCCCCCTCCCCCCCCTTTTTTTTTTTTTTTTTTTTTTTTTTTTTTTTTTTTTTTTTTTTTTTGGGTGTTTTTTTTTTTCTTTTTTTTTTTTTCCTGGGAGGAGGGGGATTCTTCATTTTGGCACTTCATGTTTTTCTGAAAACTTCGCGGCGATTTTCCCCTTGCACCAGCCTGGACTAATGGATTACCACCTGCTTGGACTAATTCTGTCTTTTCTCTTCAATGGCACAAAGGTCTTAGCCGGTTACCCAATTTGGTGGTAAGATTCCTTCCTCCCCTCGCCCTTCCTCTGCCTATGATTGATTAATGAATTCATTAATTATTAGCCACGGGAGCTGTGTGTTCCTGCCTTTCCACCCCTCGCCCTGCGGAGCTGCCCATGGTGGAGTCGAAGCGTAATTTCTTCCCATTTGACCTGTAATTAATGAAATCAGGGAAAAGTTTGGGGGTGATTTCGAAAGGGCCATGCCTGGGTTTCCCTTTGCACAAATGGAGGCTTCCCCACCACTCTTAATTTCTCCATTTTCGGCTCTGTAGCGATGGGCTCTTGGTTCGGATGTGAAAGGATGCGGTTTTATTTCCTTGTGCAATGGGAATTTTGTCTCTCGCACGACTCTGCCACAGGGATTTTCTTCCTTTCCATGAAACTGCAATTAATCCTTTAAAAAAAAAATTAATTCTATTTTCTGTTTGGTTGCTGTGTTTTTTTGGACTTCTTTCCCTTCTTTTGTTGTATTCTGTCATGTGAATTTAGTCGGGCAAATAACGCAAATGGCACCTGAGAAAACATTCATTAGGAAAATTGCTCAAAGGTGGATTTTGTTCATTTTAATTATGGAAATGTCGTTAATTTCCTTGCACCAATGAAAAAAATAAATTTTAAAAGAATTGGTTGTATCTTGTAATGAGGCTGATAAGTAACCTGAGTTACTTATTTTAAAAATAAATCTATCACTATATAAATGAATACAGTAACAAAATGCAATTGGAAGCCCTTTAGAACAAGAAATATAGAATTAGATATTCCAGGTCATTGAAATCCAGCAGACAGCGAGTTGCATAACAGAATATTTCAGTTTATTTCTCTCTTTATGTAGGATTTCTTGCTGGAATGTCTCTTGTTAAGTTTCTGTATGTGCCAGGTAGGGGCTGGGAGCCTGATGATCCGTAGGGAAAACAGGGAGATGGTGGAATTTGGTGCTACTGAGATCCTTGGGTTATTTTCGCCTTTCCAGAAAAGTCTTTCTTTTTTATTCCTGAATTAGATCCTTTCAGTGCCAGCATGGAGATGGCAAGAAGTAGGTGGGAGTGAACTTGGGAATGGACTGCCATGTCTGGGAATATTTAGAATTCAGAAGGGAAAAGACAAATTTATTTATTTTTAATAATCCATTTATTAGTGTGGACTTTGTGAAGGAGAATGTGCCGTTCCAGAGGAGAAAGACTGAGAACACAATGAGAAGTCCCCGCTCAGGAAGCGTTTCAAAGCTCCGCAGGTTCATGAAATGGCTAAATCACAGCAGGTTTTCCTGGAGAATTAAATTATTTCCTCGCCCTGAGCGTGGCTGCCGAACTTCAGGCCCTGAGCCTGGGGCAGGGGAGGCTCCTGAAATGCAGAGAGCAGCGCTTTGATTCTTCCCATCCCTTTTCCCCCCACCTGGGCACCGCTGCGTGGGCACACTGGAGCAGGTCAGGATGCCAGGGCTGGGTCTGAGGCAGGGACACCTTGCCATGACAGCAGCTCTGAGCATCCCACCAGCCCCTGGCCTGCCTCAGGCTTTGACAGAAATCAGGATTTAATGCCCAAATCGAGGAGGGTTTCAACTCTCAGAACGAGGAGCCGAAACCTTCTTGACGAAAAGGTCTCATTTTCCCCGTGAGCAAAAATGTCCCCTGTGCCTGATTTCAGACAGGTGTGTGCCCCATTCCCTTCTCCCAAACCCTCTGAGTTCATCCCAGATACAGAGGATGGAGGACACAGAGGCCAGGGCATGGCAAGCAGCATCCCTGCGGAAGGAGGGAGTCAAACACATCTCCCCAGAATTCTACCCACAGATCCAGGTTTTGTGTATTTTTGTGGATTCTGGCAACACCAAAGTGCCAGAGAGTCTCTGCTGCTCTGGAGGGACGTGTGGTGCCCCATGTAGGGCTGAGCTTGCAAATGCTGTGGGGTTTTAGAGGTTTCTTGAAGGCTGAGGGAGCAGGAGGGCAGAGCTATCTGGGCCAGGGCTCCCTGGCAGGCACACACAATGCTCCCAAAGCACAAATTAAAGCTCTGCTTTGGTCCCACTGAAGGCTTTCAATGTCTGCTCTGTGAAGATGAGGTTTGTGTAGTGGGCTCTGCCATGGTGTGATCTGTGCTCTTATAAAAACATCCTTTTCCAATTGTCTTCCTGATCCTCTGATCTTTAGGCAGGCACAGAGCACCTTTGGGGGATGAGCCCCACTTGCAGGGTTCAGCACACCCCAAAACAGGGCAAGGGAAGCAAAGGTGTGGCTCAGCATCAGCCTGGTCCCCTGTGCTGGTGTCCTGCACCCCTCCAGGCCAGGCTGGGCTTTTTTCCCCCAGCTAAACCCATCTCTGCTAAACTCAAGCCCTTCAGGGGGGCTGCTCATGTGGCAGAGCTGACAGCAGTGCCCTGTCCTGCTGCCACAACCTTCCTGGGGTTTTTCCTGCTGGACAGGGAATGTTTTGGCAGCAACATCAAAACAGATCCTTTCTGCTGTGGGACAGAAATGAGAAAAATGTTTATTCCTGTGGTGGGGAGGAAGTGCCTGGGTGTGCCCAAGGAAAAGAAGTGTGGCAAGAACGGGGTCTGATCACCTTGGAAATGGGTTTGGGGGTGGCTGGAATAATCCTGCAGCTCCACGGTGCAGCCAGACAATGCCAGGAGCCCAGGAGCAGTGACCCTGCAGGGATCAAGGCAGAGGGATGGAGCTGCTGAGGGTCTGTGGGCTGTGTTTTATTGAGGGGCAGGGAAGGACGTGGTTCCTCACATTGTCCAGGGACAGGAGAGCCCAAGTGCAGCCCTGGAACTGTGCAGGGGGGTCCTGCCCCAGCTCTGGGCACAGCAAAGGGAAGGTCCCTGTGCTGCAAACCCAGAGCTGGGGGTTCAGACCTGCTGGATGGAGAATCCCAGGGGGGTTCAGTTCAGGGGGTGTTGGAAACTCCCTGACATCGCCCTGTCCCCATCAGGCAGCTCTGAGTGAGCTCCAGGGTGGCTCAGACTGTGGATGGAACCTCCAGTGAGCAGGGGAGGGATTTTGACACAGCTCCAACCCTTCTTCACATGCTCCCATCCCATTAGAGCCGTGCAAGGGAACAAATGGGGCACAGATGGGAAAAGGTCAGCGAAATGCTGCCTGTGAGTGCTGACAGGAGGGGCTGAGGCCAACAAAGCTCCCTCAGAGACGTGTCCAACACTTTGGCTGTCTGGGTACTGCTGCTGAAAGAGCAGGAGATGGGAGCTGTGGTGGGGCCATGGACACCAGGCTGCTGCTCCTGACCTGCCAGGGGTGGTGTGGTGGGAGCAGAGTGGGCAGGGGGCTGTTCCCAGCCCCTTGGCACATGCCAAGGCCTTTTAGGGCACCAAAAACACCTCCAGTTGTTTTTTTAATCCCACATGCCCTGATGGCATGGATAATGCCATGGATGGCAGGACGTGTCCCAGTCCCTGGGGTGGGGATCACAGTGTGACAGACTGGTCCATGCAGTGTGCAGAGATTCCCAGAGCTCTGTGGTGACTGCTCTGGGAAAACTCAGCTGGAAATGCAGCCCATGGCCAGAGCCTGTCAGTGCAGGCCAACAGAGATATTGTGTCCTAGGAAACCACCAGAAATCACTGCCAGGGTGTCATACACAGGCAGGGGCTGAAGAGCTCAGCCACAGAGACATTTCCACCCATGAGCTGCCAAGAACCACCAAAAGCTCTCCTGTTCCATGGGCAGCATTCCCCAGGAAGTCTTGAAAACCTCTGGTGTGTCACCAGCCTGCAGAAAGGAGCCAGGTTTGGAGTCATTGGTGTGAACAGGGAGTAAAAACTCAGCCTCACTCCTCTCATCATCCCTCAAGAGCTGATAATGAGGGACTAATGAGACTAATGAGTCTCTGCCTGTCACTCTGACTGTCACCAATGCCTCTCCCCATTCAGCATTCCCTTGGCTCTAAGCTGATGATTTGGCAACTGCAAGAATGGTTTTGTCCATCCTAAATTATTAAATTTTATCTCTACCCCACAGAAATATTTTTGCGGGAAGCAGGAGATGCTGGCAGCAGGATCCCAGGGCCCTTGGGCCCTTAGGAAGAGACAGGGAGAAACTTCAGAACACGTTCTCACTCATCCCACAGCAGCTTCCTCCTGAGGAAAAACCTGTGACAGCCTTTTAGTATAGATGCAGCCAGAGGTGACATTTACCTGGTCCCCTTCAGTTGTCACCGCCTCACCTCACTGGGGCTAATGGAGGTTCATTTTCTTGGCAATCAGGAGTTTCTCCTTCTTTGAAGATTCAAAACGTTTTCATCCCACAGCCCCATGTCCTGTTAGAGGCACATGGCCCCTGCAGCTTCATTGTAAAGGAGTAAAACCGAGTGCAGCCTCACTCGATGGTCTTTGTGAGGTCCCTGCAGCTCAGGATATCCCAGGCAGTGGCTGAGGGAACGATGGAGGTCAGGGATGGAGCCAGGGGTGCACCCCAAAGCAGAGCAGCCCCCAAGGCTGGCAGAGCTGATGCACCAGGGCCCCACAGCACCCTCCTGTCCCTGCTCCAACAGCACCCCGTGCCCAGGGACCAGCACTGCCCCCCAGCTGGCTCAGGACAGGATCTGAGCTCAGGCTCCCACTCATCTCTCTCAGAGGGGTGTGGGAGCCCAGGGGAGGCAGCTCCAGCCCCAGGGACAGGGCTCTGACTCACTAAATCACTTCTGAATTTCGCCCTTTAGCTGACACTCATTTGATTTCTGCTGCAGGCCTGGAGGACAAATGGAATTCTCTGCATGGGTACCAGGGCTGTGAGCAGCATAGAAAGTTCTCTTCCCCCTGACATTGGTGATCTGAGTCTCAGTGATGCTCATCAGACCCTTCCACTGCCAGGTCAAACAGTTCAGTGGCTGGATTTTACATGGAAAGGCAGGAAAATGTCCAAGCAGCCAGTTTTAAAGAAAAAAAAAACCCAAACTTTACCCTGGAAATAATAAAGACTAAAGAATTGAGCTGTCTATTGGAGCATGCAGTGTAATGCACAGCACAGCACTTTCCATTATCTCTGTCATGTTTTAACTGAGTTTTAGCATTTTCATCTGAGCTGTGCTTCTGATCTCAGTGTCCAAGGCTCAGCATCAGCTGGGACAGCCCTCTGGAAATCCTCTGGAAATCCTCTGGAAATCCCCTGGTGTGCTGGCCAGGCCCAGGGGCTGGGGGACAGAGCTGGTGTGAGCAGAGCTCAGCACCCCCAGCACATCTGGCAGTGCTGCTGAGCTGGGCCAGCTGTGCCTCCCTCTGAGCAAAGCTGGGTCTGGAATCTGGCTCAGCTGAGCCTGGCCTTGGCTCATGCCAGGCCTGAGTGAAGCATCCTTGGCTTGTCCAGCAGGAGTTTAAGCAGCTGCCTGAACTAACTGCTCTCATTGACTGGTGTCTGGCTGGTTCAACGTGTTCCACATCAAATATGGAACATCTTTGAGAGTTAAGACAGAAAGAACGCTGGATTCAGAGCCCAACCATTCACCAGTGTGGACACAGCAAAGTCCTTGATGAAAGTCAAGGCTCATTCCATAAATACTGAGTAGCCATTATCATTTTTACAACGTTATGAAGCTCATACCAAAGCCTCTAGAAGATGGATTCATGATTTTCTTTGCGTCCACTTGGTTATAATCCTGTCCTAGCACACAGAACCTGCAAACTGAAGTGGTCTGGATTCTCTGTTTCAGCCCACTCTTCCTGTCATTTTCCCAAAGGCAGCAGCTCTAAATGGAGCTTGGGAAGGAAATGGAATCCAAAGAGCTCTGAGCTGCAGCTCAAGGTATTGATCTACAGCAGGGGATGGTGATGGCATGTCTGAGCTCTGTGAAGGCACCAAGGCACACTCTGCTGCTGCTGCCCCTCTGTAAGGTCCAGAAATTCTGTCCCAGCCCTGATTTTGGAAGGGTTGGAGCCTCCTGGTCTCTCCTCTGCTGGCAGATGGAGCAGCCCAGCCCAGTGGTCCAGACTCATCACTTGTTTTTCACTGGCTTTTGTTGGGACAAGACAAATTTGATGTTCATCTGCTGCTGCTCATGCCACAGCCTCATTCAGTTCCCAGCCACTCAGAGGATATGTCAGGGATTTTCCTAGAGAACCTGAAATGGGGAGGATTTGTCAGGAGCTCAGCTATCACAGACAGACAGTCACAGCTCATGTTCCTTCCCTTACCTGGAGCTGAATTTTTGCCTTCTGTTGCCATTGCAATTTTACTCTTGCTGACCTGATCTGAGGTTCTTTTTGTGCGAATCACAAATGGAAGTAGCTCAGTGATCCTGAAGTTTGTAGTAAAGTCACAGTGATGCTGGATGTGGTGGGAGGGTCTCAGTATCAGGCTGTGTTATTTGAGGTTGTTTGGGTGCAGTTTTCTGGATAAAGCAAAGTCTGGATAGGACATAGGCTGAGATTTCTGTTTGTTGTGCTGTGGTTAACACTTGGAGTCCTTTAACATCCCCTGTGCCCTGAGCTGATCTGCAGCTTTTCCTGGGATCAGCTTTTCCTTGGACAGAGGGACCTTGGGAGCCCCCAGCTCCCCCAGTCCAGGAGCTCTCTCTTTCCTTGACTGGGACCATACCCAGGACTCCTCAGAAACCCCAAACTGACCCCAAAAACAGGTGTTTGCAAACTCCTCCTCTGCCCTGTCTGCCCCTGCCCTGGTTGGGGATTCCTCTCTCCAGTCACACACCCAGCACACACTGAGGACAAAACACCCACAACAAAACACCCATAAAAAATACCCAAAAAACCACCCACAGCAAAACCTCCAGAGCAAGAGCCGGGAGCCTCGGCTGGAGGGACTCCCCTGCCCAGCCTGGAAATTGCCTCCTGATCACCTGGGATGCCAGTGGAGTTTTGCCACCCCTGGAAGATGAAAAACCACACTTTGAAAAGTAAATTTGCCCTGATAAAGGAGCCATAGTCCCTAATTCGTTTTCTGAAGATAGGTTTCCTGATTTGCTAATTTGCTAATTTGTCTTTTTCACAATTCACTGAACCTGTCTGCTTTTAATTAATCTTACAAATCTAATCAAGTCTAACTGGCACCCTTCCCAGTCCTTGCACTCTTGAATGAGAAACGCTTTCCCTGCTGCCCTCCAGCACCGCCCTGGCTCAGGCTCCAGATCTTCCAGATCTCATTTTCAACAAACAGACCCTCACTGGGGCAGGAAGGGTTAGTGCTAGCTGATAAAATCTCAAGGGTTTTTTATTCTGATCCCATTTCTATGTCACAGAGTCACCCAAGTTTCCTGCAGTTACTTTCTAGAAATTGGTGGACGTTTTTAATTAAGAAATTTGCAGTGGTCCTTGAAAAACTTCACAGGAATTTTTCACAGTCCTGCAACTGGCACTCAGCTCCTCACTTCTTCCTCCCGTGGATTTTGGGAGTTTCTTGCTGCCAGGGGCACATTTGCAAGGCAGGTTTTACCTGCAGAGGTCTCTTAGATGTTTTAGGGGGGCTTCTTGTTGGGATTTTTTGAGTTGTTGGGTTTTTTTTTATTGCTGCAAGTATTTCAACTGCCTTTTAAAATTCTGATTATTGCATGTTATCTGCTCCAGCCTGATGAGGTTTGGTAACAACCAACTCCCCTTTAATAAGTTTTTAATGAAATCCACCTGTTGAGCACTGAGGTCCCTTCAACCCAAACCATTCCATGATTTTGTGAGGATTCTGTGATGAAATTTGATCTGTGACCACACTGCTCAGGGTGGTGAAGCACAAAGGAAACCTCAGAGGACAGGAGTGGATGGCACTCAGTGGATAATCAAATTAAATAATGCAAATTGGAAAAAGGGTCCCAAACCTGCACAGTGTCAATATAGGTCAGATTTTCTGTGAGGACCTCTTTGACAGACATTATCATGGGATGATCTCTCCAGCTGGTGCTTCAGTGCTCACTAACCAAGAAGTGAAGCTATGAAAAATCTATGAGAATTCACTTTGCTGTTTCTTCTCTTGCCCACATTTTTGGTTGATAAGAGATAGGCAAGGTCTCTTAGGAGCTGTTGGGTTTGCTCTCAGGACAGAAAATACCAGCATGGCATAATTTCAGTCATTATTTATCTTATTGTTGCACCCCAAGGTGTGTTTGCAGATCTTTGCATTTCCTGTAGAAGGAGGAAAACACACCAAAAACCCAACAGGGGACTGGAAGGGTTGAATTTCCTCAGGTGAGGAGACAGTATTTAGATTTGCTGCTTGGACAGAGACAATTCCAAGTGAATACAAAACAGATCCTGCAGATCACAAACGATGGCAGGAGTGTGGTGAGGAGCAGAAGTTTATTGCTTATTGGTTATTGATTATGGGTTATTGCTGTGGGTTGGTCAGGTGGGCAGCCAAGCCCCACCCTGCTGCTTTTCCAGTGGGATGGGGAAAAGAATCAGCAGGGTAAAAGTATAAAGAATTCATGGCTTGAACTGAAGGCAGTTTAATGGGGGAAGAAAAGCTGCTGCACACACAAAGCCAAGTGAGGAGTCCCTTCAGCCCTGCCCACCCCAGGCAGGTTCAGCCCCTGCAGGGCTCCATCACCCTGGTGGATCCCATAACTCCAAACATCCCCCACCTCCTCCTTCTTCCCCAGATTTTTGCTTAGTTGGAAATTTTTCATCCTTGGGCCTCTTCAGCACGAGTCACCTCCCCTGGTGATGCTCCCAAACATTTTCCTTCCTTCCTACACCCAGCCCAGCACATCGAGGTGCCCAGAGGAGCTGTGCTCCAGGACCAGCCCCTTCTGCAGTGCCTCCCACCCAGGGATACTGCTGGGATCCCTTTTCCATTTTCAAGATTTCTCACATCTTGTCCTGTCTGGAGTGGCCCAAAAGCCACCATTTCGTTTATTCAAAGGCTTATTGTTGCTGCCTGGTGAAATTATTGGATTTCTGGGATTGAAATTAACTGAGACAAGTGTGTGGGACTGTGGGACGTTCCCAGGAAGGGCTGAGAAAACAAACCATGGGCTGAGAAAAGCCCTGAGCATCACTTCACTCACAGTCCTTGAGCACAGCATTCCAGAACCAACCTTCAGCTCAGGCCAGCCCACATCCCCTCGCTGCTGGGACCTGCAGGAACTGGGCTCAGCCCTCTTTTACCCCTGCCTTGCTCCTTGTGCTGCTTCCCAACAGAGCTGAGGTTCCCTGGGAAGGAGGCAGAGCAGCACCGGTGTGGCACATGGTTCAGCCTTCCCTGCAATATTCAGAGCAGTTTGTGTCTCACACCTTTCCAGAGCCCAGAACCCTCCACTCCAAGTCCTTTGCTCTCCACGGAAGGAGCACAGCAGCACCCAGTAGTAAAGCAGCCTGATTTTTCACCACGAGAAACCACCAGGGCTAATTCTAAATCTGCTTTCCACAAGATTCCATTTGATTTTTCCATGCTGGAGCTGACACAAGACACTTTAAGATCCAGCTGAGACAGAACCAGTGCACAGGATGGGCAGCCCAGCTGATCACTGCCCCCTGTCTCCACTGCCCCCTCTGTCCCCTCTGCCCCCTCTGTCCCTCCTCGCCCAGGGCTCCTCCTCTCTGGGGTAAGCCCAGGCTGTTCACAGGAGCAGAACCAGCCTGGGGTTTCAGTCCTGATCTCAGGGCTGGGAAGGAATCTCCGCCCTTAGATCACAGCCCAAACTGGCACAGCCAAGTGGATGTGGTAATTCCCATCCCCGGGGTGTTCTCCACCACGTCGGAGCTTTGGGAAGTCGCTTTCCAGTGCCAAAGTCTGTGATTCACCCTGGCACCAACCACTTCTCGAGGCCACCCAAAGGGACCCCCCAAACTGGAGAGGGCTTGGCTGACAGGGGGGGATGGCAACACCCTCACCTGAGTGCAGAGATGTCCCTTCCCTCTGGCATTTCTGTCCCAGTGTGCTGTCCCCTCGTCCCTGGCAGGACACATTTCCTTTGGGTGCCAGCTTTGGGAGGGAGGCAGGGAAGGAAGGTGAGTGCGGGGTGCAGGGCTGGCAGTGGCAGGAGAGGGGACAGCAGCCCTGGGAGGTGGCATGGCCTCGGTCACAGCCCTGCCAGGACCCAACAAGCCCCAGCGTTTCTCTTTGGAGGGAAGGTTTTACAGCGCTGAAAATCTCGCTGTGTTTATTGCGGTCACAGCCTGGAAGACTGCATTTGCATATGCAAATCATATGCATTTATGTAAATTCCGGGTCGAATAATATTATCACAGTCCCCGCAGAATAGATCCTCTCCCATGGCGAATCAGTTGATTGTGTTTCCAAACTGAGAGTGGCACTGCTTTGAGCAGGCATTGCTGAACATAAATAACATTTCTATCTGGTGAGGGAACAATGCAGGACCCAGTTCTGGGCACACCCAGGCCCTTGTCAGCAACTTCTGGCTGGGATNATCCCATCCCATCCCATCCCATCCCATCCCATTATCCCATCCCATCCCCTTTCCCAGGCCGTGTTTGGCAGCAGATCCCAGATCAGTTCCAAGCCCGTGCAGAGCCCTGAGTCACCCCCAGAGCAGCAGCTCCCCCAGGCCGGGCTCCCCTCACAGATGCTGTTTCTGCAGCAGCTCTGACCCCAGGGATGGGTAGGGGGATGCTGAGGATGCAGGACTCACCCTGCTCTCCCTGCAGGGATCTGCCTGCCCCCCAGGCAAAGGGATTCCCTTGGGGCAGGTGTGACTGACCCCAAACTTCACCACAAGCCCAGCAGGAAGGGCAGCTGACAGAGCTCCTGTTGCTGTCTGAGTCACTTGAGGCCTCAAAACCTCAGCTGGGCTGTTCTTCACACCCAGTCTCATCTGAGGAGCATTTGGGCCCCAATTCCTCCCCAACAATCACTCAGGTCACCCCCAGGCTCCAATGGCATCAGCAGTGACCCCTCTCTGTGCATCTCCTGTCCTGCCCCACTCCAGGGAATCCCAGAATGTCCTGAGCTGGAAGGGACCCCAAGGATCATCAGTCCAAGCCCTGGCCCTGCACAGACACCCCAACAATCCCACCCTGGGCATCCCTCCTGGTGTTCTTCAGGCTGGCTGGTAACAGAAAAGAGGTGGGGGTGACATGGGAGGGGAGGTTGAGATTACAGCACGAGGCAAGAGGGGTGCAATGAGCAACAGAACAAAGTGGAGCAAAAAAATCCAGGGGTGGGAGATTTATGGAAAAAGAAATTTGTGACTGAGCAAAGGGACTGTGAATAGGTGACATTTTTGGGATGAGACTTTCTCTCATCAGTAAGATAATGGTTTTTAGGGTGGGATTTTTCACAAGTGATGTTGGGTTTTGGAACCCAAACTGGAAACGAGAGGCTTTCAGGGTCAGGTGTTAAAAAAGCAGGAGGTTGGGAAGTTTGAGATTTGGGATCATTCTCATCCCAGAACTGACCAAGGAGGACATAGGAGGGAAAGAGGAGAAAGGAGAGACGGGGAGGGGAGGAGGAGGAGCTGCCCCAGCAGTGGCACTGAGCAGTGGCACTGCTCTGACAGAGTCATGGCAATCCCAGCCAGGCAGGCAGGTGGGAGTGTTTTCAACAATCCTTGTCTTTGTGACAATGCCTTTTTCTCTTCCCACTCTTCCCCACCACCACCCTGCCACATGTCCCCATCCTGCCCCCATAACCTGATGGATCCCAGAGTGGTGTCAGGCAGATCTGTCCTAAAAGCCCCACAGAAATGCTTTGGGTCCTTCAGCATCAAACCCACGGTGTGTTGCCAAAAAACTGAATTTTAATCAGAGAACCAAGGGATGGTCGGGGTTGGAAGTGACCTCTGGAGATCACAGAGCTGAGACAGAGCAGGGACAGACAGAGCAGGGAGCTCCAGGCTCTATATAATATATTGTATATTATATTGTATATTATATTGTATATTATATTCTATATTATATTGTATTTGTATATTATATTGTATATTATATTCTATATTATATTGTATATTACATTGTATATTATATAATACCTGGGTTGTATTTCCAAGGATGAAATCTCCACAGCTCTCTAGGTCACCTGCTCTGTCACACTCACAGTGAACAGGAGTTCTCCCATGCTCAGAGAGAATTCCATGGTTTTCAGGTTTTCCTCTTGTCTTATCAGAGGAATTTCTCCACCCTCCCCCACCAATTATTTCCACACATGGACAAGGTGTCTCAGGTTCTTTCCTGGCTGCACAGTCCCAGCTCTCCCAGCCTCTTGTACATCAGCTGTTCCAACCCAAAACCACCTTTGCTCCTCCACCAGGAGGTTTCACAGCCCCCCAGCCTCTGCAGGGATCATTTCNCCCTGCCACATGTCCCCATCCTGCCCCCATAACCTGATGGATCCCAGAGTGGTGTCAGGCAGATCTGTCCTAAAAGCCCCACAGAAATGCTTTGGGTCCTTCAGCATCAAACCCACGGTGTGTTGCCAAAAAACTGAATTTTAATCAGAGAACCAAGGGATGGTCGGGGTTGGAAGTGACCTCTGGAGATCACAGAGCTGAGACAGAGCAGGGACAGACAGAGCAGGGAGCTCCAGGCTCTATATAATATATTGTATATTATATTGTATATTATATTGTATATTATATTCTATATTATATTGTATATTACATTGTATATTATATAATACCTGGGTTGTATTTCCAAGGATGAAATCTCCACAGCTCTCTAGGTCACCTGCTCTGTCACACTCACAGTGAACAGGAGTTCTCCCATGCTCAGAGAGAATTCCATGGTTTTCAGGTTTTCCTCTTGTCTTATCAGAGGAATTTCTCCACCCTCCCCCACCAATTATTTCCACACATGGACAAGGTGTCTCAGGTTCTTTCCTGGCTGCACAGTCCCAGCTCTCCCAGCCTCTTGTACATCAGCTGTTCCAACCCAAAACCACCTTTGCTCCTCCACCAGGAGGTTTCACAGCCCCCCAGCCTCTGCAGGGATCATTTCTGTGCTCTTTAGTGCTCTCACCTGCCCCCACAGCACCCAGGACTGCGAGGCAGAGTGAAAAGCTCCCCTGATGCTCTCCTTCACTCCACTCTTCCCAGTCTCCTCCTCTGAATCTGCAGAAAAGCCCCCAGAAGGGCAAACCCCAGTGTGGACCTGCACAAGGGCTGGAGTGTGCAGAGAAGGAGGTGCTGGGGGTACTGAGGGTGCAGTGACACCCAGGCACCCTGGGGACTCTGCTCCCACTCCTGTTGGGGTCACACCCCACAGGCTCTGACACCCAAGCTTCCAAAACAGCTCCTCTGAAAAGTTCTGGGCATGCCAGGCTGGTTCCAGGCTCTGACAGGCACTGCTGGGGGTGAGGGCTGTGCTCCTGGGCCAGCCTGGGCAAGGGAGAACCATCCCCTGGCTCTTCCAACAGCCTGGTGGCTTTTCCAACAGCCTGGTGGCCTCTGTGCTCACCTTTGGGCAGGTTTCCTGTGATGCACCTGCAGGTTTCCTGTGATGCACCTGCAGGTCTCCTGTGATGCACCTGCAGGGTTGGTGCTTGCAGCTTCATCCTGCTCTGGCAGGGATGGAAAGTCAGGAAATGGCATTGGGGATAATTGAACACCCAGTGCCCAGCCCACGTGTCAGAGTGCAGTGCAAGAACCTCAGCAGAGCAGAGCAGGTGGAACAGGCACTGGACCATTCCTAAAAGTGCAGATTTTCTCCATTTGTTACAAGGGGAGCCTGAGAGAGGAGCTCAGGGGGAGGTGACCTGAACCAGGACACCCAGAGGGGGGTTCCCTGAGGCACCTTTCAAATCAGTGGATGGATGAGGCACTGAAAAATGAGCAAATGGGCAGTGGCCTCCCCAGAGTGCCTGTGCTCTGCTGGAGGAGGCAGCACAAGCAGAGTTTGTAAAGCCCCATGTGTGAGCACAGCCACGCTCTGGGCCTCTGCTCCCTGAGCTGGGGGGTCACAGAACAATCACTCAGGTCCATCTGATCTCCAGGATCATCTGCTGGTCTCTCACCACGGGAACCTGCCCAGAGCAGCCCCCTGACCCCCACAGTCCCCACTGGACCCCCACCTCTGTGTCCATGGTTTGCCCATCCCCAGCCTGGACATGGGACTCTGCCTGTGGTCCCACAGGAGCTGAGTAGAGGGTGAAAATCACATTCCTGGATTTTCCAGCCGTGCTAATGCAGCCTCAGGATGCAGCTGACCTTTTTTCCTGCATGGACACAACAGATTCCTGTTCCAGCTGTTGCCCACCAGGATCCTCAGGTCCTTTTCTGCAAACAGAGCCAGCCCCCAGCCTGTGCTGCTGCTTGGGGCTGTCCCAGCCCTGGCTCAAGGCCTTGCATTTGCTTTCCTTGAGGTTCACGAGGTGTCTGAGGCCAGGCTGGGTGGGACCTGGAGCCCCTGGGACAGTGGAAGGTTCCTGCCCATGGCAGGGGTGGAAGTGGAGGATCTTGAGAGTCCTTCCCAACCCAAGCCAGTCTGTGGTTCATGATCCTCGCTGTGCCTCCAAAGAGAACTGCTGCCAGGGAGGGGAGGGGATTATCTCCTAATTATGCTGGGATTGAAATTCCTGTGCTCAACTCATTTAACAACCAGCCAATATCTTGATCTTCCTTCTGTGCTCGACACAAGCCTCTGAATTTCATTATTTCTTTAATTGTCAGGACTTTGAGACCCAACTCAGCTTTCCAGCCACAATCAGACCCCTTGTGCTTCTTGGTGCCAGGTCCCTGCACGAACCAACACATTTCTGAAGAACTGATGTTGGCCACTGAGTCACACTGTGTGACTACAGAGTTTTATTTATGCAACAAGGAACATTCCTGAGGACCAGGCATTTTTTTCTTTTAGTTAAGAACCTCCTCACTAAAAAAAAAAAAAATTAAAAAGCCATAGGGATTTAGCACAGGTTACCCCCATTCCCTGCCAAAGGGTGTAATTTTGCCACAGTCCTTTGTCAGTTGTGCCCAGGGATCTCCATCTGCCTGTGAGAAATGAATGTGAACTTCTCTGAAAAAAAAAAAAAACACAGAAAAAAAATACAAAAAGTCCATGGATCTATCTCAGATCCACAGCACAGACAGATGCCTGGACAGCTCTTAGGGGAGCCAAGGCACTCCTGGCTCCACATGGGCTGAGTGAAACAAGAGGAGACGACCAAGGTCCTGATCTGAGCCACTGAATCTCCTCAAGGGGCTTTGCCCAGCTGGGAAAAATCTGAAAGCAGGAGGGCAGGCAGAGTGTGCAGGGCAAGCTGAGCTGGCATGGAGGGACAGGACAGGGAAAGGCTTGATGGGAGACTGGGGAGCAATTCCCCCCTGTGAGGATGGGGAGACCCTGGGATGCAATTCCCAGAGCAGGTGGGGCTGTCCCTGGATCCCTGGCAGTGTCCCAGGCCAGGCTGGACAGGGCTGGAGCAGCCTGGGACAGTGGAAGGTGTCCCTGCCATGGCAGGGGTGGGATGGGATGGGCTTTAGGTCCCTTCCCACCCAAACCACCCTGGGATTCCACGGCTCTGTAATGCAGCTCTGGAAATGCCAAACTAGGCTGTGTCTGCAGAGCAGATCACCCCTGCAGGGATGGAGAACCCAGGGAGGAAAGGGTGGGCAGGAACCTGTGAAAGATCAATAAAATGACCAAGCTTTGGCCCAGGGACACTGAACTTGGAGTTCTGAGGGTGCTACTGGCTCAGCCTGAGGTACAGAATTTGTTTCTGCTCCTGAGCCATGAGGACTCCAAACCCAGGAGAGACTGAACATGGAGCCAAAAGATGGACATGGGAGGGGAGCAGCCTCACCTGGGGGAGGGAGCAGCCCCCAGTGCTCAGGAGTTTGACTCTGGCTGTTTCTGCAATGGGAGCTGCAGACAGAGCACTTGGGAAAGGTTTCAAGCTATTTCCTTACAAAACTTGTTTGGGTCACAAAGGAATAAAGCAGTGGGGGAAGATCAGCAGAGGACAGAGGAATTGTCCTCAGTGCCTGTGGGGTCAAGGAATGTGGCAGCACTGGGAGCCATTGCACTGGGGGGGATCCCCACATGCACAGCCCGTGTGGGGATCTCTGTCCTTCCAACCCTGCACCAGGGACCCCAGGATCCCTGGGGGCTTTGCAGTTGCCACAGTTTTATTTGAAATTCCTGAGTTGCCTTAGACCCACGGTGTGCAGAGCTCCTGTCCCTGCCATGTGCCCCTCCTGAACAGCTCAGGGCTTTTACCAAACTTCAGGAGGACTTCAGCTTTAGTTCGAGAATATTGATCTCTCCAGGAATGTTGATAATATTGATCCCCCCTGCCCAAGAGCAGAATCCCAGCTCCTGTGCCATCCTCCTGTGCCAGGGCAGCACAGCACCCACTGAGTGGGCTCTCCCTCCTCATGGGCACAGGGGACAGGGAAAAAATCCTCCTTGCAAAGCCAGGCAGGGCTGTGTGAGCACTGAGTGGGATCCCTTCACCCCAAGGGTGAGCAGTTCATTTGTCCGGGCTCCAGCAGCTCTTTTCAGAAAGGCACAGGCTGGGTTTGAAGACACTCAGTGTAAGAGAATCTGCAACGAGTGTTGTGCATTGGTCTTTTGCTTTGAGATTCGTGCCTTTGCACTCCACTGGTCTGAATTCCCACTCACAGCTATTGTCCTGCCCTCTTCTGCTGGACAGAAAGTCTTAATCTTCCCCTTCTTCTCACTGTAACTAAATAATCTCTCAGAAGTCTTTCCAATAGACTGATCAAACTGTCAGCATAAGCCACTGCCTCAGCTCACTGCTATTGCTCCTTTGTCCCCTTCCCATGTTTAACATCCCATTTACAACAGGGAGGAGGCTTAAACCACTCCAGTTCCTGAAGCAGTGCCTGCAGCATCTGAGCTCCTGCCTGGGTGAGACAGCACAGCCCAGCCAGAGCTCCAGGGAGGAAAGAGAAGGACAGAACCATTCCAGCACTGAGGAATCCCATTTCATAAACACCACGCTGTCCCCCTGCCCCTGGGTGTCTCATTTACCTTTGCTGAATGGGGAGGGGTGGCTGCATTCTCCTGGAGGTGCCACTGCAGGGGCAGAGCCTGAGCCTGGGACACGGGACACGTCCTGCCTGCTCTCAGAGAGGTGACATCTGTGCCTAGGCTGTGGCTCACAGTCCCAGACCCCTCCCCAGGGCCCTCTGCCAGCATTCCCTGGGCTTTGCTCAGTGCCAGGGGGTCACAGTGGCTTTTTCTGGCTGGCAGCTCAACTCGGAGCTGGTCACTTCTCCCTCAGCTCATCCTGCCCCAGTGCTGGGGGAGAGGAGAGGTCCCTGCTGCCCCAGAGCACCCACACCACCAGGAGAGCTCCCCTGAAGGACCTGATCCTCTGGCATCCTCCATTCCCCCCTCGCCCTTTCAATAGGAATTTCTGAGCTTCCCGTGTCCCAGTAACAATCCCATCCCAGGTGTTGGACTCTGCAGTCCAGGTGTCCTCTGAGGGTTTTGCATTCCCCCAGCCAAGCTCAGCTGATTTCCACCCAGCTGGGGTTTGATGCAGCAAGGCCAAGGTAACAATTCACCCTCTGAGAGGGCTCAGACCTGCAGCTCCAGCTCTGCTCCCTGTGGCATTCCCCACCCATCCCGTGGAGCCAGGAAAGGCACTGGGTGCTCCATCCCTGGAAATGTTCAAGGACAGGCTGGGTGGGGCCCTGAGTGACCAGCTCCAGTCAGTGCCATCCTTTCCCATGGCAGGGGGTGGAATGAGATCATCTTTGAAGTGCCTTCCAAGCCAAACTATCCTGTGGTTCTGTGATCTCCTTGGATCAAAGCAAAAATCTTTTGACTTCCCAAATCATCAGAACTCTGACTCAGCAACCCCAAACCCAGAGTCAGTGGCAGGGGAACACCTGGGTCTTATGAGCCACCCTCTTTTATTTTCATTTATTGCAGCCCAGCTGCCCCCTGCACCTACATGATTTTGTAAAACTACAAAATACCGGCAGCAGAGATGTGGGTGATGGGTGCTGGGGGTACACACAGGAGAGCAGCTCATGCCATGCCTACAGGGCAAAGGGAGGCAAGGGAAAAAATGGAAAAAAATTATTTATTTCAGTCCATGGGACAAAAATCTCACCACAAACCTTCTGGGAGTCAGTCTTTGGTCATCCCTCACCCAGTGAAGGCCCGTGTGCACTGCAGGACTCAGGGGCAGGTGCAGCTGACCTGATCTGAGAAGTCCTTCCCTAATTCTCTGTGGGGTCAGAGGAGCTTTCCTGGAGTGTGTCAGCTCCTGTCACAATGACCCCACATGGAGCAGAGCACCTGAGCCCCTCAGTGCCTCCTTCTCTCCACCAGCTCCTTGGGAACTTTCTCTGGGTCACAGCACCTGGAGATTAAAGGGGAGAAGGGAACCCTGCCCAGTGCCAGGGGGACAGGAGATCCCTTCAGCTCAGGAGAAAGCTACAGAAATCTGTGTTCTCTGAACCCTGATGTGCTCTGAACCCTGATGTGCTCTGAACCCTGATGCCCCCATTTCACCCCCCCAACAAACTTCACCTCACTAAGACTCCTCTGCCCTTGCTCTGCACCTCTTTGTACTGGCAATATCTGCATTTCTCTAAAATCTTCCACATCAGAGAACTTCAACTTGTCTGGTAGCACTGAGCCCTCCCAGGGCCCTCAGACCTCACTGTCCCTGCCAGGCAGGAGCAGCACTCATGTTGTCACTGGAATTCAGCCACACTCAGGTTAACTCCAGCATTTGGCCATTTCAGAGCTGGATGTGGCTTTTCCATGGTCCTGTCTGAAGGGAGATGCTTCTCCAGGTGACAGGAGCCAGCTGCAGCCCCTCAGAGCACTCAGGAGCTGTGGGGCTCTTTTCTCCCTGTGAAATGCAGAGAGCAGGGGCACAGGCAGCTGTGACCCACAGACTGTGCCAGGATTATTTCAGAGTTCCCCAGCAGCTCCTGTCTGTGTCTGCAGCCTCCCCCCTTCCCCCAGGAGCTGTGTCCCCATCCTGCTCCTCCTCAGTGCCAGCCTGCCCCAGGTGATGCTCCTGCTACCAAGGGCTGGCTGCTGCTCCTTCTTCCCCAAAATCCCTTTACACAGGCCACAGCAGTGCTGCTGAGAGAGGATCCTCCAGGTCTGTCCAGCCTCCCCTGGGGCAGAGACATCCCCAGCCCCATCCCAGGGCAGCAGGGGCTGTGTCCAACCCCCACCCCCATGGATGAGATCCCCCTTCTTTGTTGGGCACCTGGAAAGGGAATTTTCCTAATTCCCAACCCAAATTTCCAGGCTGCTCTTCCAGTTGTTTCCCATCATCTGGCAGCCCTGGGAAGAGTTTGGCTCTGCCACATCTGGAACTGTCCCACAAGTGGCTGTGGGCTGTTGTTGGACCCCTTCAGCCTCTTTTCCTGCCCACTGACCCTGCCCAGCCCTTCCTCCTCTCCTGGGACCCCTCAGCCACCCAACCCCGAGCACAAGGTCACATCCCCTGGACAATGTCCCTTTCCTACACATCCCTCTGGGTGCAGCATTCCCAGAACGGTGCCACCAGCACCAGTGACTTCCCTGGGTGTGCTGAGCCCACGCTGACCCAGCCCAGTGAGCTGATGATGGGAGAGTTCAAACTGGTTTGGGTTCAAACTGGTTTGGGTTCAAACTCGGCCCATTCACTCACAGGAGCTGTGAGTGAAGATTGGGAGAGGAAACAAATGACCCCAAAACAATCCAAATAATTGAATCAAAGGTGTAGAAAACCTGTGAGTGGGGCAGGGCTGGGGCTGTGTGGGGCAGGGTGGGGAAGCTGCAGTGGCCTTGCTCAGCACAGCCACGTGGAGGGGGCATGGAGAGCTGGTGGGTTTGGATTTTTGTGGATCAGGAATGGCTGTGGGAGCAGAAACAGCAGCAAATGTGGGGGGGTTTAACCCTGGGAGAGATTAATCACTTCCACCACAGTGATGAACACACCCCTTGCAGCTCCACACCTTCACCTCCTTTTCTGCATTTGCTCTTCTTCCAAACCCCAAAACTCCCCAAGTCTTTGAGAGAGAGCTCAGCCTCCCTCTGCTCTGATGGATTTCAGGCACTGCCTGCTCCAGGACCTGGCAGAGGAGCCTCCCTCCCTCCCTCCCTCCCCTCGTTGTCCCTTCAGCTCCCTGTGCCAGTCTCTGCAGGACTCATTTTCCTGTGCCAGTGCTCAGACAGTAACAACCTGGGCAGGGCTCATTGATCCCCGGGGACAGGAGGGGGTCCCCACCTAGGGGACATCAGGGGACGTTGGTCTCTGCTCCCTGGATATCCCTGGCCTCAGCTCTGGGGCCACCATCACTGCCCAGCTCAGCTCTGGCATGGCCTCACTCCTTGATTTTCCAGCAGATCTGAGCAGTTCAGTGGGAGCTTTCCAGAAAGCCCCACACCACCTCTGGCAGCTGCAAGGCCCAGCTGAGGGTGGCAGAGCAGCCAGGCACCCCCAGAGTGACCCCACACACCCCACACCAGCTCCCCTTGCTGCCTGCTCAGTCCTAAGCTCTCCTCAGATGAGAGGAAAAAGATAAGAGGATTTTTTCCCTGCCCTGCCAGTCTCAGGTGACCTTGAGGCAATTTTTGTGGCACCAGCATTGCTCACAATCCCCTTTTCCCCCAGCTTCCCTCCCCAGGGTGCAGTGGTCACTCCCAGCACCCAGACCTGGCTCAGAGTGAGTTTGTCCTGCCCTGTCCCTGCCAGCTGGCCTGGGCTGGTGTCCTGCAGCCCAGGCTCTCCCTGAACATCAGCAGGGGACAAGTCACTGCTGCCCCTCTGGGACCTGACAGTCCCTCAGCCCTCCACTCCTGCAGAAGACATTTCATGAGGTGTCCCCACTGCCAGCCCCACGGGGGATGGGGAGGAGGGGAAGCACTCACAGCCAGCCCAGGAGAGCCCAGAGGGAATCAGATGCTGCCAACTCCTGCAGGACACACTGAGAGCTCCTAAAAATCCCCTCCTGAGTGACACAGTCCTGCCCTGCCCCACCTGGGGAGCCCCCAAGCCAGGTTCCTCACCCTTGGTCACCTCTGTCCCCTGTAAGCCTGGCTTTGCTGAGCTTTGCTGCCTCTGTACCTGCAGTGCAGGGGGGACAGCTCACAGGGACAGAGATGCTCCCTGCAGAGCATTTGGGATCCTGACAACATGAAAAGAATCTTGGTTTTGCTAAGAACTATTTTCTCTGTGTGCAGATTGAGTTTGGGATGGTTTCAGCAGCTGCTTCCACACTGGTGTTGGTTGGAGGCTAAAACAAAACAGCAGCAGCCTCCTCCTCCTCCTCTTCCTCTTCCTCTTCCTCTTCCTCTTCCTCTTCCTCTTCCTCTTCCTGGAGCTGCCTCTCTGCTGCATTTCATTCATTTTCAGGCACACCTGGGCCATCATCCCCTGCTCCCTCACAACAAAAGCCCCGAGGTGCCTCAGCAGCTCCTGTCCCTGCCCCAGGACAGCAGCAGGGCTCAGTGTCAGCAGGGTCACCTCACCTGTGCTTCCTCCTGCTTTCCTTCTGCAAATAGCCAACACTTCTCTGCAAATGGAGCAGGTTGATAAATTTCTGGCAGCTGGTGCTGTGTGCCCCTGAAGCACCCCTGGCCTTGGCAGCATCCTGGGAATGTCTCCCTGTGGCTCTGGAGAGGCACCGCTGTGTGCATGGACAATAAACAAAATTCACCCAGGACCCAGAGCCATTTAAATACCCTGAGCTGAGAGAGCTCTCAGGGTGATGATTAAATCATTTCCAAGCAGCAACAGGTTTGGGAGTGATTTCTAGATGGATTTTTGCCTTTTAAAAGGATCATGGCCCTTAGTGAATACATTAAGGGAGAAGTTTAATGGGACAGAATCTGGCCTTGTGGGTGCTGAACGTTCAGATCATACAATTCCTACACACTCTTTAATGAGGGCGTTTTCAAACACACCAACTGGAAGAAGAGCTCTCTGGTTCAAGGGTGTAAAATCTATGGAGACTTCCCAGGACAATTAAACATTAAAACCCCACCTCCCATTCCTGCCCTGGCACTCACCCTTGGCTGGGCCATCAGCCTCCAGTGCTCAGGCAGCTGAACAGCCTTTTCAAAAATGAATTTTTGGTCAGTTTTATTGACCCCCAATGGCTGCAGAGCTGGGTGGGGAGTCTGTGGTGACACAAGTTCTCCCTCTATGGAAAAGCTCAAATCTCCAGACACGCTCAGAGAGAGATTCCTGAGTGAAAAACTGACATCCAGTCCCTCTCCTCATTGGAATTCTGGCATGTTTTGTCTGTTCTCCACCTTCAGTCAAGACCTGACATTTCCCTGCTCAGATATGAACATCCATTTCATGCTTTGACTTGCAAAACTTTTCCTGCTGCTGCTCTTGATCTTCAGGCAAACCCAAGGATCTGTGTGTTCCCCTGCCCACGAAGGGCTGCAGCCAGCACAGTGCCAGCACTGACATGGGTGAATGTCACAGCAGGAGTGAGCCAGAGCCAGGGTGGGAATGGTGCTCCCAGCACTGTGTGCCCAGGCCAGCACTGCCAGCATGCACCAGTGCCCCTGCTTGGAGCAGGAGCACGGACCAGAATGGGAACACACCAAATACATCTCAAAATTGTACAATTGTTTGTCCCAGCTGTGAGCTGGTTTTCCCTGCTGGTTCCCAGATTCCCAGTGCTTTGTAAGAACCTCAGGGACCAATCTGAGGCACTGGTGGATGTCAGAGAGCCAAGCAGGACAATGTTTGCCTTGTAACCCTGTGCTGCTGGGACCTGAGCTGCTGTGGGAGGAAACAGCTCCTGTGCAGGGAACCTGTGGCTGCCCCTGGATCCCTGGAAGTGTCCCAGGCCGGGCTGGACAGGGCTTGGAGCAGCCTGGGACAGTGGGAGGTGTCCCTGCCATGGCAGGGGTGGCACTGGGTGGGCTTTGAGGCTCATTTTAACCCAACCCATTCTGGGATTCTGTGATCATGGTTAAGAGCTTCACTGGAGTTGCTGGGATCTCTCAATGAGTGCTGCTGCCATGGCTCTGGAGGAATTTAGGAAGAGCAGGAGCCACCAGGACCAGCAGCATCTTCTGTGCAACATTCACAGCCTGGATCTCCTTGTGGTTCTCCTGCTGTGCTGGAGGCTCCAGTGAAGAAAACATAAAATCATTCTGACAATTTTGTCAGGGCAAGTGGCACAGAGGGGCCCAGGATCCCTGGAGCTTGTCCCCACTGATGTGGCAGATCCCTCAGGAGGGGCAAGGCCGAGCTGCAGTGCAGGGAGTGCTCCATGGGACAAGATGTGCCCTTGGTGACTGCCCAGAGCTCTCCTGCCAGGGGCTGGACCTGTCCTGGTACAGGGAGGGGGAAAAAGAGTTCTTCAAATTCATCTGCTTGCAGCTGCAGTCTGAGAGCCAGAGAACTCCCAGAGCAGCACAGGGGAGAAAGGTTCTCCCGCATTTCAAGCAAAAAGCTGCAGCACTGAGCTCAGGCACCCACAGGTGCTGCCCACACTGGAGGCTGCAGCACACTCCTCACACAAATGTCAATATCACCCAGGACTGAGAAAATTCCTGTCCAGGCCTCCAAGAGCTGCCAGGATCCATTACAGACAGTGAGAGGTTATGGGATGGCAGAAGGAAGAGAAAGGGCTGTTCCAGCAGATGGTTCCCCAGGATGCAGGTCCCCTCCTGGCCCTTTGCTTGTCTTTTATCATGAAACTGTAAAAGCTCATTTTGGGTGAGCACAGCCCGAGGGCCAGTCCAGACCTCGCCCTGCACACACAGCAGAGGACAGACAAACAGCTCCCCAGGGAGCTGCATCCCCTGCAGGGGTTTGGAGCCCTGCTCCATGCAGGGGCAGCTCCCCAGGGTTTGCTCTGGCTGGTAAATCCCAGCTGGTCTGAGCAGCCTGTGGCATACCCTGAGTCCAGCCCTGAGTGCTCCAAGCCCTGCAGCCTCCAGGGAGGGAGGAAGAAATGTCCCAGAACCTTCTGAGCTCCCTGGCAGGAAAGCTGCCCTAAATGTTGCTTTTCATGTCCAGGAGCAGTCCTGACCTGGCCAAATCCTGCAATTTCCAAACACTGCTGGGTCTTATCTCCCTGGGTACCAGGTGCCTTTCCAACCAAATGGAAGACGAGCTTCTGGCCAGCTCTGCAGGGAGGATGAGGATGGTGTGGGCACAGCACCTCCAGCACTGAGGAGTGAGGACAGAGTCAGCTCTCCAGGGATGGGAGGATTCAGCCACAGGAGGAGGAGCCCAAGGCCATTCACTGCCAGGAGCTCATCCCAGAGCAGGGGAAGCACAGAGAGCTCCCAGCTCCAGCTGGATCCAGGCTGCATCCACAGCCCTGCTGTGCCTGGCACCACAGGGGAGCAAAGGGAGCCCCTGACAGAGTCAGGATCCTGAGAGGCTGGAGGGGTGAAGCACAGGGAGAGCAAAGGGATTGTCCTGCTCCTCGTGCCATGCCCTGCTCTCCCACTGACACAAGCACACCCATCTCCAGCCAGGAGGGACACCGGGAGCAGCAGAGGGAACTGGCCCTGTCAGCCCTGCAGGTGCCAGCCTTGCAGTTGTGTTGGTCCCTGAAAAATTGTGCTTGTCCTCCATGTCTCAAATTCACCCTGTGGCTCTTGTGATTTAGGTTTAAATCCTGTGAATTAGATTTAAGTCCTGTGATTGATATTTTAGATTTAATATCTTGTGTAAGACACAAGATTTACCCCTGGGATCCCAGATCTGGATTTCAAAGAGGTTTTGTTTCATCTGCACCTCTCAGCCACTCTTCAGGGAAACCCATGGGACCTCAGAGCTCCTGACTTCTGTGTCTTCCCAGCATTCCTGGGGAGATCTGGATGATGGGACAAGAGGAATGAAGTTTTTATAACTAAGTTTTTATAACTAAGTTGCAGTGGGGAAATCACAGGTTCACTGAGACAGGAACAAAAATGCAAATGAGGTGATGGCTGGAGAGAAGGTGCTGCCTGCTCCCTGCATCTCTGGGGCAGGGTCTGCTCCTTGGAGCCCAGCACCCATGGGGTGGAGGGAGCTGGAAGCGCAGAGCAGCTCTGGGAGCCAGGCCCAGTGCAAATCTGGCTGCCACTGTGTCCCACCCAGGGCTGGGAGAGGTGAGGCCCCAGGCAGGTGCCCCAGGGGGCAGAGAGGGGCAGGAGAAACAGGAGCTGTGGCAGAGGCAGCCCTGGGGCAGGAGTGGGAGTCAGGTCCTCTCATTCATGTCTCCAGCAGACACATTTCTTCTGAGCAGCTACCCTGGGGTTCCCTTTACATCATTAAAGTCATTAATGTGTAATTAAATCAAACAACTGGTGCCAGCTCAGTGTCCAGCCTGAGACTCCAGCCTGGAAGAGCAGCTCTGGGTAAGGACAGTGACCCAGGTGTCCCATAAGTGATGGCATCTCTTGGAGATCTTGGCATCTCTTGGCATCTCTTGGCATCATGTCTTTGGGGGAGGTCAAATCATGGAAGGACAAGGCCCTGAGAAACCAAATGTAACCTGAAACTGTCCCTGCTCCGAGCCCTCCTGAGGCTCTCCCAGCCTGGATGAACCAAGCATTGTTTTATTCCCACCCAGTCTCCAGGTGCTCGAGGCAGAAACAGGAATGCCATGGGACAAGGGGTTGGTGCCACAGGGGCTGGAATGTGCCTCAGTGGGCAGACAGGAACAGCTGAACTCCAACCAAGGGACCTGGGGAAAGTACGTGGGAAGAAACAAGCCCATGCACCTGCACAGGCTGGGGCCAGGCAGCAAAGGGTGCAGAGCAGGACTGGGGGTGCTGCTGGACCAAAACCTGACTGTGCAGCAGCCCTGGGACATTGCAGCACAGAGAGTGACCAGGGCTGCCTGGGGACAGCAGGGAAGGATGGGATGAGAGGATGAAATCCTTCCCTGCTGCTCAGGGGCCTCACCTCAGCTCTTCACATGGACTCCCGGGACAAGAGAAACAGAATCAAAGGGGCAGAGAATCTCCTGAGCTGGGAATCTGGCACGGATCAGGCACATGGGAACATTGATGAGGCAGCACAAAATTGGGATTCCCTGTGAGTTCATGGGGCAAGGGCCCCACAACAGCCTGGAAGGAAGTGCTGGAGAGGCAAATCATAGAATCACAAAATTCCCTGGGTTGGAAGGGACTCCACAAGGATCATCCAGGCCAAGTGCTGGCTCTGCTCAGGACAGCCCAACAAACCCACCATGGGCTGGGAACACCCTGAGTCAAAACTCCTTCTTGTTTGTCCCCAGTGGTGCTGGCACAGCGAGGTCTCTGCTCTGAGTTCATGATGGTCACTGGCACAGAGGTGCTGCCCACACTTCTGACCCCACCTTCTGCAGGGACACCCCAGGCTGGGCTGGAGCCTGGGCCAGCTGCTCCTGTGCAGCCCCGGTGTCCCAGTGCTTCCTCAGGCACTCTGTGTTCACCCTTCCCCCTTATTCTGACCCACTGTTCCCACGTTTGGTGCTGGGCCACTGGCAGCTCCTTGGAGCAGTACAAAGGATTCTCTCAAATCTGCCTTGCACCTTCCCCAGCTCACAGCTGCCCTGGAGCCTGCTGTCCATGCAGGTGGAGCTGTGGTGGTTCAGGCTCTGCCAGGGCCACCTGCACAGGTGTCCAGCCAGCCTGGAGCAGTGGCAGTGGCACATCTGACCCCAGAGCAGCCCTGCCCAGGAGTGCTGATCCCTCTGCTGCTGGACCTGCCCTTGGACAGGGCCCTTCCCACCTTGGCCTCAGCTCTCCTGTCAGCTCTGAGAGACCCCAGGGTATTCCCCAGGTCCAGGTGTGTGGGGAGTGGATTTGTAGAGAGTTCTCAGGGCCTGACAGAAGGCTCACACTGTGTGCAAACCTGGAGATAAGAAATGCTGACTTAGAAGTGCCATGGAATAGGACAGATATTGTTGAGAGAGAAATGGAGCTAGAAAAAAGTTTCAAAGGATGACCTTGCAAATAAGACTAGATACTTTGGAGAAATAGAACTGTGAAAAATGCATTGTAATAGAATCCATGAGGGATGAATTTAGATAATTGACTTTAAGGCACTTTACAACATGATGTGACAAAAGCTGATAGGCCAAGAAACCCTTCTCATGTATTGTAATTAGGAAATAGTTGGCTTCTGACTGAATCATAACATCTGTATTGTCTCAGGCCTCTCAGTTGCTCCATCTCTGGGTCAGAAAAAGACAAAGCCCAGCACAGCTGTGGCTGCCCTGGGTGCAGCCCCTGGCAGATCCTGGCAGATCCCCCAGCCCCTTGGGGAGCTCTCAGGTGCTGTGGAGTTCCTGGGATGGCTCCATGCACAGCTGAGTCCCTGTGTGCCACTGCAGGGTTAAATCCTGGGTGCTCTAGGCACTAATTTGTTGGGTTGTCTTTTTTAATGAGCCAAGCAGCTAACAGTTGTTATAAAGTTGTTTATTGCAGAAGCACATTAGTTTCAAAAGGTAGAAGTTACAGATGCTGAAGTCCATGCTAAGTTTTGGAATAGAGTCTCAAATAGAGCAGAAGCTGCTCCCAGAGGTCCCAGCAAGGTGATGCTGCTGCACTGACTCTTTTTTCTTTAAGTGATGATGAGCGAGCAGGAGCAAAAGCAAAAAGCAAAGTAAAGCAAAAGTAAATGGCAAAAAGCTCCCAGTGCATGTTTTTATATAGAAACTTTCAACAAGCTAAGACACAAACTCAAAACATTACTTTTTAACCTATTAGAATTCTAGATTTTTAGCTACATATAAACTATGCATCTGGTTTATCTTGTTCTATCTAAAAATGTAAGCAATATTTTTACTATAGTTTTATTATATCTAAAACTATATTCCTGGAGCCTCCACAGAAACACTGGTATCTAAGACTGTTTTTCAACCTTTACTAAAAGTCACACTTCTACTCTTGTATCTAAAACCTTTTATCCACTAAAAGCACTTAAGGTTATTCTACTTACTTACTTATTTGCTTGCTTATTCTAAAACTTAAACTTACACGTCTACTTTATGTGTAAGTGGCTTAACATACTTCAGTCTATCCAAAAGTTTTAATTCAATCCCTGCACTCTGATTTCCCTCTGAAAAATTCAGAGGAACTCCTGACTTACTGACTCCAACATGCCACAGAGGCCTGGGGTGTCCCCAGCTCTGAACCCCTTCTGACAGCAGTGACAGCAGCAGTTCTCTCCCGGGGAATCCCTGCATTTCACAGCTTTGTCCCCCTGAACTCTTGGCTCATCTGGGGCTGCTGGGGGCAGGGCTGGGGTTATGGTGGCACCAGGAGGGGCATGGCCAGGCACGGGGGTGTCCCCACGCTGACGCTGTCCCCTGTGCCCTGTCCCCGCAGGTCCCTGGCCCTGGGCCAGCAGTACAGCTCGCTGGGCTCCCAGCCCATCCTCTGCGGCTCCATCCCCGGCCTGGTGCCCAAGCAGCTCCGCTTCTGCCGCAACTACATCGAGATCATGCCCAGCGTGGCCGAGGGCGTCAAGCTGGGCATCCAGGAGTGCCAGCACCAGTTCCGGGGCCGCCGCTGGAACTGCACCACCATCGATGACAGCCTGGCCATCTTCGGGCCCGTCCTGGACAAAGGTGACGCTGGGGCTGGGGGCAGCGGGGCTGGGGCACAGCTGGCACAGCTGGCACAGCTGGCACGGCCCCTTGGGCTCGGGGATGCACCAGCATTGTCCTGCTGAGGTGGGGGAACGCCTCAGGGAAGGGCTCTGATGTGCCAGCTTCCAACACTGATTTCTCCAATTTCTTTTGTTTTCCAAGTTTCTGGTGTTTTCCATCACAAGGGGTAATGAGGGAAAGGTCTGTTCCCATCCCTCAGAAGGGCCAGGGAGGGGAAGGTTTAGTGTCACTGTAGGGGGGTGTGACACACAAACAGTCACACTGTATTTCAGAAGGATAATATTCCATTTATTACAACAGCATGCTGTCTTTTATATACTCCACAAAGTTTACACTTTCTTCATTGGTCACAATTAGTCAACATAACGTTCATTGGTGTAGCATTTACGCCTCTCATTTCCATAAAACTTTTCTAAAAATACTTTTCCCAGCTCAGGTTTTCTTTCCACTTATCTCCTTCTTCTCTTCTTGGTCTCCAGGCCAACAGCCTTGGTCAGAGAATACTTCTCAAAACCAACCTCATTCATTAACCCTCTCTAACCCACAGACCAGCACTCTCACATGTTCTGAAATCCTGGCTCCACCTCCCTGTCCAGGGCATGCAACATTTCCAAACTGGGTCCAGCATTGGGAAAAGCCAAGGAGAGGGGATGTGGTTGAGCTCTTTGGGATCAAGGCAGAGCCCCTGAAGCACAAACTGCCCCCTCCAGGAGCTCCCTGGGCTCAGGTTTCCCCACCAGCGAGGAGCCATGGTTGAAATCCATGGTCCTGATCAGGCTTAGTTCAATGAATCTTTTCACAAATGAGCCCAAAAAGCAGGGAACAAGGAAAGGTTATAAGTTCATTTTCCCTCTCCTCTCTCCAAACTCCTCTTCATCCCCTGCCACCTTTCTAGACCCACTGGCACGATCAGGCCCCCTGGAGCATTGATGAGGCACCATAAAATTGGGATTCCCACTGAGATCATGGGGAATTACACTGGGAAAAGTGAGAAAGGGCCCCAAAACTGCTTGGATGGAGTGCTGGAGGGGAATAGCACAGAACCACAACATTCCCTGAGTTTGAAGGATACACAAGGATCATCCAGTGCATCTCCTGTCACCCCAACAACCCCACCCTGAGCATCCCTGGCAGCGCTGTCCAAACACTCCTGGAGCTCTGGGAACCATTCCCTGGGAGCCTGGGCAGTGCCAGCACCCTCTGGGTGAGGGAAGAACCTTGCCCTGAGCTCCAGCCTGACCCTCCCAACACAGCTCCATGATAACCTGTCCCACATCTCAGATGTCCCAGACCCCAGATTAAAAGGCATTCCCACCAAACTGGGACAAGTGGTGGATTAAAAACTCCCATTGGTTAAAAATCTCCAGTTTCTCCATCCTGTCCTGTGGGATTATGTTCACTCTGTGCCACATTCAGTACAAGGGACATTCACAGGTAATATCCTAATTTCACTGCCTCATAAACACAACCAAAACCACTTCCCCCTCATCTTCCTGGGTGTTGACACCACAGGTTCCCTGCAGCCCAAAATCTCTTTATTGAACAGAAATTATTGTTTCCAGTGATGCTTTGGAAATGGGAATTTTATGGTACAGACTTCAAGAAAATGGAGAAATAGGGTGAGAGCAGGACTTTGGACTATTCCCCAACACTCCTTGGAGAATGCAGGACTTGTGGTGAATCTTTCTTACAAAGCCCCAGTGTTCTGTAAAGAAACAGTTCATGATATCTTTTCTCAAGTTTTATCTCCCAGTAAGGGTAGGTATCATTTCAGATCCCTGAAATGTCAGTCGAGTATTTCAGTGAAAATCATTCCTTTGTGTTAATGTGGGATTCTTTGCAGGAGCCAGGATTGTGAAGTCTTATTAGAGCACTAATAGGCACCATGACATTCATTTCCCCTCTGTTGTGCCAGGGTATATTTTGGGGTAACTGCTGTATTTACTACTAAATAACTTGTCAGCAGTGCTCAACACACTCCAATTTTCTGCCTAATAAAAGCCTTTCCTAAATTTCAGCACTTAAAATATCAGAAAGTTTTAATTTTCTTTAAAAACAGTCATTAAAAAATTGTCATAAAAATTCTAAACACGCTATGAAAGAACTGTTCAAGCACTGAGACACTGAAAATCTCTCAGCACCATTTCTGTCAGCGGGAAAGCACTTCAAGATTAGATTTGAACCATCCTCCCTGTAATGAGCAAACTGAACTTTGAATTTATGGAGAATATTTTAAGATCCTTTCGGCTGCAGGGACTGGAGCAAAGCCTCATGTGTGGACTTGCCTCAGCATCTCCACACAGCCCGAGCTGACAAGGTAAAATATCACCCAGAGCTCTGAAACTCTTCTGACAGATGGGGAAAAATGAGTGAGCACGTTGGGAATTCAGCTTTCCCAATCCCACCATGACACATCTCCAGACAGCAGTGCCAGGCTCCCAGAGTGTATTTATCCTGTGTCTCACTAAGCTGAAAGTGGAGCAGTTAAAAATAAACAGCATCATCTGCAAAGAAGGACACATCAAAGCCCAGCCCATCTGATCGTGGGTATTATTCACAGTTTTGAACTGTGCTCATGTCTTTTCCCTGCTGCCTTCAAAGTTAATGAGTGGATTGAGGATGGGACTGGTGTCATTGTGTGGCAGTGAGTAACACAGGGAACCTTTGAGATTCCCAGAGTCTGAGGAGAAGTCATGGAGAAAACCAGAACCTTCCCAGGCATGGCTGAGGGAAGAGAGAAGGTGGGGACAGAGCTGAGAGATGCTGTCAGCTGGGAGCAGGGGGGACCAGCCTGTTGTCACTGGCAAGGGCTGCTGGACACTCCTGGGCCTTCAGAGAATCATGGAACAGTCTGGGCTGGAAGGAACCTTTTAAAATCATCTCATCCAACTCAGCATCTTCCTCAGGTGCAGCAACAAGAGTCCCAGACTGGTCTGGGTTGGACAAAGCCCACCCAGTGCCACCCTGCCATGGCAGGGACACCTCCCACTGTCCCAGGCTGCTCCAAACCCCAGTGTCCAGCCTGGCCTGGGACACTGCCAGGGATCCAGGGGCAGCCACAGCTGCTCTGGGCACCCTGTGCCAGCCCTGCCCACCCTGCCAGGGAACAATTCCTGCCCAATATCCCATCCAGCCCTGCCCTGGGCAATGGGAAGCCATTCCCTGTGCCCTGTCCCTCCATCCCTTGTTCCAAGTCCCTCTCCAGCTGCCTTGGAACCCTTCAGGTGGTCCTCAAACCAAGAGTTTTGTGCCCACAATCTGGATCCTGTGGCCACCATGGCAGCCCTTGCCATGCTCCCTTTACCTGACTTCCAGCACACCCAGGGCAGCAGCCCCACAAACCAAAACCAAAACCCAGCCCAAGACAATCCCTGTCACAGCTCACACGCTGCATTTGGCCAACAAAGGGCCAGAGTTTCACCTCTGACAAACACCTGGATGAAATCCCCCCTCAGTATTCATTGGTTCATCTCAGCTGCTGCTCCCTCAGGTAGATTGAGGCTGTTTTGGAAAGGCTTCAAAGGTGCAGTTCTCACTACAACAGCATCTAAAATAATTTCTGATAGAGCCTGCAAAGAAACTGAGGATCATTTCATTTTGGAGGAGCTGCAAACATGTTAACCATGGTCCCTTCCATTGCAGGAGAGCTCAGTCTGCAGGGCAGCAGTGTGGGAGGGCTCAGCTGAGCAGACCCTGCCGTGCCTGAGCCCCCCTGGGCTGCTCCTTCTGGGCACATCCTGCAGGCTTGGAGCTCTGGTGCCAGTGTGGGAGCACAGGGCTGCCCTCCTGAAACACCCAAGGGATCCCTGCCTCCAGGTCTTCCCACAGCCTCCCCTCTCATCTCCACATCACTTCCCTCCCCAGTGTCACCCACAGCTCCAGCCTCTCCTCCTGCAGCCCCTGGCAGGGCAAAGAACACCAAAGGCAGCTCAGGGAAACCCCAGGGCACTGCACCCACTTGGAGCTGCTGAACAACAGCCCTGGCGAGGCTCTGTCCTCACCCACCCGGGTTTCTCCACATCTCCCACCCCAGATTCAGACTCCCAGGGTTTTGGCTGCTGTAGCTGCCCAGGCTTTGGTTTCCTAAGGCCACTGATGATCTTCCTGCAAGGAAGGACAGGCTGGGAGAACTGGGGGTGTTCATCTGAGAGGAGAAAGCTTCAGGGACACCTTAGAGCCCCTTCCGATGACTAAAAGGGCTCCAGGAGAGGGACTTGGAACAAGAATCTATCAGTGAAAGGACAAGGGGGATTGTCTTCCCACTGCCCAGGGCAGGGCTGGATGGGATATTGGGAAGGAATTGTTCCCTGGGAGGGTGGGCAGGGCTGGCACAGGGTGCCCAGAGCAGCTGTGGCTGCCCCTGGATCCCTGGAAGTGTCCAAAGCCAGGCTGGACAGGGCTGGGAGCAGCCTGGGACAGTGGAAGGTGTCCCTGCCCATGGCAGGGGTGGCACTGGGTGGGCTTTAAAGTCCCTCCCAATCCAAACTGTTCTGTAGTTCTATGATTCTATGTTTTCTTTTTCCATGTCTTATTTTCTAAACCAGGCCATGAAAAAAAAAATCAAAACCAAAAACCCAACCCCTGAATGTGGGGTAAGATCATGTTTTTACAAGCAGATTCCCCAAGATGATTTATACTGCAGGTGTGCAGTCTGGGATAAGGAGGGAAGAAAAACCTGCTTTCCCCCTCCTTCCTTTCCTTTTTCTTTGTAAAATAAGGTCAGGTCTTATCTAAAGCCAATGGCTCCTCCAGCCAAGCCCTGCCCAAAGTCAGGGCTGATCCAGCTCTGGGGGGAAGCAATCGCCCTTCTCTGGGCTGGGGATGGAATTCATGATTTTGTTTAAAGTTGGCACCCAGACACAGCTGGGTGTGAGGCAGAAAGGCTCCACAGGAATCTGGAGAGCGATTCCTGGTGTGGGGCAGAGGTCTTGGAGCTGCAGCCAGGGCTGGATGTGCCGGAGCCTTTGCAAGCTCACACCTTCCCCAGTCCTTGTGCTCCTGTCCCCTCAGCCCGGGCTGTCCCCGCTCCTGTCCCGCCCCCGATCGATTGTCCCGAAGACGCTCCCGAGCATCCCCGGCTCTGCCGGGAGCGCATCCCGGCGGGGCAGGTGCAGGGGAGCAGCTGGGCCCGGCTGCCCGCGGTCCCCGCGAGCTCGGCTAAGCCCCTGACACGAGCTGTGAAAGGCAGAGCCGCACCACGATAACCCACGGCTTTTCTCAGCCATGACACTCGCAGTCATTTGCATCTAAACAGGGGTGTGTGGGATCAGGGGCCGGCTTGATATAAACTCAGCAGCTTAAAGGGAGGGGGAGGGAAAGGAGAGAGGGAGAGAGAAAAATAAGCTTATACCGATGAGAAAGAGCTAAGCTTCCTCCCCTACTGTGAGGCAGGGCGAGCGATACCATCGCAGCGCCGCAGTCGTTTCAAATCGCTGCCGCATTCACACGCCCTTTAGCCATTCTGGGGGGCTGGGGAGCGCCATCAATAGGGATTTCCCAGCCGGGCTGGCGGGATTGGAGGGTGACGGCAGGACAGGGGAACATTGCCCCGTTGCTACGAGGTGCTCCTGGGGAATGCCAGTGCTCTGTGCCGTGGGTACGCTGGCCGGCGGAAACATTCCGCATTATGCTGGTAATACAGTGTGACACCGCGGGAACAATGGCAAATTGAGTGTCCCAGCAGGTAACGGGCCCGGCTGGGACACAGTCGCAGTGGTGCACTGTCAAGGCGGCTCTAATCCTCCCTCGCCAGCCCCTCCCCTGGTTCTGGGAACGCTGCTCCCGCATTTCATCTCTGGGAAATTCTCCCAGCTCCTCGCCCAGACCAGGCGAGAATTTCAAGGCGAGGGGTTTGCTCGCAGCTCCTCGCTCCCCCCGGCGCCGGCACCGTGCGGG
>VXBI01000142.1:679319-716206 GCA_013397375.1 Toxostoma redivivum | reverse complement strand
GCATGGGGGGCACGGGGGGCACGGGGCAGCTGCGGGAGCCGTGTCCATCGTGTCCATCGTGTCCATCGTGTCCCTGCCCGGCGGGCACTGGCAGTCCCGGCCCGGTGCCACCCAGCCCAGCCCCGCAGTGACCCTGCTCCCCGGGCCATCCACACCTGCCAGGGAAAGCGGAGCCGCATCGGGCCCGAGAGCCGCTCGTGTCCTCCCGCTGTCCCCAGGCTGTCCTGGGCTGGGCCAGGAGGGCTCGCTGGCTCCTCTCATCTGATCTGCTTTGGATCACGGGTCACCCAGAGAGCCTTTGTCAGGCTGAAACACCTCATTTGGAGCAGGGACCTTCAGCCGTGCCCACAGCCCCCAGGGGTCCCAGTATAAGCGCTGGTGGAAGGCGCCCGAGGAAAACCCTGCTAGGTAGGAGCTGGATCCCTGCCGGCACATCCCAGATGGGAAGGGCAAGGAGGGAAGTTTGAACTAAAAGGAGATGAAAACCTCAGCGGGGTGCTGCTGGCACAGCCAGGACTGGCAGCCCTGGTTGGAGATCCTATCTGGGAGTTCCCCGGGCAGGGCTGCACATTCCCACAGCTGGCACCCACCCACAGCCACCTCCCCTGAGAGCCTGCTCGGGCTGGCATCAGCTCAGCTTGGGAAACCTGGCTTTTGGGAGCCAGACCCACCTCTGCAGAGAGACTGGGGCTGGGGACAGGGACCTGCTGTCCCTGGGCACGAGGCAGGAGCAGAGCAGGGATGCAGGGGACAGCTGAGAGGACGGTTCATGGCTCCTGCTCTGGAAGGAGGGGACTGGCTCCAAGGTGATTTTCTCAGCAGAAATTTCTGCCGACTGTCCCATCTGATCAGGTTCATGGCTCCTGCTCTGGAAGGAGGGGACTGGCTCCAAGGTGATTTTCTCAGCAGAAATTTCTGCCGACTGTCCCATCTGATCACATCGAGGCAGTGGGAACCCTCCAGCCCAGGCACCACAGCCCCTGAGCTCAGGCCTCCAGCCCCTCCCAGTCTCCTGCACACCAGCACGAGGTGGGATTGATCCCAACATCTGCTCTGGATTTAGAGACCTAAAGTCGCCATCCTTATAGATGGGCTGAAGCACCCCAGTGTCACTGCCCAGAGAGCTGCACTTGTGCACAGCTCTGAGCCTAAAGGTGTCCCCAGGGAGAAAGTTGGCTCTGAGACTGTGCTTGGGACAGCCTGAGCCAGTGCAGTCACTGAGGCCAAGGGTCAAACCCCTGTTGTCCCACAGTGTGTCCTGAATGATCCAAAACCTTTCCCCAGGTCAGTGAGGTTCTCCATCTCTAACCCCTGGCATGGAGGCCCTCTCTGGATTCCCAGACCATTAATTACTCCAGTAACTCTCCTGAGGCCCCTCAAGCTGCTACTGATGCCTTGTTCACCCCTGAGCATCCATGCTGGATCAAATCCTGGATCTTGCATTTGGGAAATCCTGACGTGTGACCTCCAGAGTTGAAGTCACACCTGCCCCGCCTCCTTGTGCCCACTGCAGGAACCTTCATTAACAATTTAACAAAATAACTTTTTGCTTTTCCATGAGGTTTGGGTGCTGCTGGGGGAGGCTGGAAAGGAAAACAGCCGTGTGCACTGAGCAGTGACCCCGGGCTCTGTGTCTCCGCAGCCACACGAGAATCTGCCTTCGTCCACGCCATCGCCTCGGCCGGGGTGGCCTTCGCTGTCACCCGCTCCTGCGCCGAGGGCACCTCCACCATCTGTGGCTGTGACTCCCACCACAAGGGACCCCCGGGGGACGGCTGGAAATGGGGGGGGTGCAGCGAGGACGCCGATTTCGGGGTGCTGGTGTCCCGGGAGTTCGCAGACGCGCGGGAGAACCGGCCGGACGCGCGCTCCGCCATGAACAGGCACAACAACGAGGCCGGCCGGACGGTGAGTGCCAGCGGGGACAGCCCGGCTGTCCTGTCCTGCATGGGGGGACACTGCAGCACTCCTGATGGAGTGGGACACGGGAACTCCCAGGCACTGACTTTCTAGGATTATTTCCCCCCATACAGACAGGTGGGGTTAAGACTCCAATGCAAAAAGAATTCCAGAATGGTTTGGGTTGATGAGACCCTAACGCCCATCTTGTTCCACGCCCCTGCCATAGCAGGGACACCTCCCACTGTCCCAGGTTGCTCCAAGCCCCGTCCAGCCTGGCCTTGGACAGTGCCAGGGGTGGGGCAGCCACAGTTTCCCTGGGCATCCTGAGCACCTTCCAAGGCCATGCATAGAAACCCAACCCCAGGTCAGCCCTGGATGAAGAGGATTTTCCACCCAGTTCTTCCTTCCTGCATGTTCCCTGTTATAACATTATCCCACCCGATGATTCCTTGAAGTAGATGATAGTCACAGCCTCATCCAATTGGAATAGTCCATTCCATTCCATTCCATTCCATTCCACTCCTGCAGTCAGTAGGTATGTGGGCCTCTGTCTGCCCTGGGTCATTTGCAAACCCAGTGGGACCTTTCCAGCAGTGCTTGAAGCTAACACTGATATGGGTTTTGCACACCACAGCAGGTAGAGGCAAAAGGAGAGACAGCTTCCAGTACAAAAATTCCCCAGCAAACTCCAGCAATTTTATTCAAAATCAGTGATTATTTTGCTCTGCACAAAGGAGATTTTGGTGAAGAGTCCTGTCTGCAGACTCTCAATTTCACACACTTTTTAGTACAAACTGTTGGACTTGGGACATAAATGAAGGGTTGTTAGCAAGGAGAGGACAGGGATCAGTCTCCATCCAGAGGGCTCATAAACATCTCCAGCCCTCAGCCTCTCTGGGCTCTGACTGTACACACACATAGGACAGGAAGGACCCCCATGAAAGGATCAAACATTTGGATTAGGTTAGACTGGATTAGAATAAATTAGACTGGATTGGGTTGGATTGTATTGGATGGGTGGATGATCAGAGCAGCTGCCCACCTGGGCCATGCTTTTGTAGTGTGACATCTCTGGACATCTTTAAAGCTCCCCAGCATCTCCAACCAGCCCATGCTTACAAAATCATAGAGCCAGATGATATCTTGGGCTGGAAAAGACCCACAGGATCATGGATTCCAGCTCCTGGCCCTGCACAGACACCCCCAAATCCCACCCTGTGCATCCCTGGCAGTGCTGTCCAAACACTCCTGGAGCTCTGGGAACCATTCCCTGGGGAGCCCGGGCAGTGCCAGCACCCTCTGGGGGAAGAACCTTGCCCTGATACCCAACCAAACCCTCCCTGGCACAGCTCCAGCCATTCCCTGGGTCCTGTCACTGGTCAGGAGAGTGAAGAGATCGATTCCATCCACTGCTCCTCATGAGGATGCTGAAGACCTCAGTGAGGTCCAGCCTCAGTCTCCTCCAGCTGAACAAACCAAGTGCCCTCATAAGGCCCCTCCAGACCCTTCCCCATCCTTGTGGCCTCCCTTGGATGCTGTCTAGTGGCTTAATTACTTCTTAATGTTGTGATGCCCAAAACTGCCCCCAAAACTCAAGGTGAGGCTTCCCAGAGCAAGCTTAGATCAGACTTTATTTAAACCCAGGTGGCTCAGGCAGGTGATGGGAAGCAGACCCTGCGTTCTCCCACTGCTGCTGACGCTGTTTTCCCTGCACAGACCATCCTGGATCACATGCACCTCAAGTGCAAGTGCCACGGGCTCTCGGGGAGCTGCGAGGTGAAGACCTGCTGGTGGGCACAGCCCGATTTCCGGGCCATCGGGGACTACCTGAAGGATAAGTACGACAGCGCCTCGGAGATGGTGGTGGAGAAGCACCGCGAGTCCCGGGGCTGGGTGGAAACGCTCAGGGCCAAGTACGCGCTTTTCAAGCCGCCGACAGAGCGGGACCTGGTCTACTACGAGAACTCGCCCAATTTCTGTGAGCCCAACCCGGAGACGGGCTCCTTTGGGACCAGGGACAGAACGTGCAACGTCACCTCCCACGGCATCGACGGCTGCGACCTGCTGTGCTGCGGGCGGGGCCACAACACCCGGACTGAGAAGCGCAAGGAGAAATGTCACTGCATCTTCCACTGGTGCTGCTACGTGAGCTGCCAGGAGTGCACGCGGGTCTACGATGTCCACACCTGCAAGTGAGCACAGGGGGGTCTCCAGCGCTGCTGCAGAGCGGGGCCCAGGGGTCCAGCAGCCCCACACGTGGCCCCACACTGCGGAGGATGGCACAAAACTCCTGATGGCACCGGCCAGGGCACACCCAGGGCACGGAGAAGGCTCCGGGCACCTCACCCAAGAGAGGTGTCACTGCTGATCCCTCGGGCAGGGCGGGATGACTGGAGAGGGCAGGGACAGGACAGGGAGAGCAGGGATGGGACAGGATGCCCTGGAGAGCAGGGACAGCTGAATCCCAGCCAGGCACAGCCACACGAGGTAGAGTTGGTGCCACAGCAGCTCCCGAGCTCCCAGCTCTGTCCTGCACCGCGGGTCCAGCCCCTGCAGACACCACCGTGGAGGCTCAGGTGGAAATGAGTTTTTCACAGTCACAGTGAAAGCTCCCCCAGCTGCTGTGTCCTGTGCCCCCACACCAGCCCAGCTCGCTCCTTCCTGCTCGGAGGTGATGCTGGAGAGCCAAACCTGTCTGGGACATGGACAGAGCCCAGGGGTGGTCGCTCCTTCCCCCTCCCCGCTCCCCTCTGCCCTCTCTGCGCCCCACAGCCCCACATCTCCCAGGGTCTCCCAAGGAGGACGTCAGGAAGGCAGAGCCCAGAGCTGACCCTCTGGAACCTGGCCCAGGACTAGAGCAGGGCACAGGACACTGCTGCCACCTCCTACAGGGGACAGCATCATCCCAGCCACTGCTGCCACCTGGTACAGGAGAGGATTGTAAGGATCAGGGCAGTACCTATTGACTAAGCATTCATTCCCTAACATGATTTTCCATCGCAGAGGGAGCCCAGGGATCTCTCTGGGGATGGGTTACCTGCCAGAGGAGCTGCTGCACCAGCTCTGAACATGAGAGATTGCAGGGAGAGAAGAAAATTTCTGTCCCAGCCTCCCTGTCAGCCTTCCCACCAGACACTTGTGGTCCCACAGCACAATGCCAGGCAGAGCCTTCCCCTGCCATGGGATTTACTGAGCTGTCAGCAACCATCCAGAAGTGCCCCCGAGCATGGAGGCTCTGTCCATGAGCAGGGATTTGGGACCCCCCCACAGCCCAGTGCAGCAGAGCCGTGTTTGTCCCCCCCCACTGCTCCCCAGGCCGCCCCATCCCTGGGCACATCCCCTCTCCCTGCCTTTACCTTCTCCAGGAGTACTGACCCGTGAAATTAAACAATAATCACTCCCTGTGTCCTGGTGGGCTCCAGGACCAACAGCCACGTTCAAACACACCCCAGTCAGTGAATCCCAGGCAATTGTGGCTGCTGCTCCCCTCTCCCTGGGAATGAGCAGCCCCTGGATCTGCACAGAGCAATAACGGGGTGAGACCCTGGCAGGGAGCACAGGAGGGCCCTCGGGCAGGGCAGAACCCCAGGTCCCTCCCATGCAGTGTCAGGACGAGCTCCAGACCCTCCAGAGGAGCCTTTGCTCCCGAGAATTAAAATCCCTGAGAGCTCCAAAAGCCTCCCCCAGCTGGAGCCACGCCGTGCTCTGATCTGCATCTATTTAAAGTATATATTAAACCCCACATCTGGAGAGACTCCCAGTACCCGACTTTAAACAAAATCCCTTCTCTGTTTGTTTGTTTTTTAATCAAGAAAAGGTATTTAATATTAAATAGAACATTTATTGCCTTGTAATTATTTTACTGTAGCCAGGTATTCTAGCACTGAATGGAAGATCTTTTTCCATCAATCTGCTGTATCCAAAGTTTTGTATAAAGTTGTAGAGGTCGATTTTTTTTTATTTTATATTCTGAAAATTTCTCTTTTTATAAGCATTATTTATTATACAATGTATATACTTGAGTTAACTAAGATTATATATTATATAAATATATATATTTGGAGAAAAATATATTTCAACTTCCATTTTTTTGTGGTACATCATTAAAGAAAAGGTAAAAATTCAAAAATATGCACTTGCCAGCTTGTGTGGTTTGGCTCTGAGGGTCCTGCTGAACAGCTACAGAGCACTGGGTCATGGCCCAGCTGCTTATGGACAGGGACAGCCATGGAATCATGGAATCCCAGAATGGTTTGGGTTGGAAGGGACCTTAAGGGTCACGTAGTTCCAACTCTCTGGCATGGGCAGGGGTATCTGTTATAGGAATCAAGACCATGATGGCAAAAAAGAAGAGATTTTACAGCTGAATGCTGAGATTTTGATTAAGGGAATGCCAGGGCACAGTGCACGCAACTGAGATTTTTCAACACTTGGGGTTGGAAAAGACCTTTAAGATCATTGAGTCCAACCATTCCCAGCACTCCAAGGCCACCACTGACCCCTGTCCCCAAGTGCCACATTCACACTTTTAAATCCTTCAGGGATGGGGGCTCCATCCCTGCCCTGGGCAGCTGTGCCAGGGCTGGACAACTTTTCATGAATAAATTTTCCCCAAATCCACCCTGAGCCTCCCCTGGCCCAGCCTGAGGCCGTTCCCTCTCCTCCTGTCCCTGTCCCTGTTCCCAGAGCCCGACCCCCCCTCACTGCCCCTCCTGTCAGGGAGTTGTGCAGAGCCTGAAGATTAAATTAAGCCATGGATCAAAACAGGCTTCAGACTTTGTCCACTCCCCACATGTACTCACAGGCTGCCTCTGAATCACCTTCCAATGCTTTGGACAGACCAAGGTCCAAATTTTCTCATATAAAAACTTCTCCTGCCAATGAATAATTCTGTGGATGTTTCTGCAGCATGCCCCTCACATTAGCAATGCTTTTAAGTGCACATGGTTTTCCACTGCACTGGCCTCCAATGTACCTGTCTGAAGGGCAAAATAAATATAGAATCACTCAGGACTCTTTCCCTGATCCCCAGATTGCACACAAAGCCATCCCATGGATCCACGTGTGTGTCTCTGCTGGTGCCACCACCACTGACATGTCCTAACCAGAGAACCTGGCCCATGGAGGGCTCTGGACTTCACAGCTCTGGGGGTGAAGCTCTCCCTGTCTGCCCACCTACCCCAAACCTTCCTCCTTCCCACACTGTACCCCCAAAACCCATCCCAGCACTTTCAAATCTGCCTCTGGTCAACACCTCCATTTCAGAGACACATTTCTGGAAAGGTCAAGATGAAGCAGGGTAAGGAAGGGGGTGAAGAATTTTTCCCTTACACTGAAAGCAGTATTGTATATTTATGATACATTTAAAGCCCCTCTGCCAGGAGGAGCCAGGGAGAACACACAGTGGTGGGAAGGTGCTGCCCTTCCCTTGTGCCACCTGCAGGAAACATCTCAGATGGAGACCCTGGAACAGAGGTTGGAATGGGTCAGGTGTCACCCCCTGCAGCCCACCCTGGTTTTCCAGCCTTTCAGGTGTGGGATACCCCCACCCCACACACACAGACACACCTGGGGCCTCCTCAGCACTGCAGGGCCCACACAGCTCCAGCATGGGCTGGACCAGAACCCTCTCACTAACTTCTGTAACAGGGGCCAACTATTCAGGCTGGGGTAAATTCAACCCAGGCCCCCCCCGAGCACCCCTCTGGCAGCAGCAGCTCTGCTCCTCACACACACCAGCACCACACACAGATGGCACCCAGGTCATCACAAGGAGTTGTGCTTTTTTATTGAATCCATTGAATGTGCAATTAAACCAGATATTTATTCATCAGTATAGTTCTGGACACAGACACAATAAGGTTTACATCATTTACTCTGAAATATAAGTTACTGTGTGCTGCTGTCACTCGGACCGGCAGAGGGAAGGGAGAACAAATAAATCCACAAGATCATACACAAAATGAGAGGGAACCACCACTGGGACTCACAACAGCATCACAACACAACAGCACTGCCAGAGGAGCAGAGTGGAGTGTTTCACCACTCCACTGCTGTGAGACACTGAGGACACCAGCACCTCCACTGGGCCTGCAAGGACGTGGGGCTCCCTCCTCCCCTGGGAACACCTCTGGTACCACTGCTAGCCCTTACTGTGGCTCTGCTCACGTTTAGGAAGCTACACTAAGATCTGCAAAATGGCTTTGATTTCATGCCCCACCACACTGAGGTATGTTCCAGGAACCTTCTGGAAGGAGTGGAGACGGGGGAGCAGCCTCAGCATCTCCCTGAGGCCACAGGACTGCGGGAAGGAGCGTGGAGCAAGGTTTGATACATTCCTTTATTTCAGTGCAAAAACATGGCAATACACATCTCGTGCACCTGCAGAGCTTGGCTTCCCCTCTGTCTCTAAGAAGGAATTTCAACCTTTGGTAACATGGCAGGAAAAAGGGATAAAATGAGGCTGGAGGATACCAAAGCTGCCAACTACAGGAACTCAGGAAGAGCTGGAAGCTGGAACTAGCATCTCTAAAACTGTTGTTGAATTAACAACAGGATTTGATGCCTTAAATACTGGATTTGGAAACCTCCTCTACTCTGATCAACACTTCCCTGCCCTCTCCCAGTCCCCAGTGGCACCAGCAGTGTCCCATCAGGCCCCAAACACCTGGATATAAATAGAGAGGATGCAGCATCCTGGAGCTGCACTGCTGTGGGCACTGTGTGTGGGCATGGGTCTGGCTCACATTCAGTGAGGGCTGGGGTGACACCACAACAAAGCCTTCACCTGACCAGGGTGAGACAGAGCAGTCCCTCCACCAGGCTGGCAGCTTTATTGGAAGCCAGGATCTCTTTCCCACTGCAGGAATGCTGGACACAAGTGAGGTCAGCCCCAAAGCTCTCAGGACATTCCCCCCTGCCCACCCCAAAACGCAGCCTGGCTGCACAGAGACAGAAGCACAGTGTTCTAGGAGACACTTCCACATGACATCAGAATATCAAAGACAAAGAATAAAGATACTCTATTGCACTACACATGCAGGTTCCATATGGGGCTCTGGGGATCAGGGGAGCATTTCACTTTGTCCAGTGTGTTGAGCACAGAAGAGTAAAGATCCCAGTGTTTGTTCTCCAGGTTGGTCACTTTTCCAGCTGTTGATCTTGCACTTGGTCCACCTTCAGTCTAGGGTAGGGACTCTTGCAAAAGAAGCCAAATCCATCAGGAAAGCATCATGCACATGTATAAAGCATCAAGCACACACTGGAACCCACTCACATGTAGCCAGGATAGATAGTGGTGTGAGTTTCCCCAGCACAGGTACTGCCCTACATGTATTAGAAAGTCATTCTCTAGGAGATGCCACTGTCCCACTGGGCTCAACTACTCCCTGTGGCACCTATGGGGAAAGAGTAGGACATCCTTCTCTCAGACAGGAGACACAAGAAACCAAAATTCCAGATTTTAGATAAACAGCTGGATTTTAACTCAAGCAGAATCTGATTTACTTTAGTTAAAGAAAGGTAAATTTTGGCCCAGTATATCATGGACACTTTAAAAGTCAAGGGTAAATTCAGAAAAGCAGAGAATTTAGGCATGCAGGCTCCCAAACCTTCAGGACCTCCCCCCTCCCAAAGTGCTCGAAGAACTGATCTGATACAGCTCTGGCAATACAGAGGGGCCAACAATGAGAGCAGATACACCCCACTGCAGGATCCCCTCAGAGCAGCTCAGTTCTGAGCAGAAAAGAAACACTGCTTTAAAATAAAAGTACTTACGTTCCTTCTTCTCTCAGAAGAGCCAAGAACTTTTTCACCCGATACTCAGGATCCATCTAAACACCAAACAAAACAGATCCCATTAGTGCCAGGCAATCCCTCCAGCTGCCAAAGAAAGCATGGAATGTTCTGAGCTGGACAGGACCCACCAGGATCATGGAGTCCAAGCCCTGACCCTACACAGACCCCCCAACAATCCCACCCTGGGCCTCCTTGGCAGCTCCTGGAGCTCTGGCAGCCTCGGGGCCGTGCCCATTCCCTGGGGAGCCCGGGCAGTGCCCAGCACCCGCTGGGGGAAGAACCTTGCCCTGATCTCCAGCCTGACCCTCCCTGGCTCAGCTCCAGCCCTTCCCTGGGTCAGAGAGCAGAACTGGGGCCACAGAGGCTGCTGGAGCTGTGTTTGCTGTGCCTGAGCAGGGAGCAGCCTGGCTGTGCAGGAGCTCTGGAGCTGCCAGGGCAGGCACAGCCCTGCACCCCGAGAAGAGCTGCAGGAGTGGCACAAGCTGTGTGTGCTCCCAGGGCAGAGATGGGGGCACACACAGGCTCTGTTTCCATGGCACCTCACACCCACACCCTGCTGCCAATTCCAGCCAGGCCCACTGCAAGTCTGCTTCCATCCACCCCTTCCCAGAAGTGGGGGATCAAACTGAACAGGAGAAAAGGGACTGAGGGTGTTCTGAGTGCTCCAGAGGTGCAGCAAAAACCTGAGCCAGCACATGGCTCCAGAACAGGCAGCACCAATGGGTGCTGTGGATCCAGCACTCAGGAACAGCCCCCAGGGAGCAGAACTGCCTCCCCCAGGACAGGAACAGGGACAGCAGGCATGGGGACAGGGAGAGAAGGGAAGGACTGCTCAGGAGACACTCAGGCTGCTGCTGCAGGACACCAGATGGAGCTGGAGCTGCCCCCTGTGCTGGTGCACAGGATTGCTGATCCTCTCATGGAATGACTCCAGGGAAATCTTCCTGAGATTTGCTGATCAGAGGCTGCTGGTTCTCAGAATCTTGGTCTTGTATTCCAAAAGTTCTTGTGTCATATAAACTCCAACTTGTGCTCCCTCTGCAAATTCCATCACCAACCCTTATCTTCACCAGGCTGTGACAATCCAGGGGATTCACTCTGGCAACACCTAGGACATGGATCTGTGAAGTCACCTGGAGTGAGATCCCCACGTGGAATTACATAGGCAAGCTTTTACTTCAAACAAAAAACTGAGACTCATCCTCGAAGTGGGGAACTGACAGCCTGTGCCCTGGCCTCCCACCAGTGAGGCCAAACCTGGGTCTGGAACTCCTCCATCCCATCACATCCATTTTACATCCCTAAAGGAAAATTTCTTCCAATTCCAGATGTGAAGAAGCCATCTATTTAAAATTCTGGCTGCTGCAATGGAGGGCAACACAAATGCCTTCAAAAACAGCTCAGAAGAAAATAAATCCTAAACCAACAACAGCGTCCCCAGCAATGTGGGGGAGAAAGAGCCAGCGAGAATTTCTCCTTTGTGCTAAGAAAAACCTAAAAATGTAAAAACTTCCCATGGCTGTGAGATAGGAGAGCAAGGCCAGTTCCTCAGTACCAACTGCTGAGCTACTTTTAGATCCGAAAAATAAATTCACTGGAATAAGAAGATTTAATGGAACTTACTGAGGCTTGCTGAGCATTTCATCTGGGGTTTAAGCAGCACAGAACACTGGCAATAGTCAGGGTCCAGGAAGAGAAGAAAGGTGAACCCCCCCAGGGGAGTGTTTGCAATGTGAAATACCCAGGGACTGAGAGGGACTGTGCTGCCACCAAACAGAGACCAGAGAGAGGCTGTCTGCAGGGCCCCTCCAGCCTAAACCTCCTGCACAACCTCTCCCAGCCGACACCTGGCTACAAGGGAAGGCTCAGCTGTCACTGTGCCAGTGTCCCATTTCTCTGGGGGATGTGGCACTTGGGGACAGGGTCAGTGGTGCCTTGGCAGTGCTGAGGGAACACTGCCACCTCAGGGACACTGTGGCTCTGTCAGAAAGGCTGAAGGCAGCTGGCACAGGAGCATGTGAACCCTGAACTCTGATTACCTGGGCATCCCCTTCCTCTGGGGGCATCCAAGGTTCCATCCACACCACCAGACCCAGCACGGGACCCTCACCTGGCAAAGGCTCCAGAGTCTTCCCCAGCCAAGGGGCTCTGCTCTGACCCCATGGCTGATCCTGCTGAAGCAGGAGGTTGGACTGAGCAGAGAACATCCTGGGTGGGAAGGGAACCATGGGGAAGGATCATCCAGTCCCACTCCTGCACAGACACCCCAACAATCCCACCCTGTGCATCCCTGGGAGCTCTGGTGCCCCTGGGGCTGTGCCCATGCCCTGGGCAGTGCCTGGCACCTCCTTTCCCAAGAGCCAACAGAGGAGACTCAGGTGCGCTCTGACCTTGACAGTCCCATGACAACTCCACCACCTCCCTTCCTGTATTCTGAATGTTTCTGGAATGGCAAGTGCTGGATAAAGCCTGAGCCCAGCTCCAGGGGGGGCCACACAAGGTGTCATTTACAGACCAAACCCAAGGCACTGAACACTGGTCAGAGCTGGGCTCAGGGGCAGAAGTCCCTGTGTGCCCACATGCCACACATCCACCTGGGAGCCACCATTCCTGAACCTCCTCAGTACCCAGCAGGACTGAGGCAGCACACCCTGAGCCTGCAGGGCACATGGATCAGGAGAGGAGAGCCCTGCACCTGCTGCTGCCACTCAGGCCTCAGCTGGAGGGAGATCAGCCCCACACAGCCCTCCTGAGCTCAGGGAAGGGACATGCCAGCTGCTCCACCTGGCAGGGACATCCCCATACGCCAGGGCAGGCTGGGGACAAAGGGACTTCTCAGACAGACACAGGGAGTGTTTGTAGATACCACACTGAACCTGTCTCCTGCTGAAAGGGCTTCTGCAGAGCAGATGCTGAGATGAAACCTCAGGAAACCATGGGAAGCCAGCACAACCAGGAAATAACAAAGGTCCAACCACGGTTCTGCTAAAAACCCAACACGACCTGATACAGTTAAGACAAATCTCTTCATCCTCAGAAAATCTGTTCTAAAGCCACCAGCTGGAATTCAAACTTGCCAGGGCCAGTGCTCTGCTCCCCAAATGGAAGGTGCTGCCTCCCAGCCCTCTCCACCTGGACACTAAGGGTGTCCATGGGCACTGTGTCCATAACCTGCACTGGGGAGACACAGCATTACCTGCACACACAGCACCTTGTCCAAAAAAATACAGCTGGCAGCTGAAAGGCCACAAAGACTCAAACTTGATCAAATTGCTTATTAAAAAATGGAGGCACAAACCTCAGAGGCTGATCTGCTTGGGAAGGAGCAGAAGCTGGAGTCAGTGGGGCACAGAGGAAGCAGGTTCAGGACTCCTGGACACAGCCTCTGATGCTCTGGGAAACAGAAAATGCTGCTGCCAAACTGGGGGGAAGAATTTCTGGAACAGCAGCATGGGGACTAACCCTGTGACAGAGCTCAGAGAGGTGACAAGAACACAGATGTTCCCTCATGGGTAGTGCAGCATCCCCAGGACATCCAGGACCCCTCAAGAAATAAAGAATCTGAAGGAAGTTGTTAATCTCCAGTGCAGAGAAGAAGATCCTCCACCAAGATGTGATGAGCCCACAGTGCTCCTGAAAACCTGCCATGAACCCCAACCCCTCAGCATGTCCAAGTACAGTGTTTGGTTCAAAATAAAGCAGGCAATATTCTATGGTGATCTTTTAAAGTAAGCTCCCATGAAAGTTAAGATACATTAAAGACAAGCAGCTTAGATGAAGTTTTATTTATGCTGACTAAGCTTTATTTAGGCTAAACAGAAGTTACTAAATCAGGAAAGCTGGGAGGTGCCAGAAGGGGCTTTCTGGAGCCTGACTCATGCAGGCTCAGGAGAGACCTTGGCTTTGGGAGTGCTGCCAGCAAGGTCCAAGAGCAACAACACAGGCAGGGAGAGGAAGCAGGAGGAACCAGCCCCAGCCATGGGGAGAGTATCCAGCAGTACCCAGGGCAGGTGAAGCCAGTGTGGGACCCAAGAGCACTGGAGGTGGCCCTGCACTGCAGCCAAGGCCACTGCAAACACTTGTGGATTCACATGGCAAACCCTGAGGATCCAGGGACCAAAGGCTTTGTTTGAACAGGACCAGAACCATTCCAGGATACTCAGTGCACACAAATGACCAAAGTATGTGACACAAAACACAGGCAGCTGGACATTAAAGAAAGCCAAGAACAGCAATAACAGAGTTTGGGGGAAATTAGGCTGCCAGAAAGTGTGGGGTTGTACAGCTCATAACAAGGTGACAATTCACCCAGGGCACCAGAGCACTTCAGCTATCCCAAGACAGGATTTTGATATTGAGGGCTTGGTTCAGTGTGACTTTAGTCTGAAACACACCGGAAGCCATCTGACCTGCAGAGCTGAGAGTGGGGTCACTGCTTTAACAAAACAAAACCCACCAGTAGATTCAGAGGAAGACACTGTGTGCACATTTTTACAGAGAATTCAGTCATCTGGCATCTCATCAGCTGAGCTGTGACAGAGTCCATCCATCACTTGGAATTCGGAAGATTTCAGACTGAAATCTCTTTCTAAAAAGCTGTGGTACAACTCAGTGAAAACAAGATCCAGTGCAGGATTTCTTATCTGGTGCAATTGTGCTTTTCTGTAAGAGCCTGGCAGATCCCAGCTCACTGTGGGTTCCAGTGCCCTCAGATCCCAGCTCTGCTCACTGAGAGCCTGCACAGCTCTCCTGTATTTATAGCAGTTCAGCAGATGGAGTCATGGAAACACCTCAGACCCTTTGGAACAGAGCTGGTTCATATTTAGCTGCCATATGCTGTTACCTCTGCTGTTACACAACCACCTGAACCCAGCTCCAGGGCAGGAACCACCCTGCTGCCAACCCTCCCTGGGCAGCAAAGGGACACCCTCAGTGGCTCTAGGGGCAGTGGCAGCAGTTCATGTTTGATGTTCAGGGTGTGAGAAAGGGCACAGCCCCACCTCTGCTGTCTCCTCCCAGCCTGGCTGCTGCTGGACTCACCTACACAACAAAGCTCTGCTGAAAAAACAGTAACAGCCAGGAGCAGTTTTCCTGCACAGCCTCGGGCACACTGAGGACTCTGTGGCCACAGTGTCACTGGTCACAGAATCACGGAACATCCTCAGTGGGAATTACCCAGGGATCCCCCAGTGCCACCCCAGCCCTGCACAGACACCCCAACAACCCCACCCTGAGCATCCCTGGCAGTGCTGTCCAAACACTCCTGGAGCTCTGGCAGCCTCGGGGCTGGGACAATTCCCTGGGGAGCCTGGGCAGTGTCCAGCACTCTCTGGGGCAAGACCCTTTTCCTAATGCTCACCCAAATTCCCCTGGCCCAGCTCCAGCCATTCCCTCAGGTCCTGTTCCTGTCACAGAGCAGAGATCAGAGCTGCAGCCCCCCTGAGCTCTGCCCTCAGACTCCTCTGCTCCAGCTGAACAAGTGACCTCAGCTGCTCCTCCTATGGCTTCACCTCCACACCCTTCTCCATCTTCAGGTCCCTCCTTTGGACACTCTCTACTTCTTTTCTCTCCCTGTGATACTGCGGTGCCCAGAACTGCCCCCAGGAGTGGAACAGGCACAAGGGCCAGGCTGGGAACAGGGCTGGGGTCAGCATTCCCAACTCAGAACTGCCCATGAGTTACAGAACTTCCACCTTCAGCTTTGAAAACAAGCAGCACTTCAGGAGAAAGCAGCACAAGAACACGTCCTGTGTCAGAAGAAGGGACCCATTGTCAGGGCTCAGGGAACACAGCAGTCCCTGAAGCACCCCTTAAATACATTTAATACATGTGAGCAATGACTTACTGACTTGCCTGTAGGTATGGAATTAAAAGCCAAGGAAGAAGAGGAAAAAGTAATCTAGATAAATGACTTTATTCCCTGAGGTGACATCCAGTCAGAGCATATCCTTAGCACTGAGCAAGTTTTAACAGAATTGTGAAGAGTGAACAGAGGTGTGCACGACTCGTCTGCTCTGAGCTACAAGTCTTCACTCCTGCCCTGCCTCTGTGAGGAAGATCTGAGGACAGCTCACTCAGCTGCACTAAATCCATTTGATGTGAGCAGGGGGGGCTGGGGGAGCACTGGGATGTCAGGGGAGGATTAGGGCTGCACCCTCAGCCCATGTCAGCATGAGCACGAGCTTGCTCCAGGCTCCAGGCATGGGTGCTGCTGCGGGGGAGGGCTCAGAGCTGCATAGTTCTACCCTCTGCAATTATTTTCTTTAAAGTGCTGAAAGTGGAAAATAAAGAGAAGAGCAGCTGAACAGCCTGACAGATTTATCTTCTTCAGGGAAAGAGCACATACACCTGGACAGGCACCTTCTTCTTTAAAAAAAACCCGAGGTGATTGCTATCTGCAATCTTAACATGCTGGGTGGAGAGAAGAAATTCCATGAAAGGTGAGTTAATCCAACCCCTCCCATGGCCAGATGCTCTGAAGTGCAGCTCTGAACAGCCCATGGGCACAGGAGGATTTAAAGATCTCTGTGGACCAAGATGTGGTGATTCCTTTGTTCTGAAAATTTCCCCTCACTGCAGCTCTTTTCCTAATTAAACCAATGCAAAGGCTCCCGCTGACAGCAGGGGTCTGCAGAGAAGGGAACCTCCAGGACTGCTCCAGGACCCCAATCCTTCCTCCCCAGAACCATTCCTACCTGTAAGGACATTTCTATCAGCATCAGCAGCTTCTTGATCCCAATCCAGACAGGTTTCCCTTTGACGTTCTGTGCAATCGTGCTGCGCTCCTTGTCTTTGAAGTTACCCAGGAGCTGGGGGGGAAATCATTTTAAAAAATCAACAACAGGAGACTGAGAGTAGGAATAATGGTACCTACCTTGGGAGAAAGGGAATGGGAAGCTAGAAGCATTTACTAGCTGAGAAAGAAAATTTGTATCAATGTATCTTAGACAAGGCAAAACACAAACAAAAAAAATCCTTAATTCCCGAATGTTTTTTTCCATAATATCCCTTATCCAACAGTTAGTGCTGTGCTCTTCTCCTGCACTCCAAGTCTTCTCCAGATCAGGGTCTACAAAAAAACAATGGGTCAAGCCACAGGAAGTTTCCACACCTGCTGCAGGAGTGTCTGTGTCTCTCAGGCTTCAGTGACACCACCACTGGGACAAGTTTGCCAATGGCACCAAAGATTTGCCTGTTCAGTTTATTTTAACAGCCTTCAGCACTCACTACAACTCCCACTAGGGCACAGAAACAGGAGACACTGAAGGCAGGAATTTATAAGGAACTTATAATTCCTCAGCACCAAGCACCCTCAGTTGATGCTGTTCCAATTCACCAGAGCCCAGCACCCTCTGGGCACACTCAGTTTAAGTGTCCCAATTATATTCATTACCCACCTCCATGCACTTGGAATGTTTCAATCCAGACCACAACCTTTCCCCAGACCTACTGTTCTCTAATTTTGCCTTAATTTAATTCATGAAAAAGCAAACTGAAAAGCCTCAGAACTGCTTTGTTATGACATGATGTCAAGTGGGATGGTGTTACCAGACACAGCTACTGCAAAATTCCTCAATTCCAGAAACTTTTGAGTATTTTGTCATCCTTGAACTTGTCCTCACCTCTAAAGCCTCCATGAGCTGCTCCCCAGTGGCAATGTTGGGCACGTGGATGGTGGTGCTGAAGGCATTGAGCATCTCCATCTCCTGCAGGACGTCCTTGCGGCTCGTGGTGCCGATGATCAGGAGCTTGCGGCCCTGGCCAGGCAAGGGAGCGAGAGTCAGGACAGGAAAACCTGCACAGAACCAGCCTGGGGAAGCTTCAGCAGCTACAAATGATAAATGGCAAATGGCCATTGAAAAACCCACTTCAAACAAAATTAATAGGATTAAATCTGGCAGTAATTGAAGTCGCCAACAGCAGCCACAGGAGACCAGGATCAGCTCTCGGAGCCATGCCACCAACAGGGCCCCAGAATGATGGAGCACAAAGCCCCACCACACTCACAGCTCCTTCTGAACCCAGCATTATAAATAGCTGGATCCTCATTAAATTTAAAAGCCTGAGCAAACTCCCACTCCCAAAAGCTGAATTACAAATGACTTCTCGGGGGAACAGCCTGTCTTTAGGAATCTGTGGGTACAGTGAATTCCCTGCTCCTGCACAGGCAGTTCCAGTGGATTTCCAGCTCAGGCTTCTGAGCAGAGGTTGCTGTGAATCCCTGAGTTCCCCCTGCAGCTGTACAGGGCAGTCCCACTCCTCCAATTCCCAATCCAGAGTGCACAGAGCAACCCCAAGTGAGCCCAGGCAATAACAGGGTTTATAAATAATAGAGCAAGTTATGGAAAACATCAGCTGCAAATGCAAATCCACTGCTGTTTGTTCACCTTGCAGAGCACTTTCCACTGCTATGTGAATTTCCCTGTGTGGGGTTTGGACACTGCTCAATATTGGCTGATGGAAGGAGCTGCTGGGATTGTCAGGCAGGATCATCAGTCCCTCTCCTGTCCCAGTACACACAGAGCCATGGGCTGGGAGGGGCCTGGCTGGCCAAGGACCCCCCTCTTCTGCTGTACAAGAAGTCTGGGGGAGGCTCCAAGAGTGAAGTGAATGTCCAGTGCACACCCAGAGGGTGCTGGCACTGCCCAGGCTCCCCAGGAAATGGTTCCCAGAGCTTCAGGAGTGGACAGCACTGCCAGGGATGCACAGGGTGGGATTGTTGGGGTGTCTGTGCAGGGCCAGGAGCTGGATTTGATGATCCTTGGGGATCCCTTCCCACTCAGGATACTCTGTGATTCTGTGCAAGTTCTAGATTTCAACTTCATGACACAAAACTCCATCTTTATTAAAAAAACAAAACCCTAAAAAATTATTCCCAGAATGAATCCTGCAGCTGCTTTGCATTCCCTTGACAGAGGATGAAAACCTATTTAAACACATCTTTGATGCACAGTGCATCTTCCCAGGGTCTGCTCTTCCCCTGCACTTACTGGACAGATTCTGCTCCTGCTCCAGGTGTTGGACACTGAGCAAGATCCTGAACTGGGAACAAGCCCAAGTGCTCACTCCGAGCTTGGTTTTAGTCCAAGAGAGCAAAGGGAAAGAACATGTGGCAGGTGGAACCAGAGCATGTCCCAGGTCACCAGTGCCACACAGGGCTCTGCTGGGGACACTGTGCTGCCCCTGCTGTGTGAATCCCCATCTGTAGATCAGGAGGCACCACAGCTCCACTCAGCCACCTCTTTGGAAAAGAGAAAATGGGAAGAAACAGGCAATTCCTGAACTGGAAATGCTGGGTTAGAACTGCAGTGGAAGCAGTTAATGTGATGTTGTTTCAGGGCTGAGGGTCCAACACTGCCTGCAGTCAGCTGGGGAAGGGCACAGTGCCCTCAGGAAGCACCATAGCCATCCCATGGTATTTCTGCCCCATTCCACAGCTGCTGCTCCCACCATGTCCTGCACAGCCACAGCTCTGCAACTGCACAGGATTCGTTTCCTTTTTGATGGTCCAGCAAGGCCAGGAAAATATTACAGCATTTTACAAGTTTGAGCCAAATCAGGAAGATCTGTCTGGCAAAGATGAAAACCCAACACAGTCAGTGGAGAGAAAGTGAATGGAGTTTGATCCTCACTCCCACAGGAACTCAGGAAGCCCCATCAGGGGCCCATTTCCATGGAACCATGGAATCCTGGAATGGTTTGGGTTGGAAGGGACCCTGAGACCATCTTGTTCCATGGACAGGGACACCTCCCATGAGAGATTTCCAGCTAAAGCACTGCAGAGACCAAGAGCATTAAGTGATGCTCAGCAGCAGAAAAGCTTTTTGCCTGCATGAAGACAAAATTCCAGCAGTTTTCCACAGAAAGGGTTGGTAAAGCAGGGTGGGAGCACGGGGGTGGCAGCTGTGTGAGATGAGTGCCCAGAAAACACCTGAAGCACACCCTGCCCCTGAGCCCAGGGTGTGGCACAGGGACATCTGCCCCCAGGGCTCAGGGGTGGCTTCAGCCTGCTGAGATCCCCCTGGCAGGGAGCAGAGCTGCTCCAGGAGCACCCAGGGATTATCACAGAACGGGCTGGGAACATTTCATCCCAGCTCTTTGCTTTCATTGGGTCTGTATTTCCTCAGCACCCTGTCCTCAGGGAGCTCCTGCTCCCCCCTGGTGCTGCTGTGGCTGATGCTGCAGATCCTGGAGCTCAGCAAAGGGCACAGCCCTGCAAGGAGACCTCCTGCTCCCTTAGCCAAGGAATCCTAACCAGCCATACACAGCCAGGCACCTCAAACAGCTTCACTGCTACACAGCTGAGGTACCAGGGCACAGAGGAAGCCAAGGACAGACTCCTGACTAGAACTGAGCCCTCCAAAACACAGAACAACCCCTCCTGCAAGTGCTGTACCACTCAGACCCATCTGCTTCACAAGTGGTTCTCCTAAAAACTTATTTATTACTGTATGAAACTATCAAAACCCTGAACAGCTTGGGCAAGGGGCTGTGTTAATAACAGTTTCTCATGAACTATGAGCATTTAGAGGGGAAAAACTGCTCAGCAGCACCCAGGCAGTGTCTGTTCCCCAAATATAGCTCCCAGCATGTGTACAGTGCCTGGCACACTGATCAGGCATCAATCAAGGGCATAACCACCTCAGAGTGGTTGCCTAAGGGATGCTTCCCTCATACATTAATGAAGTCTGTGCCTGAAGACAATAAAAATGGAATTTAGCCAGGAGTTTCATCAGGAAAGGACACAGGCAGCACAGGAATGTCACAGTGAGGGCAGTTTTACCTCCTGGCACCTCAGGTGTCCACAACTGATCTCACTCTTGGCCTTCCTCTCCCAGCTCCTGGAGCCCAGATGACACATCCCTCTCCCAGGAAAGCTGCCCCGCTCTGGACTCATCAGCAAACATTCCTAAGGGACCAGTTCAGGGATGGCAAGCCTGGCCAGTGGCACACTGAGTCAGCTGGCCAAACCCATGGGGGCGACTGCTGCACACACAGAAAGGGCTCTGAGCCCTGGGACCACTGAGGAAAGCCACTGGCAATGGTCCCTGTGGGAATTCTGTGGGAACACCAGCTCAATCCCACTCTGTGTGTGACCACTGGGACAAATTTAGAACAGGAAAAGAGCAAACCAGGATCATCATTCTGCCATGTGAAAACAGGAGTTCCTCCCTGTTTCAACTATAACTTCAAATCCATAATTTCTGAGCTGGGGGTGTTCATGGAGAAGGGAAGTGTCTGGGGCCACCTTAGAGCCCCTTCCAGTGCCTAAAGGGGCTCTAGGAGAGCTGGTGAGGGACTGGGGAGAAGGGGGAATGGATTCCCACTGCCAAAGGACAGGGTTAGATGGGATATTGGGAAGGAATTCCTCCCTGTGAGGGTGGGCAGGGCTGGCACAGGGTGCCCAGAGCAGCAGTGGCTGCCCCTGGATCCCTGGCAGTGTCCCAGGCCAGGCTGGGACAGGCCTTGGAGCAGCCTGGGATAGTGAAGGTGGCTCTGGATGGACTTTAAGGTCCCTTCCAACCCAAATCATTCCATGTTTCTAAGATTCTGTTTAGTTGGAGAAGTCAGAGAAAGCACTGGGGATGATCAGGGTTTAGGGAATAACTTCTCTAAATAGATCCTTGGTAAAAAGAGAGATGTTTATAAAATCATAGAGGACATGAGGGAGAGACTGCTGCTTGTCATTACAGAAACCAGGGAGCACGAGAAGGAATTGTCAAACATCAGACAAACTGAACTAAAGGTTGTTTGCGCTCACCAACAGCTCAGCTGGACTCAGGCAAGCACAGTGCTAAGAATGGAAAGGCTTAACAAGGTTGGAAAGCACCAGGATGAGTTCCCAGAGGGCAGAGCCATCAGCAATTTTTAGATATTTCTGTTAAAATGCATTCCCAGGTCCCTGAACCACTGACGTGGTTGGGAGCTCCTCAGAACAGATGGCTACTCCACAAAAGTGCTTCAAATTTTTAACAGCTCCACCCAAAAGATCCTGATTTTTCCCTGCTTTCCTCAGAAGAAGCCATGCCTTCAACTCCCTGCCTTTAAAGCTGACCCCTGGAAAGCAGCCCCAGTGATCCCCAGCACTGACAGGGCAGGAGCCCCTCGAGCTCCTCAAACTTTCAGGCAACTCAACAAACAAGTGAGAAGCCCCAGGGCAGCACTGCTTGCCCCAGGAATTATGGAGGCAGCAGGAAAAGCCATCAAACTGCAAAAGCTGCCCTCACCCAGCTCCTCTACACTGACACACACCAGGGCAGACCCCAGGATTTGTTCTTGTCACAGGTTCCCAGAATGGTTCTGGAAGGGGCCACAGTGCCACTGCCTGCTCCAGCAGGGTCATCCCAGAGCACACAGCACAGGCTTCCATTTCCAGAAAATTTCACCTTTTTCATCCTGAATTTCTACAGCAGCCATGGTGAAGGCAATGTGACACATGTTTGGCCCACAGAAAATCAGGATTCAAGCCAAACTTCCAAAAATCAGGCATAACATGTGAGTAAATTACCAAGGAAGGAGGAACAGCTCAAGATGATTTAGTGTCAGATTCACAACCAGGGCAGTTCCAGCCCAGTTCTTCCATCAGCAGATATCAGACACAGGCATAGCCTTAGACCTGGATTCATCCTGTCCATTTTTAGGCAAAGTGGCCCAGTTTGGAGCCCAGGATCCCCCTGTGCTGACAGGGGGACAGTACAGAGGTGTCCTGCCCTTCTGCCTTCTAGAGAGCTAACCCCAGAGCTGAGCCCTGTGCTCTGACTGAAGGATGTTCTCATCACACAACGGTGGGACTTGAAGAAGCTGCTGGAACAAAGTGAATTTTCCAGGCTGGATTTCTCTGCCACAGCAGCCACTTCCCAAAAGGCACCATCTCTGCCCAGGGGGGGCTAGAACATGACACAGTTACAGACTCTGCTGTGAGCAACTGCAGCCTCAACACAGCAGTGGAGACTCCAAATACAGAACTGCAGCAAATCCAGCCAGCCCCAGGCAAGGGCAGCCTGAGCTCTGCTGGAAGCAGGCATTGGTGACACTGAGGTGCCTCTGTCACCCCCCAGCTGCTCCCTGTGCTCAGCACCCTCCATCCTTGTGTTTGGGTCTTGGGAACTGCTCACATGCAAAGGGAGAAACACAATTCTCCAGGTTTCTGCACATAAAGGTAACCTCACCAGGGACTGCAATTGCTCCCAATTCACACCGAGTGAGTGCAATCAGGAATGCTCTGGGATTGCATCAAACAAGGAGATTATTCCCCCCTAACTTTCATCAAATGGCAAAAGCCTCCAGTGAGAAAAGGGGCTGGGGGCTTTGGGAGCAGTGACAGGACAGCCCCAGGAGTCAGTGTCCCTTCAAGAAAAGGGGTTGGGAGCTCTAGGAACAGTGGCAGGACATTCCCAGGTGAGAGTGTCCCTTCAAGAAGAATGGCTGGGGGCTGTGGTGGCAGGTGGGTGTCCCTTGGAGGGCACGTTGCTCAGGCAGACACTCCCTGGCCTGCCCGTGGCCCGTGGCTGTGCTGGGCACACGGAGGGTCCCTCCCACCGTGCTGGGAAGCAGCAGGAGGCACATGTGAGCCTCGCCGGGCTGGCAGCCTCCAGCCCCGCTGTGACTCTGCATGTAGATGAAGCAGCCCCGGCTCTGGGAGCTGCTGCTGCTCAGTTCTCAGGGAAGTCCTTTTCTGTGCTGGGCTCCCTGCTGAGACAGCCCCTTTCAGCCTTTCCATCCCCCAGCCCCTGCTCCTGCACAACACAGGCAAACTTGATTGAATTAAAGACCCAAGAGAACATGGTTTATTTTCTTCTCTTCAAGGCATTTCAGAAAAGATTTTTAATTGGTTTAAAAAAAGATGCTGAACAAAATGCAATGGTTTTCAGTGCTCTTGAAGCAGCAGTAACAGATAGCACTATTTAACACTGCTGAGTGGAACCACAAGCAGGAGCTGTGACTGGCAATTTAAAGCAAGCTCAGAGAGGTTTCTAGTTTATTTAAAGTCTGAAGTGTTTACTCTCAAAAGAAAACAGAACCTTCAAGTGTTTGCCCTTCCCACACCATGTTCCAATAATCCAGCCTCCTTCAGAAGAGCAGAGCCTGGGAGGCAGCTTTTCCTAGTCCAGTTCAACAGAGACACACACCTCAATGCATAATTAATAACATTGCATCCCTGAAACGCTTCTGCTCCACACAGAGCCTCCAGTGATTGCAGGGAGCTGCTTGCACATCAAGAATATCCCTGCAAGTGATGTGACACCCCAGTGAATTCCTAATCTGGGCCACAGCAGAGGGAGCAGCCACGCTGCATCCACAGGGACAGGACACAGGGAATGGCTTCCACTGCCAGAGGGCAGGGATGGATGGATGGATATTGGAAGGAAATTCTTCCCTGGGAAGCTGGGGAGGCCCTGGAATGCAATTCCCAGAGCAGCTGTGGCTGCCCCTGGATCCCTGGAAATGTCCAAGGCCGGGTTGGACAGGGCTTGCAGCAGCCTGGGACAGGGGAAGTGTCCCTGCCCATGGCAGGGGTGGCTGTAAGGTCCCTCCCAACCCAAACCATTCCATGATTCCTTGAAACCAGCTCAGTATTCCAGGCCCCCCCAAGAGGGAAACACCAAAGCAAAGGAGAACAGGTATTGTCTCCCCAGCATCCTGCCAAGAATTCTCTCAGCACAGTCCTGGGACATCCCATTTTTACAAGGAATGATGCTAAACCATGATCCCAGTCCCACAGAAATCCATGGTGCTCTGACCCCATGCAGGTCAGTACCACTGATGCTGGTCATGCACTCAGAGCCTGGATCTGCACCTCAAATTACAGCAACCCCCTGAGATCAGCCATTCCTTGCAAAAAAACTGCTCCTCAAGGGAACTTGGAATCTCAGAGGGGACTTGGAAGGTGTTGATTATCCCCCTCAGGATTATCCCCATCATGGCTTCCTCACTTGAGTTCAAAACCCCCAAAGAGTCTCTGTGGCCAAATCCAACCTTTTTTACAGTAAACTGTCACAGCAGAAAAGGCCTTTTCCTGCACAACTCTATTTCTTACACACAGCTTTGGGTTTTTAAATGCCCAAGATCCCCATATGCCATGGCTATCCCAGGGAACTCACTACAAACACACCAGGAAAAGCCTTGACCCCAGAACTACCAGAGCAGGGCAGCCCAAAGGGCCCAGCTCACCCCATGTCCAACACAAGACACTTAGGGAAAAAAGAGAAAACCCCCACATGATCAATCAACCAGTGACATTTCCTCAGCAAACTCACTCTCTACCCTCCAATAATTTATGGTTTAAGTCACCAAAATATTGGCTGTCAAGGCAGAGTCTCCCAACCCTCAGGGCATTTCAAACCCTGTTGAGCACAAATCTCTGCAACAAGTGCAAACTTGGCAAATATCTGTGAGCTGCAGCCCATGTCCTGCTCTAGGGAGCCCCAGGTGCCACCCAAAGGGCAGCCCAGCAGCAGCACACATTCAGGATGCAATGGGCAAATGAACAATTCAGGACTTGAAGCTCCTTTGAAAACTGGACCAAACCAAGTTCTATTTTCCCTACTGATTTATGGAACAACCATGTCCTGGCACTGCAGCTGGTCAGTGATTGCAGGAATGACCAGGAATGGCTGTGCTGCTCCACACAGCAGCTGCTCTGCTCCAAACGTGATAAAACTTGGATGCTGTTGTGTCACAGACTTCACATGGCCTAGAAAGCTCACTGGGGAAATCTTTGTTCTCCCAGGCTGACAGTCACACGGGGAACTCAGGGCCTGTGGCATTACAATTGAGTTCAAAGTCCTGGATTTGAAAGGTCTTTTCACCAAACTCTCTAATGAAAACAACACTCACACACACGCTCCTGTGCCAGGATATTAAACATGACAAAAAAACTGACTTCACCCAGACTGTCTTCTCTGCTTTTTCCTGACACCAACTTTCAAGGTGTTCCTGTTATGATGTTATTTATTCATGCAGAGAAGAAATGCAGTGAAGGACAGGAAAATGGCAAACAAGAAAGGAATCCCTGCCTGCCTGTCTCAGCCAGCACGAGCTGCAGAACCCTCAGCACTTGTGATGTTCTTAAATCTCATCGAGCACGAAGTGCAAACAGACAGATCAGCATGAGAGACAGGATCTTAAGCTTCCCTCAGTCATTGTAATTAACACCTGATCATTTCAAGTTAAGAACAAATTAAACCCCTGACAACCACAATCACAGATTACACAGAAATTGATTTATAAACAGGGAGGGAGCACGTGGCTGAGCCAGGGTGGATCTGGCCTGAGCAGCTCCTCAGAGGGCAGGCAGCTGCCACAATTCAGCTTTACATGGTGAAGGTTAAACTGGTTTCCTTAGTCAGTATTTTTAGGACTAACTGGAGAAGATTCAGCCCCCAGTAATTAGATATTTCAAGCTGAATCCCTTGTGGTTATCCTAGAAATGTCCAAGTGAATGAAGAGCACAGGCTGGGATTAATGTGGCTGACTCAGACAAAAGCATTAACACCACTGGCAGCTCTCAGGCAGACACAAAGCTCCCACTGTCCCAATTCCTGCAGGAACAGGGATCCCTGCCTTACCTGAGGGGGGGCTTTCTTCAGCAGCACCAGAAGGGCTTGCAAGACCAGATTGGAGAACCGAGGTCCAATTGGGACATAATCTGAAAGGAAAAATGCAATTTGATGCCCATGGAGCAGATGCACATTTAAGGCACTTCATTGTATCAAAACCAGTTCAATGCTCCTGATAATTTCCAGTTTGCCATGATTCAACTTTGCAAATACATCAATATCTCTGCAGCAGCCAGCACAGCTCTCCCTCCTCCTGACTCACCTAAAAGTCGCTCAATGTCATCCACAACAACACAGCTGAGCTGGGACTTGTAGGCATCATCAAAGATCTGAAAAACAGTGAAATATCTCAGTTAAACCTCAGCCACAGAACTACAACAGCCACAGCTGCTGATGTGGGTTCAGCTGAACACAGCAGCACTGAGAGGAATAATGTGAGTGAAACACATAGGTAATGAGAGATCAGCCTCCCTGCAGGCAATAAAACACTGCCATCTCCACAAATCCAGTTTATTTGTTCATTTACCCCCCACCCTTGGCAACAAGCAGCTGCCCTGAGGGTCACTGGGAGCCAGGGAGAAACCAACACCATTCCTCTGTTTTTGGAGCTGGGGCAACACTGATAATGTACAACACACACAGAGAACTTCCCCAAGTGTACCCCAGCTGGGAAGCTTTTCTCCTCAGGCTGGATATTTGGTACTCTGCAGGGAGAAGGGACTCAGGTGTGGATCTTCCTTCCTGGAGCAGCACAGAAGGTCCTGCACAGCTCGGGGTGTGAGCAGCACTAAGGACAGCAGTGGTGCTACAGCCCTGCCTCCAGCAAACTCTGACTGCAGTGAGTCCAAAAGGCTCCTTTTGGAATCTAAGACACAAACTGAACCCCCAGTTACATGTGAATTGCTTCCCCCAACACCTTCCTTCCCTTAGAACCTCTACAACCCTGCACCAATGTGATCAGGGTAACATTCAGCTCACATGCTCCATTCAGTACCATCCATGTGAGGAGTAAGTACTGGGCTGCTCCAGGAAATGAAAATGTTCAACTTATTCCCATTCCCTGGCTCCTCAGGCTGTTAAAGCTCTTGTTTAACTGAAGACCCCAGCTCAGAATGGGTCCTAGTGCCACTCAGGCAGGACCTGTTCTCCCCAGTGCAGCCCTCAGTCCTTCCTGCCTCCTCCTTCACAGGCAGAGCTCCAGACCTGCTCATCCCAGACCTGCTCTGCTGCACTGTCTGCCAGGATTACACACCACAAACACACCTTGGAACCTTCCCCAGCTCACTCAGTGCCGCAAAAACACTGTGACAGGAGTCTGGAGTGACAGCACAGGAGGGAATGACTTCCCACTGACAGACAACAGGGTTACATGGGATATTGGGAAGGAATTGTTCCCTGGCAGGGTGGGCAGGCCCTGGCACAGGGTGCCCAGAGCAGCTGTGGCTGCCCCTGGATCCCTGGCAGTGCCCCAGGCCAGGCTGGACAGGGCTGGGAGTAACCTGGGACAGGGGAAGGTGTCCCTGCCATGGCAGAGGTGGCACTGGGTGGGCTTCAAGTCCCTCCCAACATAATCCATTCTACAATTCTGTGATACATTCAACTTTATAAATAAATGCATGCAGGATTGCCAGACCTAGAGAGAGCAGAAAAACACCATCCCAAAGGTAATTCACCTTTCCCTCCACAAGAGAGCCCAGAACTGGGCTGTCACCAGGCACAGGGGAGCACACACATACCTTCTTCATGGCCTGGCACTTGGCTGTTTCAGAAAACCCAATCATCTTATCAGGAGAACAGATCTTGATAAAGGGGAAGTTGGATTCTTCTGCTATTTTTGCTGCTAAAGCAGTCTTCCCACTGTGGGGGGGGCCTGAAGCAAAGGACAAACAAGGAATAAACATGGGAGAAAACAGCTCTGACAATGCTCAGTGAGGATGATACTTAGGGTATGTTCAGAATTCCATCCAGAGGCACCTGCAGTGTGAAATGAGCATTTTTCCTGCTTGCAGGAGGAACACACAAACTCCTGGTGCAACCCAAACCTCCACATGAAGGCAATTCATGGAACTACTTGAGCATATGCAGAATGATTTGCCATGACACAAAGAGGACATCGCACTTTCTGCAGGAGCAGCCATGACACCAAAATGTGTGAGTTTGTGTTCTGGATAAATTTCTTGAGCTTGTGTCCTGTCTCAGTATGATCTCTGCTGGCACCTTGGCAAACAAGTGAGCAGGAACACCAGGGAAACACTGGCAAAGACAATTTGTTATTTGCCTGAATTCACACCAGGATAATTCAGAGACCAAAGACACACCTGAATCCATGCACCCAACATGAATCAGTTTGTAGGGACAGAAGAAATTGCTGGGCACTAACACAAAGAATTACTCAGTGTTAACTCCACAGCTACAGACCACAAGCAACAGTGGAAACTTTTTGGACTTTGGGAAAGGAAAAAGGGAAGAGATAAATAAAAAATTCTACTCCAATATAACAAATTCTCCTCCAAAACCTGTAACACAGATACTGGAACAGTTTCAAGTATCTGGAAACTCTCCTTAGTCAGTAACAGTCTGGATAGAGGGAAATCCACCTTTAACTGACAGACACCTAAATGTGGCTGTTTGAACTCAGCTAATTGCACTGATGAGCTCTCCAGTGACTTCAAAGAGAATTTAGACAACTGACTCAGCTAGAGACATCTGCACTGTAAACCAGCCAAATTCAGGTTATTCATTGGGTACATTTTGGTTTTTAACTGGGTACATTCCCCTCTCCCCAGCACAGGATTCCCTCTGCCTCAGGAGACAGTTTTAACATCCAAAGCAATTTCACCCAAACAAACTGCAAGAGCCCAGCTCCATTCGTGCCCCGAGGTGTTTGCTGCGGGGCAGGGTGTCAGAGGTGAGCAGCAGACAGAAGCAGAGTGCAGAGGACATTTCCCAGCTGCTGCCCCTCCCTGTACCTTCCAGCAGGACGCTGACCAGGGGAGTGCGGTCGCTGTTCTTGGTCTGCTGCACCAGCAGCTCCCCATCATCCAACACCCTCGTTACTGGGTCCCCCCACTTAATGATCCCGTTCATGATGTAGCTGGCATAGTCCTCCTGGTTGGTTCCAAATGCCTGTAGAAGAGAGGAAACACTTCTTTTACCAAAAAAAATTGTTTCATCCCATCAGAAAAACCATGAAACAACGCAACAAAAATGACCAGGAGCAAGGCTCTGGAAGGTGCTGAAGTGAGACAGTCCCAGCCCCTGGTGACTCACAGCATTCCAGCTCAGAACACAGGTGGAGACCAGGCACGTTCAGAAACATCTTTTCATACACCCTCACAACCAGTTCTAGTCAGTGCAAGTCACCAGTGGGCTCTGACTCCACACTATGTGGAGACAATTCTCAGAAATGTGGCTGAAACCTCCTCCTACAGCCCAGGGTAAAGCTGTCACCCAGGAAATGAAGTGGCCCAAAAGGGAAAGCTGTGACAGGGAGAAGAAGCCCTCAGCTGTTGTTTATCTGTTCTAGCTCTCTTTACAACTCTCTGGGCAGCAACACAGAGAGCTCAGAGCTCCCCACCTGCCCAGCACAGGACATGCCAGCCCACGGGGCACCACTGCTGGGTGGTCCCAAAGGAAGCTGCTCCCTCCCCCACTGACTGTCCCTGCAGGCCATGGCTGCTCCTGCAGCCCCATCTGCACACTCACTGGTTTGATATCGTTCTCCAAGGATGCAAAGAAGTCTCCTCTGGTCACACGCAGGCTCTCTGCCTTCTCCATGTCCACCTCCACTTTGTTGCTGGCCTAGAAAGGCAATAAAGGGCACTGAGATCCAGCAGCACCACCCAGCTCCTCCCCACAGCCCCAGCCCTGTGCCTGCTCTGGGTCAGTAAGAAGAATGCTGCTGTCAGGGATTTGCTGGGTATCCTGGAGCCATCCCCACCTCCAAGAGCCACATGCCAGCCCCACAGAGCCACCCAGGGCAGCTGTCCCCCCCTCTGGGTGATGCTGAAGTGTAGGGGACATCTGAGACCCCCATTCCAGAGAAGCCACCCCAGCTAAGAACAGGACTGAAGCTCTGGAGTCAGCAAGGCTCAGGCTGGCAAAGCGTAGGACTGACCTCAGCCCAGTTCAAACTTCCAGAACTTACTGGGATTACAGAGGTACCCTTTGGAGCTGGGAACTAAGACAAATCACCTATGTTTAACCCTCAAAGAAGTGTCTCAGACATTCTCCTCCACTAGGGACCTGCAAGAACAGAGTGCACCTGAGCATGGGAAGGAAAAACAATAAAAATAATGACATGGGGCTTGTCTTGAAGAGCAGCAAATGCAGCCCCTGATGAGCAGCACAGGACCCCAGCCTGGCCAATCCTCCTGTGCCACACACACAGCCAGAGGATGGCTGAAATGAGAGTCCTTCTCCCAAAAACACCCACCAAGCACAAACACAGGTGCCAAATAAACAACTGAGGGGATCTTTAGCCCAGGTGATCACTTTTCCACTTTGCAGAGGGAGGTGAAGGTACCTGAAACACTCAATATATTCCTGAAGTTCTGTGTACACTTAAAACCAGGGGGGCTCTTACCTCCCCAGCCTTTAATGAGTTCATGTTTTAATTTTTCACACACTTTGAGAGACAATCACAAGAGTTTAAATGATTCAGGAGAAAATGCCCCTTCATTTTCCATTTGTGCTCTTGCTTCTCACAGGTGCTTCTGAAAACTAGGTCAGGCCTATGATGTATATTTTAAATTTTCAATACTTGTAGGAAAGAATAAAGTACTTTACTGCATCATTTAGCTAAAAGCAACTTCAGAATAAAGAATATTACCCAAAATTACTGTGTCAAAGTGTTTGAAAAGCAAAACAACACATGGACATTTCTCATGTGGAAAACACATCCGTACATTACTGAGATGTGGATCACAAAGCACCCCAGAGGAGGGGACTGCTCTTGCACATTTGCACATTGCCATCTCCCCTTTTCCCACATGATTTCTTGGCACAACAGGGAATAGATCAAAACACCAACACTCCCCAAACTCACCCAAAACTCAAGCACTGAGAAAACATCAACTATAAGCAAAATTAATTATTTAAGAAAAATGTTTTGCCTGCAAAAGGAAGAATTTAGAAGTGCTGATTTTTTTTCTGAGAAAGAGCACAAGAAAATGAGAAAGTGATGATGTTTGTGGTTTTTTTGCTATATGAAACAACTTGTCAAGTATTATGGTTATACAAGAACTAATTAGCAGGAAGAGTAATTTTTCCTTTAGTAAGAGCACTCCCAGGAGATAAAAATGTCTAAGCAGCAAATGATTCCTCACTTAAATGAAAGTGTGATTTGCTCTCCTCAATTGGAGACTGAGCAGATTTTTACTGAAGCACAGCCCTGTGCTGTGGGATTGATGTCCAGGAGCTGCCCCCAGTGCTGGCCAGGGGAGCAGGGGCTGTGCCTCAGGCTCCTTCCTCACCACCTCATCATCTCATATTTCAACACCACTGAATACTGAGCTGTGCATCTGCCTTCACACCCCTGACATTTCCTGGCCCTGGACTCCCTCCTGAGACACACTGAGGGGGACTGGGGAGGCAGGGGATGTTCCCAGAGAAGGCTGCACGAATCAGGGGCTGATCACCATGTCAGCACTTATTTGCAATGGAACATTCTGTACAAAGGCCTCTGAATTCTACCAAGACTTGGAGCAAAGGATTCCCTACAAGGCTGAAACACCTCACACAGAGCACATCTCTGCTGTTCTGGCTCTGGCATCAGGAGACACTGAACAGCCTTCCCCATTCCCTGACCCACACTCTCCATAACCCCTCACCATGCTTTTTTCAGGCTGAGGAATCCTAGTTTAATCATTTTTCCAAAGAAAACCCTCGTGAACCTCTGACCCCCTGCTGCCATTCCATACCCTGGTTCTAGCACAATCCAAGCCCACCAGGGGTTTTATCCATGATGGAATCACAGCCCCACTTTTGCTGTTTACCTCTCCTGGTAAATTCTAACCTTGTTATTTTGTTATTTTCACTGACAGTGACTGAGCTGGGATTTCCAGACCATTCCAGCGACAAGAACTTGACCCCAGGTGATGGCCAGCTCAGTCCCCATCCCTGCCTCCACCTGTTCAAGTCTTTCTCCCAGAGGACACCTAAAATTCCCTGGCATCTTGTGCAGTGACATTTCAAATGCCCCAGGAGATCTCCACTGGTGATCTGTGTCTTTATGCCCCTAAACCAGCTCTGGGATTGTAACCTCCCCCCTTACAGAACATTTAGGAACACAGTGAGCTGCACAGGCTCCAGCAGAGCCTCCCTACCAATGGCTGTTCTAATTCCCACCTTGTCTCCTGGGTCTAATGCACAAACTGTGCTCAAGGCTTTCAGTTTTTATCAAAACATCCTCAAACACCACCCCTCCCACCCCACCAAGCTGGGAAAGGCACTTGGAGGGCAGGAGAGGAAGAGGGAATTCAGGACAAAGGAAAAGCACAGGGAAAAGGTGATGCCCACATGAATTTCATCTCCTAAGGTACACTGATAGGCCACTTCCCATTTGAAAGTAAACATTCAATATTCCAAATGTAATTATTTTCCCTCTTTGCCCCAGGAGGAGATGACAGGACTGACCTTAATGTGTCTGTTCATGGCAGTGGACTGAGCAGCTCGAACCAAACCTTCCAGCTCAGCACCACTGAAGTTTTTGGTCTCCACTGCCAGCTCTGCAATATCCACATCCTCAGCCAGCAGCTGGTGCTCCCTCATCCTCACCGTGTGGATGTGCAGGATCTGGAACCGGCCCTTCTCATCTGGCAGGCCTGGCATGGGGAACAGAACACACCCAGAGCCCTGAGCACAGCCCTGCAGATCCCCCTGGCCTTCCCCTCAGCATCCCTTCCTCCACAGCATCCCTTCCTTCTCACCACCAGCACCTTGCACCTGCAATGAGGGTATTTGATGATGCTTGTCACTGAGAACATTCAATCACATGAACTGCTAAACTGAGCAGAGGCATCTCCAAAGCAGACAGAAAAGCACAAGGTTGAGTTTCCTTCCTCAGGATTCCTCCAATCTGCTCTCATATTTCCACACCAGGAATGACAATCTGGTCATTCCCTGGCATCCCTCCCACCAATCCAGCTCCCACCTTGCAATTATCATGGAATGGTTTGGGTTGAAGGGATCTTAAAGCCCACCCAGTGCCACCTCTGCCATGGCAGGGACACCTTCCACTGTCCCAGGCTGCTCCCAGCCCTGTCCCAGCCGGGCCTTGGGCACTGCCAGGGATCCAGGGGCAGCCACAGCTGCTCTGGGCACCCTGTGCCAGGGCCTCCTCACCCTTTCCATAACAGATTTCTTCCTTATATCCCATCTCACCCTGTCCATTAAAAGTCTCTTCACCTTGCCCTGTCACTACAAGCCCTGTAAAATCTGTTCTGCTCCTCTATCCCTGAGTGCCCTGTCCCAGGGGATCACATCCAATAATTACTGAATCAACTGAAAGTTTACTCTCCCAAAACCCAGAGCCTTCATAAGTTCCATACTATTCCTATAAAATGTTCCTTTTAATTTCCCAGGCTGCACCTTAGCAAGTCCCTTCTGCAGCACACAATGGCTGATACAGAAGACCCCTCTCTTACCAGTGCAACCTGTCAGTCTGGCCCATCCTCCTGAGCCCCACTGAGCTCAGCCCCTCCCAGCCTGCCACCCCAGCCTCTGCTCCAAGGATCTGATATTTGCATTGACTAGTGTTTGTGCTGTGGGGATGTGAAAAGACATTTTACAATGTGCACAGTTCCCAGGAGCATCCAGTCCTTGTCACCTGATCATTTATTCCAGGATCACTGAGCTTTTCACCAGTCCCAGGCTGTTCTCTGCCCCAGCTTTCTCCAGTGAATTGTTACCTCAGCACTGAGCCCCCAGGCCAGTCACCCTTTAGCTCCACCATAATCTTCACTGACCAAATTCTGATCTCAAATGCAGAGTCAGTGATTAGTTTTCATGTATCTAAGATGATCTGGGCTTACTTTCTTAATAAATATCAGACATTCCTTCATTTGCCCCACACCAGGGTGAGGCAGATGTGCACAGTTACAAAGGTCCCTTTTCAGTTATGACAGCTGCTTTTCCAGTTGCCAGATGAAATGGCAAACCAAGTTCTTGGCCCACTTTTAGTTCACCCACTGCTCTTGCCTGGCCTTCCTGCAATTTCCACCCAGCAATGACCCAGTACCATTATTTGGCTCCTTTCCTTCACACAAGAGATTCAGGGTCCTGTCCACTCTCCTGGGATAAACCCACTCAGGTTTATCAGTAGGGATAAAGTGGTATTTTATTAATTTCTATTCTGGAGGGAGCTGCAGGGAGTTCAGCACCTGGGCCCTCCTGGGGACTGTTCACTTTATGATCTGTATTTGCTGCTGTAGGTCCATGGAGCTGAGGAGCTGGGATCTGCAGTGTGCTTACCAATCTCCATCTTCACCTCCAGCCTCCCTGGCCTCAGCAGGGCCTCATCAATCAGGTCAGGTCTGTTGGTCATTCCTAAAGTCAAAGTGAAAAACAAAACTGTTATCTGAGTTTCCTGAGTGGGTTCCAGCCCCTGGCACAGCTCATAGAGCTAGGGACATTCTCCAAGAGTCCCAAGAAGACACATTCATCTTCTGGAGTGCTGGGAAATGCCCTGAGGGACAGCCAGGGCACCAGGGATCAAAGCTGTGCTTGTGGAGCACCTGCAGGGCTCCTGCAGCAGGACAGGCACAGCTGGAGCAGCCCCACTCCCCCACAGGCTGATCCATCAATTCTATCAGTCCTTGCAGCTTTCCCTAAACTATGTAACCCTCCTTATCAAAACTAAGAAGGGAATTGCTGAGAGCAGCAATATCTGCCAAGCACAGCAGCATCTCCCTTTAACCTGCTGCTGATGCTGCTCCAGCAGCAGCCATGGTACCTCAGCTGCCCTGCAGTGACAAACAGCAGCAGCTCAGCCAGCCCTCAGGACAGAGCAAGGCAGCCCCACGTACCAATGACCAGGATGTTGTTGAGCTGCTCCACACCATCGATTTTGGAGAGCAGCTGGTTCACCACGGTGTCATGCACGCCAGTGCTGCCAGCCATGCTGCCCCTCTGCTTGCAGATGGCATCAATCTCATCAAAAATGATGATGTGCACCCCACTGTTGGCTCCAAGCTGTGGGAGAGAGGACATGTCAGGAATGTCACCAGGCTGAATGCTGAGAGCAACCCAAAATCAGCAGTGACCTTGCACCAAGCTGAGCCACACAGACACAGCCCTGAAACTCCCTGTGTGCCCAGTGTCATGTGTGTGTGTGTGTGTCCCAGCCCTTCCCAGGGGAACATCCTGCCCATCTCCAAATCAGGGGGCTCTCCCCAAACTCAGGACTTTGCAGCTCCACAGGTTTCAAGGAAGAGCACGAGGCTGAGCAAGCCAAGCAAAGGCCAAAGCTGGAACACACAGCTCCAAGGCTGCCAGCACTCGGTACCTGGGAAAGGGACAGGTACCAGGGACAGGTACCAGTGACAGGGACAAGGCTTGGCTGTGCAGGGAGGGAGGGATCAGCAGGCTGGGAACACCCCAGGCTGGACTGAAGTTAGTAAATACACAGCTTGCCAGAGCAGCTTTGTTGGTAATGTTTTGAAGGAGCCCAGTCTCTCTGTGCCAGCCAGACCCAGAACTGCCATTTCCAGGTTCACTCAGGGGTGAGGCAGTTGCAGCTGCTAAGAGAACAGGATACTTTTTGTGACTGCATTATGAAGCTTTTCCCTTCAGATTCCACCTCTAAAACATCTTTTGTGGCCAGTGCAGACCATGTTATCACTGGGTGAATGTGCTGGCCCTGGCAATCTGCCCCAGACACAAGCAGCACAATGCCAACCTTTTGGAGACCTTTTTAATCTCCCAGCTGTCATCAGGCCCAGCCCCTGCAGCCAATATCGAGTGGTATTTTAACAGGTGTGTTATTGCCAGGGGAAAGCAGCTCCCAGAGATACTGCAACCACCAGGGAGCAGGAGATTGCTCACGTGGGTCTGTATTACCACACAGAGCTGATTGACTGACTAATAAACCTCTTGCTAAAGAAATGAAATTATTTCAAGTCACCACCAAAATCTGCATCTTGTGAGCTGAATAAAATTAAGGGATCATTTGCTAATGACTTCTGAAAAGACTTCCCTGTATTTAACTATGACTAGCCTGACATTTGATTTTCTTTACCAGACAATCTATCAAGATCAAGTGATCCACAGCAAAGAAAAATTACCATAGCACACATGAAAGGAGTACTTACACCATGAAACTAAAGATTGGGGTTTTGAAAGCCAGCTAAAGCAATGGATAAAAAAACATCACTGAAAAAAACAGAATCTTTATCTCCACTTCGATTTTCAAAGATTTCTAGTTTCAAGACATTCTCATCTATTAGTTTTCTGCTGAGAAAAATGAACCATGCATTGATTAGAACACTTCAAGTGCTATAACATACCAATATGCCTGCAACCAAAAAACCCAAAACTCCAAAAGCTTATGTGCCAGCTCAATTTAGTAAGAAAAATCCAAACAGATTCAATTATGTCTCTCCCACAAAAAAAAAAAAAAAAAAAAAAAAA
>VXBI01000142.1:634907-679299 GCA_013397375.1 Toxostoma redivivum | reverse complement strand
AAAAAAAAAGAAAAAAAACCACTAAAAACAGAGGAAAATTTGTACAATGTGAGTTCTGAGGACTTTTGGAGCAGGTGACAGCACATGAAAGCAAGCAGGGTGGGCACTGCTGTGTTACTCCCAAATAAGTGTGCTGCAGTCCCAGCACACTGTCCCTGTCTGCAGGGCTGGCTGGAGCCCAGCTGCCTCTCCAGCTTCCAAGGCTGTTTTCACAACTGGGGGTGTGTGAGGCTGCACAACATCAATACTCACCAGGAATAGCCATAACCCCAAGCCCAGCAGTGACTCTGCCTTTAATGGAAGCAGTAATTTGCAGATTCCAGACCCTTTCCTGGGTCATTCCATTGCCATTCCTGTGTGTCCTTACCCTCCTCTGCTCCTCCTCTGCATCAGCAAACAGCTTCCTGATGTTGGCCTCGGACTCCCCCACGTATTTGTTGAGGATCTCGGGCCCATTGACCACCTTTGGCTCCCTGGCGTTGAGCATCTTGCCGATCTGCCGCGCCATCAGCGTCTTCCCGCAGCCCGGGGGCCCGTACAGGAGGATCCCCTTGACGTGCTTGCAGCCTGCCAGGACAGGGCACAGGCTCAGAGAGGGTGGAACAGGCTCAGAGAGGATGGCACAGAGCACTGAGGGAGCCACTTCCCCAGGGAGCTGGCAGAGATGGGCCTGAGCCCTGCCTCTGTCCCAGAAATTCAAAGCCAGGTTGGATCAGTGTCATCCCAATGTGTGCCAAGGAAAAACAACCTCCAGAACAACTCAAGTGCTCTCCATCCATCAGGCACACCGAGCTGTAACTCCTGGTCAGGAACACACAGCACCAGGGATCCCTTGGGAAAGCTGGGATAACAATTTTCACCAAGAGGAGGTCCCAGGGATGCTGCTCATTCCCAGGCAGAGAGGGGCTGCAGATACTCTGCTTTTACATCCTGCATACCAAGCAAGGCAGACACAGGTCAGACACACTCAGATTTTTGCAAGAGAAATGAGGAATATTGTGAGATAACACCAAACTTTTTACTCCTGTCACACTCCTGTCCTGGGCTTTGGTGAGTCTCATATCACACATCCAGTTCTGCCTGCAAGTTCATAGAATAAATATTGAGAAAACTGAAAAAAACTTCCAAGAACCACCAGAACCATCAGCCCAAAAACCTGTAATTAGAAGGACCTCAAATACTCTAATTTGTTCAAATAACAGGACTCTGGACACTGTGTATGAGAATTTAAATTCTCTCCTGTAGGGAAAGAGAGGATGCAATTGCTGCAAGCTGAGGCTGGACACATCCCAGTCAGTGACAGGCACATAGGTCCCAGGTGTCACAGCTCCTGAGAGAGGCTGCAGCTGTGAACAAGAAGAGTTTCCCTGAAGGATTTGTAGAACTGTGGCTATGCATCTCATGAGCCCCACACATTTTAACAATATGCTGAATACCCTTATGCCTGAATTTCCCATGCCCTGCCTCACCCTGTGCCCAGAGAGGTTGTGGGACCAGCTCCTGTCCACAACCAGGTTTGCTTTGTTCCTTTAATGAGACTCTCAGCACTCAGACCAGACGTGGCCAGGAGGAAAAGGAACTGCACAAGACTAAACCTTTGGCCTGGAAGCTGCTGTTGGAAAATCCTGCAGGAGAAGAGCAGAGATCATGTACCAGCACCAGGTTCTGAATGCTGAGCAGCAGGTTCAGGAAAAGCCTCAGAGGAGAGAGGAGACATGGGTTAGTGGTGGCCTCAGGAGTGCTGGGGGAATGGTGGGACTCAGACTGGTTTTTCTATTTTGTAATGAATACATGAAAATCTATTTTTTTACTCCATTCTTGTGGATTGACTTCTTCAAGAATGTGACCCACCCAACAAGAGCCCTGCAGTGCTCAGGGTGCATATTAAAAGCAAAGCCAAAAAAAGGCAGCAAACTGATGGCCCGAGCTCAGAGTGAGGGACCTGAGCTCAGTTTCTGCCAGGCTTAAGGAGCCTGAGCACACGGAGCTGTCTGTCACCCCACAGGATGATTTTCCTCCTGGCTCCTGCCAGGTAACCTCACCCCATCCCACAGAGCCCTCAGGGCTGCTCAGACCTCGGGGCAACTCTGCCTCCAAAGGACAAACACTTATCCCTTATCACCTTCCCAACACTCTGCTGTGATTTCATTTACTCCTGAAGGTTATGGCAACAAAGAATTGATTTCAGTCTGAATAACTGCTCAATAGAACTTAATTCCTGTGACCCCACACGCTCTCTTCCCTCTCTCTGGCTGTTCATTCACTGCAGTGAAGTTCCAGGAGGACAGTGCCATGAGAAGCAGCTGATCCCTCCCAAAGCCCATAGAGCAGCAGTGCTGCACTGGCTAAGCCCAGCAGTAAAGCTCAGAGATCCTGCTGGGCTTCTCTGCAGATAAAAAATTTACTACAGAAATCAAGAGCTGTGGCTAAGAACTCATGAGTCAGCATTGAGGCATCTGCGAGTCAAAAGCATAAACAATATAAACTGGCAGTGAAGACAAACTTCACAGGAGAGGGAGTGAGGCACAGATAAATTAAAAGCTCTTTCTGTCAAATCCCTGTCATGAGGGCACTGTTACCATGGGGGAACACGATCCCCTCTGGAACCAAACAGCAGCAGGCAGGATGGTGCTGACAAGAGATCTCTGCAGGGAAATCCCAGCCAGCGATGCTCCAACAGCTCCTGGGCCCCAGCACGAGGCCACCAAAGGGCCACAGAGGCCACCCAAGGGCTCTGGCAGGTCAGGGCTCTGTTCCCAGCCCGGCGAGGCAGGGCTGTGGCACTGCAGGGAGTGGCTGTGCCAGGGTGCTCACAGCACAAACACCAACAGTCTGGGCCTGGTTTGTTCTTCTGTTTTTCTTCTAAGTCCTATGAGAAGTGTCTGAGGCAGCTGGGGAGGCTCAGCCCGGAGAAAAGGAGGCTCAGGGGGGACCTTCAGGCTCTGCACAACTCCCTGATAGGAGGGGCAGTGAGGGGGGGGCGGGCTCTGGGAACAGGGAACAGGGACAGGACAAGGGGAAATGGCCTCAGGCTGGGCCAGGGGAGGCTCAGGTTGGTCATCAGCAGGAATTTCTCCATGGAAAGAGTGGTCAGGCCTCGGAAGGGGCTGCCCAGGGAGGTTTGGAGTCCCCATCCCTGGGGACACCTTGGAGGTGTCCAGGGAGTGCCCAGACATGGCTCTCCATCCTCTGGGCTGGTGACAAGGTGGGGATCAGGCACAGGTTGGACTCAGTGGTCTTGGAAGTCTTTTCCAATCTTAATGATTCTGGGATTCCTGCAACTCCCAATCTCTCTTCTAGAAGGAGTACAATTGAATTATATCCCCCAGAAGCTTCTCTTCCACAGCCCAAAAAATGTGAACTTCTTGAAAAGCACAAACATTCCCCTGCCTGCATGAGCTGCCTGTGACACCCCACACCCAGAATCTCATCTCCCATGGTGAGAGTGGAACACAAAACACAAACTGGCTTGGACAAATCTGCTTAGAAACCTCCTAGAATGTCCACCTTCTTCAAGGGAAAAGGAAAGGGAAAAGGAAAGAATCCTGGAATACTCTGAGTGGGAAGGGACCCCCAAGGATCATCCAGTCCCACCCCTGGCCCTGCACAGACACCCCCAAATCCCACCCTGTGCATCCCTGGCAGTGCTGTCCAAACACTCCTGGAGCTCTGGGAACCATTTCCTGGGGAGCCTGGGCAGTGCCAGCACCCTCTGGGGGAAGAACCTTGCCCTGATACCCAACCAAACCCTCCCTGGCATAGCTCCAGCTGTTCCCTGGGTCCTGAGTCCTCCTCAGAGAATTCCCAGCTCTGAGCCCAGCAGTTCCCTGAGACAATTCCCCAGCCTTGCCCAGATGAGCTCAGCCCATGCTGGACAATGCATGCTCCCCTCCCTGAACCCTGACACTGACCACCTGCTGCAAGACTTGGGTGCCACTGAATGGGCAACATTGACAGCAGGCTCTGAGTCAGGTGGGAGAACATTCCTGGACTCAAAGCAATTAGTTCCTCTTCAAAAAAACCTGCCACAAGTGACTCCAGCAGACACTTCCCTTTACAGCCACATTCACCTGGCTAAAATCAAAGTTTTAAGGACAAGCAGGACTTTATTAAAATAGACAGGTGATGACAAATCACAAATGTTACCTCTCAAATCACAGTGGGATCCTCTGCACCACACAGGAATTTTGATTAAGTTTATCTCCCCTCTGCTGATTTCACCAATGTGGCCCAAATGTCAATACTATTATGAGAATCTTTCTAAACACAAATTACAGCTGTGCAGACATCTCCAACCAGTTCAGCTCATCATTTGATGAGCTCCAAACAAAGGTCATTGCTGTAACCTGATCCTTAAATTATGCCATTCAATGACAGTTAAGAGGCTGAATAGGGACATTAACAGAACTCAAACATACAAATATGGGAAACAAAATATGAGGGAAAATTCATAAAAACTGCTGAGAATGGGAGAGTTGTTGGTGTTACCAATGGGAGTCAAACTCTGTTCTGACCCAGAATATCACCTGCCCAAAGACAAGATAAAGTTTATTTGTTCAATTCTCCCTCTTCAATTTATTGGAGAGATCAGAAGAACTGAATTAGTAAAACAGGAATTTTCTACCAGGGAGTGTAATTCCCCTTTTAATTAAATCAAAGCATTCTGGTGTGATTGGATCACTCAGATGCACCACCAGGAACCTGCATGGATGCTAAGGGAGATGTTTATCTCTGCACATTCATCTTGGGGCAGGTTACAGGAAGTTCAGGGCTCCCAGACTTCACCTGCCATGCAGCCAAAATTTCCCTAAAAGTAGAGCTGGGTGGAATTTCCCTCTCCTCTCATGCTGTAAGCCCAGTTACTCCAGGCTCCTGTTAATCTTCCCGTGGCACTGACAATCCAACATGGAGTGAGACTGAAGGAACTGGTGTCTGTTTGGAACTCAAAGCTGGGGTAGGGAAATCTGAACCAGAATTTTTCTCAATGGTCAGAGTTTTGATTTATGAAATTCTTTGCCACTGAAAAGAGAAGATAAAGTTCTCCATGGACCTTTGGAAACTGATTCCTCACCACATGCCACTGGCTCTGAGGAGTTCAGTGCACATATCTATCAGGAGGCAATAATGAGATTTATGACAAGGGCATTTGTCCATTTCTGAGGGAATGTGCTAGAAATGAAAATAAATCAGCTTGAGAGACACTTCCAACAGAATGCCTTTGGCTACAAAACCAGAATCAGGATGCTCAGGAAAAGGGATTTTTGTAAGAGTATAAACAAACAAAACCAAGCTCAGTAGCAAAGAGTAAATCTCTCAAGAGAGCTGCAGAAACATCCCTAATTCCAGAGGCAGCTTCTGTGGGAAGCTGAGCACAGCCAGGATGTTGACAGCCCCATCCCACCCCATTGCCACCAACACAAATCCCACCAGCATTTCCAGGATAAAGCTGGATCATTCCCACCTGCTTAGAAAGCCAACATGCTGGGATTTGGGAAAGCCTAGTGAACACTTCCTGCCTTGTGAACATGTACAGACAGCCCAGGGGCACGGGGACAGCCCAGGGCTCCCAGCTGGGGACAAAATGGGGACCATGGTGATGCCACCAACCAACACCCCTGCAGCAGGGGCAAAGCCCTCCCAGTACCCACTGATGGCTCTGGCCATCCATGCAGGAATTCCTTACTGCAGGTTTGGTGCAAAGCTCCTTCCTCCAAACCACCTGCCACACTCCCATTTCCACATCCCTGTGATTAAAGGGAATTGTTTTCTTTGGTGACTGTGCAGAATTTGGGAGCCCCCTCTCTCACACCCCTCCCAGGACTGAAGTCCTTCAGGTCAGTTCACTCTGTGCCCAGAAGCTTTCCTGTCCCCCACCCTGATGCCCTTGTCCAAAGTATTTCCAGCTGTGCTGCATCCCCTTTGATACAAAGGCTGCATGCAGCAATCCAACACATGAACAAATTACACATCAGCTCCTTCACCTTCTTCCCCATCCCTGGGGGACACCTGAGTCAATCTCTGCTTTGAAGAAGGGAGGCAAGTGACAGATGTCAGGGACTTCTCCACTCTTCTCTCCAAAGGAAGAGTTCAGTGCCCAGATCAGCCTGGCTGGCCCCAGATCCAGGTGCCTCAGGGTGAGCAGAGCACTTCATGTTCAATCCCATCAGGAGGAGAAGAGCAAGAAAGCATCGGTCCATTCTCAGCAAGCAAGAAGAGTTAACAACAGCAAATGCTGAGTTCAAGCTGTTAAGTACTTTTTTACACCAGTAAAGACTTGATATTTTATGTGACAGCTGATATTAATACAAGTGCCAAACGGGCAGGAACAGGAAACAGAGGCAGCAAAAGAGCAAGGGACACAAGAGCCCACAACTGTTGGATACTGACAGATCACCTGGACATGAACTTCACCCAGGGGAACTCAGAGTGGGTGAAATCATCTCAAAGTCAGTGAGAACCTGAACAGGGTGGGTGAGAAACCAGGGGGAAGATGGTGAATGTCATCCCTGATGTTATAAAGGGAAAAGGGAACTGTGGGGTTGGACTAAACTGAGAGGTCCCTTCCAACCTCAGCTGTGTTCTTTCTGTGTGGTACAGACCTAGCACTGATGGCTGGAAAATTCTGAGATAATGTCTCTTTAAGTAGGTTGAAGAAAACAAGACTACCAGAAGTAGCCAGAACAACTTTATTAGGCCAGTCTTAGATAGACAACTTCCCTCCAGGAAAACATGGAGGTCCCACTGAGAGAGTTTGAGGAAACAAAGAAAGCAAGAGAGGGACATTTAGACTTCCCTAAAGATATAAATAGGTGTTAGACATGCTCTTAGACATGCAGGAAAAGCATAGGCTGAATGAAGATAGAAGTGGATGAAAAGTAGATTAAACCCCAGAAACTTTAAAGCACAGCAAGAAATGATCTATCCCAAATTTAGTGACATGTGGTGCCTGGGAGAGGGAACAGAACAGAATGCTCCAATTAAATCTGCACACTGCAAAGCCAAGAGCCACAAACACACTGGCAGGCAGGATTAAATCCATCTGAAATCTATGTAACCTGATGCATGAGTTTCTAAGCTGGGGAGGAATAATGAACTGCATGTTGAAAAACAAAAAAAAAAATCATCCCAGTGAGGATTCTACCCAGGCCTAGGCAAAACCTGCTGATCCAGAATGGATCCATGTTCTGGGTCAGGCACCACAGCCCTGAGCAGGGAAAGGAGGCCAAGGGAAGAGAAATAATCATGGGTGGTGTAGAGGTTATGAGAAATGGCCTCAGAATGGCAGAGCTGGCCTGGACAATGCCAGGACCAGACTGGATGCCAAGGCTGAGAGCAGCACCCAGCACTGGGACACACTGCCCAGCAGGGCCTGGCATTCCCAGCACCCCAGCTGAGGTTAGACATGCCTGACACTGATTTACAATTAAAATTAACCTATTTTCAGAATAGCTGGGTGAGAACCTTTCCATCATTATTCTTCTTGTGCAGTATCTGAGTACTTTGAGAACATTAATGCATTAATTTTTAAGGCAGCTTAACAGACAAGCCTCCACTTGAGACAGAATTTGAGGAAGAAAATAACCCCAATGTCTGCTCATTTCAATGTTCCCCTTGTGCTCTGTTGATACTTCACTTCTCCATCATGAGCTGGACTTCAAAATCACAGAGCTCTGAGACCAACTGAGCCCAAGAGGACAGGTCAACAGCACAGGTTAAGATGGTTCCCAGGAAACAGAAACCACCTTCCAAAAGTCTGATTTAGCTTATTTGTGGTAGCAGGAGAGGATGGGGAATTTGGGTTCTGTTTCAGTCTCTCAGAAGGAACGTGACCTGTAACACCAAACATTTCTATACCTGTTATTAAACCATAACAACATGTCCATACAGAATTTGCTCTTTGAGGCCTCTATTAATGTGCCACAGGAGCCAGAGAAATCCCTTCCCTGCTGCAAGTCATGACTGTTTCAAAGCTTGGGGACACCAGAGTGTTCTTAAATAAGGAAAAGAGGGCCAGCACAAGTGTTTTGTTTTCAAATCTGAGAAGGGACTCTACAGTTTTATTGCAAGTTACAGCTCCAGGCACCAAATATCAAAAATGTTGTTCCAAGTGCTTAAATATCTGTTGGAGTCAGGGGGAAAGAAAAAACAACAAAAAGAGAGAACACTGTTCTAAGCAAGAGCACAAGCTGGTGAATGAGCTGGATTTCAAGTCCCAGCAGAAAAACCAGCATTTACCATGGATGGGAAGAAAACACAACATTTGTCAAATACACAGAGGAGCTTTAGCTGAAGCAGGAGGATGCTCTGAACTTCAGCAGAGAGTAACCAAAGCCAGACTCCCTTCACCACAGTGGCACAGCTTTACTATGAGATGGATGGCACAGACATCCTGAAAGGGCTTGAAAAGGAGAAGGATTTAGGGGCTGTGAAGGGCTGGCCCTCAGGGAGAACCTGACTGCTATCTCCCTCCACCAGTGCCCCCAGGTGTGAAGTTCCTTCCTCAGAAGTCATTCCTATGAGTGAGGCATCAAAATGTTTCCAGACATCTTCCTCAAACCTCATCCAGCTAAGGATTTAATTCCATTTGGCAGACACAAGATTATCAGGAGTCAAGCATCAGTCAATCTTCCCTGTGAGGGGGTTGAGGCCCTGGCACAGGGTGCCCAGAGCAGCTGTGGCTGCCCCTGGATCCCTGGCAGTGTCCCAGGCCAGGCTGGACAGGGCTGGGAGCAGCCTGGGACAGTGGAAGGTGTCCCTGCCATGGCAGGGGTGGCACTGGGTGGGCTTTAAGGTCCCTCCCATCTCAAACCATTCTGGGATTCTGCCACATCACACCAACCAGGGAGCTGATTTAGCCCAATACTGACCCTATAAACTGTCTTTATTAGTATTATTTTTTGCTGCCAACTGTATTAGCTACCTACAGTGTCACACAAGCCCAAAGCCGCCAGAGCAGGGCTGGGACATCCAGAGCTGGGAAAAGCAAACTGCCCTTCCAGGCCAGGAGGGAGCTTGGGCAGGGTTAGTGCCCAGCTGGGGCTGATCTAACATTTCTGCTCTTGGATAAACCAAGGCTTGTACCACCAGAGCATTTCCCCCCTTGGATGATATGGTTAACTAACATTGATTTATGTGCTCCAAACCCAGAACATTCCTTGGAAGTTAGATAAACCACACACAAATTGCAAGTAATGCTGGAAGGGTCTATAGAGCCTCTATGTAGTTATGAACAGAAATATTTATTGCATTTGGCGTGGAAGCTGCAGTCTGGGAGCACTGGGCAAAGAACACAACTGGGTGAGCACTGCAGCACCAGGGAGCAAGCAAATTCCTTCTTTTCCTTTCCCAATAAATTATTCACAAAGGTGAACAGCTGTCACACTGACATTTCAGATCTGAAATATAGTTAAGAGCAAGTTATAACTAAGGCAAAGAAAATGAATGTCAGAAAGTTTTTGTTTTTTCAAATTTCAGATAAGTTCTTTAGCCCTGGGGTTAATCAGAGCTCAGGAACTCTGCTCCCACTCCAGCTTCTTCCCTGAAAAATGTCTCTTTGTGCAGCCTGGGTGTAAACAGGCACAGTAAGGGTATTTGTATTTTGTGTCATTTAATGGGGCACACCTTTCATTCATTGCCCAGGGTAATCCAAATACTGATGGTCCTTTACAGAATCTTTGCCTTCCTTTATTAAACATCAGTTATCCTTTACCTTTACATGTGGTCCCACCAAGGACTCTGTACTGCAGGCACAGAATCAGAGAATGGTTTGGGCTGGAAGGAATCTCATCCAGTGCCAGCCCTGCCATGGCAGGGACACCTTTCACTGTCCCAGGCTGCTCCTGTCCAGCCTGGCCTGGGACACTGCCAGGGATCCAGGGGCAGCCACAGCTGCTCAGGGCACACTGTGCCAGGGCCTCACCATCCTCACAGGGAACAATTCCTTCCCAATATCTAACCCAAATCTGTCCTCTTCTGTTAGTTTAAAACCATTCCCATTCTTGTCCAGTCATTACCTGCCCATGTAAAAAATCACTCTCCTCTGTTTTATAAGCCCCCTTTAGGCACTGGAAGGGGCTCTAAGATCTTCCTGGAGCCTTCTCTTCTCCAGGCTGAACAGTCCCAACTCTCCCAGCCTGGCTCCATGGAAGACTTCATGATAAAATAATAAAATAAAAATAAAATAATANTCTTCTCCAGGCTGAACAGTCCCAACTCTCCCAGCCTGGCTCCATGGAAGACTTCATGATAAAATAATAAAATAAAAATAAAATAATAAAAATAAAAATAATAAAAATATTTCAAGTACAAGAGGCTGGCTGTCAGCAACAGTGCTGAGCTGGACACCAGTGCCTCTGGGTAAAAGCTGCTCTTCCCACAGCCAGGACCATTTCTCTTATTTCTTCTCTCTGCAGAGCAGTTAAATATTTAACAATTTAAGCATTTTATGTTCTCAAGCAGAATAGAGAAGTTGTATCTCACTCTCAGCCACAAAACCCATGAGACCCAAGAGCATCCCCCAAAGGCCTGAGCTCTCAGACTGACAGGAATTAAAAGGCAGGAGAGAGAGAATCAGGCACTGATTCACCCAGCCTTGGGGTTTCTCCATAGTCCCTCCATACGTGTCCAAATCCCCACGAAGAGACTGAAGGCACATCCCAGGGAAGTTTACTTTGCATCAATTCCACAGGCACTGGAAGCTCCAACACCCCCACACAAACAGGATGTATCTCCTGATGGAAATCTGTTTTGTAATCAAAATCTTGATTGCTTCATTTGTGGGGAGAGGGAAGGTGGATCAGAAACATAAACATACACAGAAATTACACAGCTATGGATTCCAAGTTCAAATATGAACCCACAGAGATTATATTCCGAGAACAAGGAGCAGCCAGAACATCCCCAGCCACGTTCTGTGACAGAACCAGACACCTGCAGCTGCACACTGCTTACTAAAAATTAAACCTTGCACCATTTATCTGCCTGCCAGCACATGTTTACCAAGTACTGGGACTGCCTTTCCTTCCCTCGACCCAAAAAGAGAAGTTATATTTAGAGTCTGTGCTTCCATTTCACAGACTCCAGGACGTGCCATGGTCTGTGCATCCTCCCCAGCATTTCAAACCTGACCAGCAGAACTCACAGCCTATGCTGGGGTTACTGGGCTCAGGCTGGGGGAGGACAGGCTCATGGTGCAGCTGCCAGGACAACTGGGATGTAAAAGAGATTATGGCAGGAGCATGAAGACAAAATTTCCTCTGAGCTGTGTGGACAGATCAGGCAGGAACAGGAGCAGTGTTACTGCTATGATAAATGAAGCTTCCAAGGAGGGAGGGTTTCACAGAACCATGGAATGGTTTGGCTTGGAAGAGAGCTTAAAGCTCATCTCATTCCAGCCCCCTGCCATGGGCAGAGACCCCTTCCAGCAGACCAGGCTGCTCAGAGCCCCAGTGTCAGCTCCACCAGAACAGAATCCAGGTAAACCATGTCATTCCTTCAGACATTCCAGTGCAGGGTGAGTGTTTGTGGTGGGCTTGTCTCCCTTCCCCAGCCAAGCAACAAGAATCCAAAATACATTTGGGAGCACCAGGGGAAGAAGAGGCTCTGTTGGATCCCCCAGAAGCTCACACCACAAGGGTGTGAGCTGTGTCCAGCCCTCACACACCAGCACAGGCCTGCACCCTGTGCCCCAGCACACCTCTCCAGGTTATACTCACCCATTTGCTCCACAATTTCAGGTGGGAAAACTCGTGAAGCAAAAGCTCTTCGGAAAATATCTGAGAATTCTTTATCCAGGCCTCCAATGCCCATTTTCTCAAAATTCCAGTCGGGGTTGATGATTGACTGCCGGTTCTCCTTGGTCTTTGATTTACCTGCAAAAGCCAGGCAATGGTTTCAAACACAGCCCAGCAGAAGTGCAGCTCTCACAGGTACAGACACCAGAACAGCTCTGCAGGTCAGACTCCATCCCATGAACTCTGGGCTCCACTTCATACGTTGCCCAGGAGGACACACTGTGACAAGGACAGGCCACCAGAGACCCAGCTTGGTAAATGACTCCCAGCCCTCCAACTGCCAGGTCAGGGGTTTCTCCAGTCAGGTGTTGTTCCCATGTACTGAAGAATCCACAGTAGCTTTCTCTGCCACAAATTCACCCAGGTGCCCCTGGACCCACCTAACCTCAGCACCCAGCTCACATGGCTGCTGCCAGGACCAGTATCCACCTTTTTCCAGGCCACCTGGGAAGAAAAAAAGGTTTGTCCTGCATCCTCCTTATTCCTGCCTTTCCCATCTCCTCTTCCTTGTGCAGCAGCAGCTCCACACTGAACCCTTGTTCCTCTCTTCTCCCACCTTCCTCCCACCCTCTGATGGGCAAATGTGCCTGCAGGTGCTGCAGTTTGGTTGCACCTTCAATACAGGTACAGAATGATGGGCACTCTGTTCATATCCCTCTATACCAATATGTGATCATTCTCAGCAGCCACGTTTAACAGCTCCTAACAGGGCCCACACTGCAGGAGGTAGGTGCAGCATTCCCTTGATCCTGCCAGGATCTGGGCCCACCACAGCCATCTGAGGTCAGGAGAGCTCTTCCTCCCACACATCATTTACAGTTCTTTGTACTCAACCTCCTCTGCCATTTCCTGCCTCAGTCACTGAGCTCAGTCAGAGCCAACCTGGGCACCTCATTGCTCCAGCTTTTTCCCAGCTTATTCAATAATTACAATGATTAGTTAGCAAAGGCCCAGCAGAGATTCCCACTGAACTCCACTGACATTAGCTATTTCCTCCTTCCCTTTCATCACTCACTGACTCATGCAAGGACCTTCTCTCCCACAAATCTCTGTTTTGATTCTTTCTTAAGAAACTTTGACAAAGAACTTTGCTGGAGGAGCTTTGACAATCAGCCCGTGTGAGCCCTGCTGCCAGTGCTCTCTGATTCCTGTAATGAACTCATCATGAGGCAGGACTGCCCTTAGCCAAGACAGGCTGGCCCTTCCCAGTGTATCACCCTAATAAAGGCATCCTCTAATTTAATGTTCTATTACAATTTCTGTTGATTTTTTTCTGTACAGACCTCAGCTTCAAAGATCTGCACCTCTGCACACCTTCTCCAGAATCCCTTGGAAAGGAACAGCACACTCACCACTCCCCAGATACCAGAGCAATTTGCAGCAAAGTTACACAAAACAATTACAATTACACAAACAATTCCTTTACAACTCAGCAGAACGAAGGGCAGCACTGGCAGACTCCAGGGTTCACTGTCTGTTCCACAGCCTCTTCCAGAGGCACTGCAGGTGCAGCCAGACCCCTGAGCTCAGCTTTGCAGCCCTTTAACCACCTCCTTTCCTGGCTGCTGACGAGCCACTGGCATCACAGCCTCACAGAGCTCCTCACTCCCTCTGCAGAGGAGCCTGGGAGCACTCAGAGTGTTCAGGAAGCACAAATGCTCCTGGAAGGATGCTGGCAAATCCATGTAGTGTCACTTTAGGTTTATTCAAGGGAGCCCATAAACAAGCACTGACACTTTTATCAGTCAGACCAACCTTTCAATGGCTTTCAGCATCCTCAGCTACCAGGGAAACACAGAGATCTGACAAGCCAGAGAAAAAGCAAAGACACTGCCAATTATCCTTAACTACTGCAGAAATGGGATGTTTCCTTAGACTCACACACTGCTTTAAGGGTTGGGCTTTAATGGTTTTCCCAGTGGGGGCATTCCCACCCTAGAACACCACAGACCCACAGAGATCACAGAGTCTCAGGTGGCTTTGGGTTGGAAGGGACTTTAAAGCCCACCCAGTGCCACCCCTGCCATGGGCAAGGACAGCTTCCACTGTCCCAGGTGGCCCCAAGCCCCAATGTCCAGCCTGGCCTGAGACACTTCCAGGGATCCAGGAGCAGCCCCAGCTGCTCTGGGCACCCTGTGCCAGGGCCTTTCACCCTCCCAGGGAACAATTCCTGCCCAATATCCAATCCTAGCAAACAACAAGTGTGCATTTTGCTGCTCTGTTCCACAAGCTCCTCTAAGAGGTACTTCAAGTTCAGCCAGATAATGAATGAGCACCAAGAGTTCAGGAAGTCCAGCAAACATCAGCTCTGTGTGAGCTCAACCAGGCTCTTTAATCCTGGGTCTAAACACATCTGGAATCAATATTTCAATTCCAAGGGCAGCAAAACAAACAAACAGGAATGTGCCCCTGGGTAACGTGCCAGGGACAGTCCAGCAGCACTTGGGACACAGAGCACCTACAGCCCTGCAGGGAGCACCAATCCACAATTCCCCTGTGTTTATTATCCCACTGCTGCTCTCCAGCTTTAGCTCAGACCCCTCAGCCAGGGCTGCTTCTGCTCCCAAAGAGCTTGGCTTACACTCCCCCCTTCTGGCTGCTCCTCAGCATGGTAAAATTCTTGCAGATTGGATTAAAACCTCTTCCACTGGTTTCATAACACAATTTTATGCTAAACAGAACAAACAGAATTGGCTTTTTAAAAAATTATTAAATTCTTCTCTATTGAAATAATGCAGGCCCCTTACTGAAGGCAGAGCTCAGTGACACTCACTTCTCTTTCATCTCCTCTCTCACAATTTAATTATTCAGAACTTTACAATTCCCCAGAGACCAACAAAGCACATTAAGCAGCTCTGCCTCAGATCAATGAGGAGATTAAATGAAGTACCAATTTGACAGAAGTAAATTGAGGCACAAGAAGCTCTTTTGTCTTGTCTGCAGACAATGAAACAGAATCCTGGGGAAGGGTCCCTATTCCCAATCCAGCAGCCCTCCCACAGGACCACTCCTCACAGCCAGGAGGGAGATCCCAGGTCATTAAATGGCTCTAAATACCTGCCAGGTACAATCCCCCTGCTTGCTGGGACTCAGTGAACAGGGTTATTTCACACTGTCCTGACAGCAGAGTGAAAACTGAACGGGTGTAATCCCACATCACAGATGGGGACTCACTGCCCTGACCCTGCAAGTTTCATTTGTTACTATTATCAACTGTACCCTCATTAGGATGCTTAATTACAGCCATCTACAACCCAGCCTCCAGAGCTGTGCTAGGGTTCCAGACAGGCTGAGTGCTCAGATCAAAACTCTGATGAGGTGCAAGGTGTGGTTACACACCAGCCTCACACCTTCCCACTGTCTGGAAGCAGCTACAAGACACAAAGTCCCAGCCCCAAACGTGGCCCTGCAGGGCAGCATCAAAGCTCAGCCCCTGCCACAAGCTCCTGCAGTGCTGGATGAGCTGAATTCTCCTTTCCTAAGTGGCTGCTACCCTCAGATGGTTTATTCCTGTAACAATTACTCTCAGCACTGAGCACTTCCAGAGCTGTGGCTTGAAGCCTGCTGCAGAAATAAACCTCACAGCATCCTGAGCCCCCCCAGCAGCCTGCCCCTGCACTCCTGATCTGTGGAACAGCAGCAGCAAAAGGAGGAGTGCCCTTAGCTCACACACTCTGGGAGGAAGGAACAAAACAGGGAAGAAAAACAAGAAAAAATGAAAATAAAAGTGTCTGTCTGGCCTTGAATCACAGCCAGAGCCACACCACCAGCAAGGGAGGGATCTGCAGCTGGAGCTTGGAAAGAGTCACTCACCTCATACCACTGGTAAGCAAAGGAACAGCCAAAGGAATAGCAGGAATGTGTCCCCAGGAACTCAGCAGTCCCTTCCCCAGGAAGCCCCCACAGAGCCAGGGCACACAGAGCCACTGCAGGGCCCAGGTGCCACCTCTGGTGACTCCATGGGAACACCAGACCCAGCCCAACCCCTACACCAGGATCCTTCTAAAGGAAGGTGTGCCAGACACACCAGTTATCCCCCGATTTCTTTGATGGCCAAGTGTGATGTTGTACACAGGGATTTGTTTTGTTGAGGTTTTAGAAGCTGTCTCTAACTCACAGCTCCCAGTGGTGTGAATGAACTCGTGCAATCAGTTACACCACAGAGCCCCCTGCTCCTCTGCAGCTCCCATGGCCCTCCAAAGGTAGCATTTGGACATTCTGACTACACATTTAAAAAAGCTTTCCATTTCCTAATCCTTTCTCTTTTAATTAAATTTATTGGGAGAGCTGTTGACTTGTTACTGTCCCTGAAAACATTATTCTCTGATGTTTGACGAGTTAAAATATTTCAGACAGCTGCTGTCTGCTGGATCTACTGGTCCATTTGGCCTTGCTAAACTAAGCCTAGGAGTAAAGACAAAAAAACAACCTTGAAGCAGTGAAGTCTCCCAGGCCTGAAAAGCAGCAGATCTCAAGGATTATTTCTCTGTTTGGGTGCAGGAACTCACCAATCAGATTGAGAGAGGAGTTCTCAGCTTTCTCAAAGGCAACTTGACTGTTTCCAAGAACCAAACCAACCTCGATCTGCAAAGGGAAGGGAAAGAAAGAATTACATTCATTACTATTAGATTCAGCTTCAGATTGCTCCTTTGGTAGCTTCAAGCACATCTCAAAGGCAGGAAAAAGCAGCAAAAGCTCCACTTCAAAAGTCACTGGGAAGAATGAAAAATACCAACTCCTCCTCTAAAACAAACACCACTGAATGGAGAAGCTCACCAGGTACAACAGCCTGGCTTTTAAAAGGTACTGGTTTAGTTCAAACTCAACTATTTTATTTCAGAAAGATCTAGCAAGTAAAGGAGAACATAAAATCATGTCCTTCCTACAGAAGGAAAAATTAAAACTGGACATATCTGGAAGACAAAAAAAACTCAAGAGAGGCCATTTCCATGAATTAGTACTTAAAGATCAAAAGGCTATTCCTTGTATCCTCCCCAGCTCTGTAGTTTAGCGGAGACTGCACTGAACTGCAAGGCCAGATGAGCCAGACTTCTCCAAAGGCAGGTCACCTAAACTGCTCCTGGTAGCATGACCTGGTCAGGACCTGCAGCTCTGCAGTGCCCCAGGAATGGACAGCAGTTCCTGGGAGCCCACCTTCTGCTTTTTGCTTGTTCCAGACTCCCCCTTGAGAATGCTGGGATCCATGGCTTCCATGTCCTTCACCAACAGCCCAAAGAGCTTGTCATTAAAGCTGAACACCAGCTGTGGAAAGGGAAAACAATTCTCATTAAAAAAGCTAAAAAGGCTTCTGACAATACTACCAAGATTTGAAGGGAAAGAGGCCTGAAGACTAAGTCAACCACCCAGCAACTCACCTGGAGTTTTGGGTTTTTTTCTGTAAAGCTCTGGAGTGCTGACCATGTGCTTTCCCTGCCTCAATATAAGAGGAACAGTTCTAAAGGTGCAGAACACAAAGTCAGCTGGAGAAACTCAAAGAAAAATTCTCCTTCCAAGAAAATCATCTATTCCCCCCCTTCTCCCCAGTTCTATGCTCTGTATCATCTGATGACATTTTCCTCTCAATAATTGCTGCTAGTCATGGAGAACAATTTAGCTCAAAACTTTCAGATCTTTTGCATTTCAGCTTGACAAGGACATTTCAGGAATAGTGCTAATGAGAGACAGAATGAATGTAATGAGAACTAAGGTCCATCCCACAGAAAACCAGGCTGGGTCTGCACAATTCCCTTCCTTGAGTTTGTATTTCCAACTGGCTTAAGATTCAGAGCCTGCAAGGTGTAAATCCTATGAGAGACCAACCTGGAGCTGTTTTAAGAACAAGGCAGAGCAGAGGCTGTCACACAGAGCTTTGCAGGGGCTGAAGCCCATCTGCTGCAGGTTCAATTACAGGGACTCAGCTTTCCAAGGTCCCCAAGGAAAATACTTCATCCCTGTTTCACTGCTTATGTCCACAGAGCAGCAATAAATCATGGAATTCCAGAATAGTTTGGGCTGGAAAGGACTCTAAAGCTCATCCAGTTCCACCCCTGCCATGGGCAGGGACACCTTCCACCACAACAGGCTGCTCCAAGCCCTGCCCAACCTGGCCTTGGACACTTCCAGAACAGTAAAATACACTGCACTTGGGAGGTGCCACTGAGAATGAATTAAACCTGGTGTTTGTCTTGATCCTATAGAGAAGGAGGCAAATGTGACCTCCCAAAAGATTCCAGTTGAGGATTCCGTGCTCACATCCAACCAGGTCACAGCAGAGACACAAGCTCTCCCAAGCCCAAGCCCTGGGATTTTCCTCACAGATTTAGGATAGGGCAGATTCTAAACCCCTCTGCCCATGCTCTCAGTGAAAGTCACAATGATTTTACTTTTCATAAAGACATCCTTTGCTGGATCCCAGAAACCTGAGATTTTTGAGCTTTCTCTGCTTTCCAGCACTGACCCCCTGGAGAACACTGCTTTTGACTTGGGGCCTTGGAGAAGGATTCTAAATTTGAGTGATGGAGTTAAAGAGTCATGGGTGTGTAGTTAAATAGAAGTGTGTGCTTTAACATGGTGAAGGGTTTTTAATTTGAGGTTTATATAATATAGTAATAGGTGTGGGACAAGATGGACGGCTTTGAGTGTTGTTTCTTCCTGTCTTCTTCTTCCTTCTTCTTCATGGTTTCAGGCAGTAGTTTTTGGTTGGACAGTTAGTGCTGCACTAAGGATCACAGGAGTTTGGCTATTGGTTAAAAGTGTAAATAATATAGGTGTTAGTTCTCTGATGGACTGTTTATCTTTAAGAGACTTTGTAACCAGCTGGGTTCAGCTCCATTTTGCTCACTTTTAGCTGGTATCTGGAAGTGTTGCAGAACTCTCCGTACTTTAGATAAGATTTAATAAACAACCAAACTCAATCATGAGAAAATTCATCTCCTTTGTGTTTTTAATCCTGGCTCTGAGTGAAGACAGAAGAAACTACAGACAAGCCACTAATGAAGTGGTGCAATTACCACATTTCCAATCCTTCACACAAGGAGCGATTCCTGCCCCTCACCCAGCCTTTGCAGAGCTCTGGGCACCCCCAGATGGTCCCTCACAAGCTGCAGGAGGTGTTTTAGCCCAGTGCAGCCCCCAAGGCCCAGAGCACAGCCCACCTGCTGGCCCACGGAGAAGGCCTGGCTGTTGAACTGCTGGATGAACTCTGCAGCCATCTTGTCTGTGTCATAGGGGTTGGAGTCAATGTTCTTCTTCTGCAGGAAGTCGATCTCGATGGTCATGGTGCCAATGCACTGCTTGGTCTTGTCAAAAGTGTATAAGGAAACTGAAAAAACCAAGAAGCAGCACATTTAAGGACAGCAAGATCTCCCCAGTGTATTAAACATGTTTGGCAATGCACATCCTTCCCTTGAGAATTTCACTTGGTAAAACTGAATATATTATCTCTGATAGAGACTCTTATTTTTCTAAATTCATAACTGCAAGGGCAAAAATACAGTGAAATTTTCACTGAAAATCCCTGCATAGCTCTAAAAACTCTTAATAAACGTTTAAAACAGCTCAAACACCACACAGACTTTGGGGGATGAGGACAAGGAAAGCAAATCCAGACATGCTATGGTCCCACATGGCTGTATCTCCACCCAAGGGCTTGGACACTTCTCCAGGAAGCCCAAAAGCAGCTTTAAGGGCAGTCTTGCCCAAAGGCAGTGACAAGAGGCCATCACTGGTTTTCTGTGGCAACAGGTTGCCCAGCTTTTCTCCAGATAAGGCAGCAGAAAGTGAATTACTGAACACTGAAATGCAGCAATGCAATCTGTCAGCCCAAAACAAGGCACATCATCAACTGACACTGAGCAAACAGCCCCTACCCCAGAGGTGCCCTTGGGCCCACCCTGACACTTCCAGGGTTCCTTCAGTGATGCAGAATCCCCTGAACAGAAAGCCAAAGGGCAGGGAAGGCACTGCACAGTCACTGCCAGCCTGATCCCACAGTGGGTACAGCACTCAGGGTGGAAAGGGCAGCACAATCCCCAACTCCAGGGACACTGCTGGGTGACACATGGGTGACCCAGGGCAGGACCTCACAAACAGGCAGGCCCAGCAATCCAGAAACCAGGCTGCAGCAGAAGCCAATGATTCTCCAGAAGACTGAGGAACATTAAAGGTTTGTTTTGAATCTGGAGAATCAAGTCTCCTGTGCTAGAGCAGTCATGGCTAAGGATGAAGCAGGAGGAGGGGAATGTGGGAAAGGTGCTTCATTGCAGCTGTGATTTCCTGTCCAGCCCTCGGCAGCAGAGTGCTTCCAGAACAAACCTGCAGATGCTGAGGTGTGATGGCAAAACAAGCCCCCAACACAGGCTGCTCCAGGATTTGTTCACGAGAAAGCAACAAAGAGGGCCTGTCCCTTGCTGAAGGTGCTACCAGAAGACACAGCACACACAAGAAACATCCTTCCTGGGATGGGCCACCTCGGGAGGAGCTGCCAAAGACAGATCTTCCAAGAAACAGGGATAAAGATGAAAACACCACACTGTTTTGTGATCTGCATTGAGTTCTTTCAAAGGGATATGGCAGCAGGGTTATCCCTTTAGTCCTGCAAGCAAACACCAGGAGCTCCTCTCACCTCACTCGTCACCTCTGAACAGTTTCCTTTTTCTTGCTGAACCTCATGGCTTTGTCAAATAAAAGTTTCTGGAATATCAGTCCCTGGATTTGGTCACAACACAGGCCTGAGGTGTCAGCTGCACACGAGCAGCTCTTACATCCAGCACTGAGGGAACCCCCAGCATGGGGCTGCAGCCACTCAGCAGAATACAGCACCAGCTCCAAGAGCCTGGAATGTCCCAGAGAGAGGCTGGGAAAGCAGCAGGGACCTTCTAGCTCTGGGAAGGCAGCAGGAAGCTCCCTGGGGTGGGAAGGCCCTGGCTCTGCTGGGAACAGGGGAGCTGCTGCAGCTGCAGTGCACAGAAGGCAGGACAGACACACCCACTCAGGGCTCTCTGCCTTCCCACCAGCAAAACCACTCACCTGGAAAACCCCTCCTGTATCACAGGGGCTCAGCAGGACTCCCATCACTGCGCTGTGGGCTGCACTTACAGACATTTAAACCACAGCTTCCACATTATCAGGGGACCAGGACAAAGCATGAGCCCTGGGAAATCACTGGGTTTGGGAGCACTTCTCCCAGCCTGCAGAATGCTTTACAAATCCCTTCCACCCAGCACAGAGTCAGGTGATATTTAGTCACTCTGCACAGAATCACTGCATTATTTTTGTTAACACAGACTCCCACATAGCTGGAAGGTTTACAGCAAAGCCCAGGACAAGGACAGTCACAAACTGCTCTAAGAGCTGATCCCACAGAATATCAGCACTTTTTGAAAAGCACTGATCTGTGAGTTGGCACATGATCAGCAGCCTAACAAGGGTGAGAAACAAATTAATTTATGAGTCTTCCCCTGTTACAGGTCCATCTTCAGTTAAAACAAGACCAGCTGGCAAAAAAAATCAGATTAATAGAATCATCAGGGTTGGAAAAGGCCTCCAAGATCATCAAGGCCAACCATCAGCCCAGCACCAGCACCATGTTCACCACTGAATCATGTCCTCAAGGGCCACATCCACCAGTTCTTCAAACATTTCCAGGGATGGTGGCTCCACCACTGTCCTGGGCAGCCTGTTCCAAGCCTTTACAACCCATTCAGTGAAGATTTTTCCCCTCATATCCAACTTACACCTCCTCTGGCACTACTTGAGGCTGGTCCTTTCATCCTGTCCCTTTTTCCCCGGGAGAAGAGACCAAGCTCCTTCCAGGTCACTGTATGGAGCAGGAAGGTCTCCCCCAGCCTCCTTTTCCAGGTTCAAATCCTGGCTTTCAAGCAAGGTCTGTGAGACATCCAGAGAGGCAGAGACAGCCTGTCCCTACAAACACACCAGACTTCTCATCCAAGGACTGATCTGTGCCATGGACCTGCTGAGACCACAGGAGCTGGGAAAACAGCCAGGAGGGAGCTTCCCCAGGAGCACCCACAGCCACAGCCATGCACTTCCCAGGCTCAGCCCTCATCCTGACACAGCCAGCAGCTCTGCCACAGCCCCAGAGGAGGGAATTCCTGGAAGCACTGTGAGCTGCTCCAGAGGGGAAGCAGTGAAGTGTGCTCCAGTGCAGAGAGAGGGTCCCACAGGGGAGAGATGAGCTGCCCTCTCCAGGAGCTCAGAGCTGACTCCTGATGGCCCAAAGAACAAATGTGATCCATCACCTGGACCTGCTGTAGCAAAGAACAGAGACTGTAACAAGCTGCTGCCAGGAGTCTGGTCAGCATTCCAGCAGCTACAGACAGCTTCAGCAGCTCCACCTGTACCTGCCAGTGACCCAAAGCACTGGGAAGAGTGACATACAGCACAAAGTGACAAAAGAGCTCACTGGTCTCCTCCAAACATTCACCAAGACTTGGAAGGCTCGAGGAAGACTTGGAATAGGAATAGAAATTCACCTCAGACCTTCACCTTGCTGCAGAATGTTCTGGTCAGTAACTGGTGCAAACATCAGTGCTGCTCCCAAAGCTCAGCACTGCAGGGCACACTGCTGCTCCTGCCACTAAAACACCCCCATTCATTCCAATGCTGCTCCCAAGAAATTCCCCAAGGACAAGAGCTGTCCTCTGTTAGTGGGAGTGCTCTCCAGAGACCCAGAACAAGCTATCCAGGACATGTTCAATGCTCATATCTGCATGTGGACACTGATGTCCCACACAGAATCAGGCTGAGATACCAGCAGGAGTCTGGAGAAACTGCCAGAACAGTTCCCCAGGTCTGGAAAACATTAAATGTATAAAAGCTGCAGAGAGGAGAGCAGTCCCTTCAGTAATGAGGACCTCACATCAGCTGGAGAAGGACTGGAGCTCTGAGAGTTCCCAATCCAGTTTCCCTTCAGGATGGAAACATGAATTCAGCTTTATAAACACATCCCAATTGCTCTGCTGACTGACTCACCATCGATCTCCTGTCCAATGGAAAGGCCGGCCCATTTTCTCTGTAAAACAAGACAAAAAAATGAGAACCCCTGTCCTGCAGAAAACCTGTCCCTCAGAACAAAGCCCTGTCCCTCAGAACAAAGCCCTGTCCCTCAGAACAAACCCCTGTCCTGCAGAACAAACCCCTATCCCGCAGAATAAAATCTTTTCCTGCAGAACAAACATCTGTCCCTCAGAATAAACATTTCTGCAGAACACCTGCCCTCTCCAAGGCAGCCTCCTCACCCAGAGGAGCAGGATCCCCAGGAGAACCTTCAGCAGTAGAAAAAAGGGGCAGAATGGAATATCCCAAAGACCCCCAAATTAACAGGAAACAAGTCAAAACCACTGAATAATCTCTCCAAATAATTCTATCTTGTGACATCAGAAGGTTGTTCTGTCCAACCTCCTTCAGGTTACTGGTCTTCCACCATCCTGGAGGCAGAAGTTGTGGTGCTGGACAGGGCTTTTTGTCCTTCTGCTCATTTCCTAGCAAAGGTTCTGAGCACTCCTCAGGTGCCAGAATGGCTGTTACACACCCCATGAGCATTTTAAAAGCTTGTTCTAATGTGCTCCAAAGTACAATATTACCTAAACCAAAAGAACCAGTAAGAATGAAACTCTTCAGGTCCCTTGGAAATTCCTTTAGAAAGATTTGTGCTGCATGGAACTGCAGAAGTGGGAAATGGTTCATGAATTATGTGACACAAAAAAAATCTATAAGCTTTACAATTCCAACAGTTCTGGCTTGATGATGGCAAAAATGGGCTTTTCCCAGTGGCTGTCGCTGTGTTACAGATTGGCTGCAGTGTGTTCACAGATATCAAATAGAGGCACCAGTCACAGACACACGTAGGTGTCATTACAGACAGCTCTGGGGAGATCACATTTGGAAAGCTGTGCTTTATGGTCATTTGTATTTGTCTTTTTGTCTGGGAGAAGGAACACAATGACTTTGCTTAGAAGTGAACATTTCCCCCTTTACGCCCTCTCCAATATGCACAGAATATCCTGAGTTGGAAGGGACCACAAGGATCAGCCAGCCCAGCTCCTGTCCCTGCACAGACACCCCAGCAATCCCACCCTGTCCATCCCTGGCAGTGCTGGCAGCCTCGGGGCTGGGACATTCCCTGGGGAGCCTGGGCAGTGCCAGCACCCTCTGGGGGAAGATTTGTCAGGATCTTCTCTGTGGTAAGAGATCCAGCTCAGCCCCCATGCTCACCTGGCTGTTTCTGCTAAAGGTTTGTCATCACTGTGCAGCAATTCATGTCTTGGGTTCTCAGGATACAAAATTTGTCACAGCTTTCAGGGTTGAGAGTTAAGAGTCAAGATTACCCCAGAATAAAGGTGGTCAAGAACTCCATGTGAATGTCCAACAACCAGATGTCCTGGAGGCCTCAGAGCACAGATAGCCCTGAACAGGAGCAGTAAACACACAGCTGGTGTGACACTGACTGCAACCACCCAAGGCTCTGGGAAATACTGGGAATTAAAACCAGGATCAGAATATCCCACTGCTCAGAGGGCTGGAACAGCTCTGCTCTGGAGACAGGCTGAGGGAACGGGGGTTATTCAACCTGGAGGAGCTCTGGGGGATCTCACTGTGGCCTTTCAATACTTAAAAGTGGGCTTAAATCTTCTTAGGGGGACAGACTTTTAAGTAGGGACTGCAGCAAAAGGGGAAGTGGCATCACAAACCACAGCCTGGTGAACATAACATCCCCCACCTACTCATCCAGCCAGACCCAGTTCCAGCAGCACATCAAAAGGCAAAATGTCATCTGGGGGCTTGTGCCAAGATGTGCTGAGGAAAAAAATCTCCTGTGTTTGCAGCACGGAGACTGGGCTTTGGAGCAGGCAGTGGCAGGGAGATATGAAAGCACAGAGAGAACAATTGCTGCAGGTTCATGGGATGAGACTCAGGGTGAGCAGTAAAAAGCTAAAAGCTTCATTTTTCGATTTAGAAGTTAATTACACTCATTATTTATTCTAACCATCATTTAGCATCTGATGATGAGTTAATTAAAAAAGAGGAGACAAAGGGGTTTGGGGTTTTTTTATGCATTTCATTGCACTTTTCATCTAAAAATACTAACAATGACTGAATGTAGTCAATAAAACTTCCAGCAGGTCTTAAAAATGAAAAACACAGTGAAGAAACCCTTTAAAGTCAAGGGAAAACATGGAACAATAAAGATTCAAAAGCAAGGGCAAATATTACTTAGGCTGTTCTTTTTCAAATAGTTTATTTCTGGTGGATTTTTAAAAGGTTAAATTACACCTTTTCCAGTATCTTTATCCCACCAAGCACTAAAAATATATCAAAGCACTATAAGCACAGTCACTTCAGTTGCAGTAAAAGTCTCCTTGAACTTTTGCTGGCAGAAACCAAATTTGCAGCATGCATTTTTTCCAATTAGAGAACTTATCTTCAATCCTGATCCCAAAAGAGATTTTGCTTATTCTGTAGCAGAGTAGAAAGTCCAACCATCCCTTACCTGGGGCAAGCTGAAGGCGATGCTGCCAGGGACAACCGAGGGGTGGGTTCTCAGTGTGAAGATGTATTTGTGGTTGGGAGAGGTCTTCACCACAACATGTCTGCAAAACAGATCAGTGTTTTATTCTGATGTGTATCAGGAGGGTTTTGCATTGCTCACAGAGCTGTGAGAGCTCAAAAGAAACACCCAGCTTATCTCTGGGTGACACACAGCAGGGTGACAGAGCCCACCACCCTCACTGGTACTATGTGATCTCAAAGCCAACTGCAAGACTTTGCACCAAAAACTAATATTGATATCCCTCCAGTAGCCCTTTACTTCAGGATTGCACTGTACAAATGAGAGAGAACCAAACCACAAACACTGTGGCTGCCACAGCTAAAAATCAACACTGGTTTCACATCTGAAGCATTAACACCAAATTAACATCAATATTTTACCCCCACACAAACACTATCCCCAGCTGTGATGCCAACAAGACACAGATGTAAAGCCATTACAGGGATCTGAGTGTATTGTTTAGAAGTTTGATAGTAGAAAAAAATGGGAGCAATTTCTGTACAAAAAGTGAAATCACACAGGCCCTGGGGCTGCTCCTCCTGGCACAAGTGACAACTGATCCTGAACTCAGCATCTGTGTGCCTGGAAAAACAGCATCAGTGCTGGAAAGAGGCCCTGTAGAAAGGACCAGGGGTGCTGATCAGCAGCAGTTGAACAGGAGCTGATGTGTGCCCAGGTGGGCAAAAGGCCAAGGGCAGCTGGCCTGTACCAGAAACAGCGTGGCCAGCAGGCCCAGGGCAGGGACTGTCCCTGTGCCAGGCACTGCTGAGGCCACACCTCGAGTTCTGGGTCAGCTCTGGCTCCTCACTGCAAGGAAAACATTGAGGGGCTGGGATGTGTCCAGGGAAGGGAATGGAGATGGGGAAGGGTCTGGAGCAGCAGGAGTGGCCGAGGGGGCTGGGGGGGCTCAGCCTGAAGCCTCTCACTCTCACAACTCCCTGACAGGAGGGAGCAGCCAGGATGTGGGGGTTGGCCTCTGCTCCCAGGGAACAAGGGACAGGAGGAGAGGAAATGGCCTCAAGATGTGCCAGGGGAGGTTTGGAGTGAACATCAGGAAGAACATCATGGCAGGGGCTGCCCAGAGGGGTTTGGAGTGCCCATCCCTGGAGGTGTCCAAGGAATGCCTGGATGTGGCACTCACTGCTCTGGGCTGAGGACAAGGTGGGCATTGGGCACAGAACAGACTCCATGATCTGGGAGGCCTTTAGGCCTTTTCCTCAATGATTCTATGATTCCATCATAGAACAGTTATAAAGCAGAGCAACACAAGCAGTCAGGAGCAGACACAGCAGCAGCCATGACATGTGCCTGTCTGTCACACTCAGAATTGAAGCTGTCAGCAACAAAGATACTCAAAAGCTGCTTCTAGCTTTCTTCAGACTATGCCTGATAGCTCTTATCATGTGATAGGCAGACAGCTTGCTGGCATGAGAAAGCAAAACCAAAGGAGGCTGGGATTTGTGTGCTCTGGCAGCAGGGTGATGGTGGAATCGGGGTTCACCTCATCTTCCTCTCACAGCTGTGGCCCTGTAGGCACCTTGGGGTACACAAGGCACCAGCTCCATGGGATTTCACCCCTCACCAACCACACGGTCAGGAAGGGCAGGGTGAGCTGTCCACACTCCTGGCCCTCCTCCCTCCCTGCAGCCCTTGTTTTCCATGCACATATGCTCCCTACACTTGCATTTGCACATGCCCAGCCAGTCCAGCACCTTCCAAGTGAGGATCTGCACTGGCTCCATCCTGTGAGAGCAACAGCTCCAGGCACACAACAGGAAGGAACATATGGCCCTGAGAGACAAGAGGAACTGGAGCCCAGACTGGGAGCCATAGCAGCCCAAAGCAGGAGCCACAGCCAGCTGTCACCTGCAAACCCCTCCCAGGCACTGCTGCCACGTGCTGGCCTGGCAGGGTCAGCAGCATTTCCAACACACCAAAGTGAAACAGAGCTCCCAGCTCAGGCAGACACTGAGCTGAGGCCTCACGGGTTCTGGCCCAAAATCACTCATCAGCTGCCAGGACACCTTTCCCTTGCCCCAGGCATAAACCCAGGAACCTGGTGTAGGTGGTAAAGTTCCATACAAATGTTACACAGGAGAACAAGACATGGATTGGTGCTGCATGGCAGCCAGGGAAGATTTATGAAGATTGGAAGACAGCAGATGTCACTCCTGCCTTCAGGTAGGAGGATCCAAGGAATTACAGGCTGGTCAGCCTCATGTCACTCCCTAGGGAAGTGATGGAGCAACTAATCCAGGAAGCCAAACATATTAAAGCACAAGAAAGTGACTGGGAGTCACTCTGAGCATGGATTTAGGAGTGGTCAGCATGGATTTACAAAGGAAAATCCATCCTGACCAGCACAACAGCCTTCTCCAATGAAATGGTGAGCTCTGGGGCTGAAGGGAGGGAATTAATCCCAACATTAGCAAACTCTGCACACTGCCTGGTACAACCACCCCCAGACACTGCTGCAATACAGATGGGCAGGGAGGGGCCGGAGGCTGAACTGCTGCACTGGGAGCTGTGGCCAACAGTACCAAATCCCACTGCAGGTCACTGGGATCTGCAAATCCCACTGCAGGTCACTGGGATCTGCAAATCCAGCTGCAGGAAATCACCTCAGGAGTGTACATGGGACTAAAACTATTTAACCCCTTCATTCCTGAGCAGCCAAAGGGAGAGAGCTCCTCAGCCTGCCCACAGAGGACACACCTGGCTGTGCTGCTGCTCAGAGGGACCTCAAAAGATCCCAACCAAGCTCAGTAAGGGAAAATGCAGTCTTCCACTGGGGAGAACAATCCCATGCACCAGTGCAGGCTGGGGGCCAATTGGGGGCCAAAATCCCTGGGAACTAGGTGGGCAATGAGTTCAACAGGAGCCAGCAACACATCCCACTGCAGATCCCCCCAGGGTGCATTAGCCAGGAGCTGGCTGCACTGGCACAGGGTGCCCAGAGAAGCTGTGGCTATCCTATCCCTGGAAGCATCCAAGGCCAGGCTGGACAGGGAGCACCCTGGGACAGTGGAAGGTGTCCCTGCCCACAGCAGGGGCTGGAAGTGGATGGTGTTCAAGGTCCCCATGCAGCCCAAACCTTTGGGTTATTCCATTATTAGGGAGAGCAGCAGCAGCAGGGATGGGCAGGGATCCTCCCTGGATGGAACAGCGCTCCAAGGACAGCTTATTCCAAACTGGGCAGTGGGTAAAGCACAGAACTGTCCAGGAGGCCAGGACTGAAAGCAGGAGTTTCCTAGCACAGTATTACCCTGAGCAAACCAAATTAGTATCAACACACAAGCAACTGGAAAGGAAGCTGTGACACTGCAAAGTAGGAGAGAAACATGCCTGGAGGCAACAAACAAATTCCAGTTACAATTCTGAAATACTTCAACACAAAATGCACCTTATGACAAATAACACCTGACTGGAAGCAGCTCATGGCACAGGAAAAGAGCCAAAATTAAAGCTTTTTAAAGCCCCAAGTGGGTCCTGAGCAGTGCACACAACAGTGACTTCAACACAAAGAGACTGAGCGTCTCTGCAGGAAAAAACAAACTCCGTCACTGCTGGGCTTCACCTCAAAATCCCAAAATGCAAGAAAATGACAATATCTGGTAAAAAGATTAGGGAGGAGTATCCACAAAGATTTGATACCCATTACTACGCTGGAGCATTCCATTCATCAAAAACATCTCCAGCAAAGCAGAAGGATAGCAGAGCTTGACAACAGACAAATAGATGCCAGGAAGAAAAAAACAAAGAGGAAAAATGAAAAAAAATCAGCTTTCTGAAAGAAAATACTAGGAAAGGTCAAATCCTGACAGGTTCTGTGAGAAAAATCTCAGTAAGGCACAGGAACAACCATGTTTCTTCTCAAAGACAGCAGGAGCAGGCAGCTTCCAACAAGGTGTAAGCAACCTAAGTGTTACAAATGCTGAAAATAAGGCAATAGCAGAAAAATTAAATGCATTTTCCAACACTGATGTTCACCAGGAAGGAGCTCAGAGAGCTCATGGAAACACAGGGGGGAAATCTCAACCTCATTAAGAGCTTCTGCTTATACACAAACAAAAGGAGCAACAAACCACCAGGGCCAGACAGCTCCCAGAGTTGTCCCAGGTGGAATTGCTGCTCTATTCTGTGTGTAAATCCTCATCTGGAACTGTCAGATCCAACCCATGTGATGCCAGCTCTTAGGAAGGGCTCCAGGAAACTGCTGGTAAGTTTGCTGGCCAGGCTGAGCAAAACAAGAGGAACTCCAGCAGACATGAATGAACCTGTGAGTGCAGCAGTTTCTCTGCTGCTGAAGCTCGAGCAGGGCTCCGTGAGGGAGGGGATGACTCAGGTACCCGGGTGGAGGTGCCAGCAGGGATCTCATCCCATGCAGTGCATGTTTGGAAACCCACAGCAATGCTTCAGCAAGGACTCCTCAGAAAACTAAACTGGCCTAGGAGGGATGGGCTTCCCATGTGAAAGGGAACAACCAGTCCTCAGCATGAACAAACATCTGCCACTGAGACAGCCTGCCCTGACTGCTGTCCCCTCACAGCCTGCCTGAGTTCAGAACTGCTTTCCCTCTCCAGACTGCACCAGGAGTCCTCAAGGTAGAAGCAGGACACAGGACTTGAGGATAGTGCCACTCCCCAAACCATCACACACCACACACAGGGATGATAGAGAGCCTGGCCTCGTGTGAACTCTGCAGCACCGAGCACTGACTCATCCCTGCCTGCCTCAGGGGGTGCAGAGAGCAGAGCGTGAGATGATCAGCAGCAGCCTGGGGTTAAATTATCGCCTTGCTCCAAGGGCAAACTCCAGCTCTACCCCCAACAGCAGTCAGAGCAGAGCCCTTTGTGCAGATATCACCAAACACCCCCTGAGCAGGCAGCCACGCTGAGGGAGCTGAGCCAGGGAGCTGCAGCCAGGCCTGGCTCCAGGGATCTGCAATGCAGCAGCAGCTGCAGCCCCAGCACTGCTCCCTGTGCCCCATCTGACACTGCTCCATCTGCAGCACCTGCTCCCCACCAAGCACCACTGCTGCTCTGAGAGCACCAGAAATAAACAGCAACAGCCAGAAGCACGTCCAGCCTGCTCAGCCAGCACACCCCAGGGCACTGCTCCCTGCACACTGCCACAAATGCCAGGAGAGAGGGTTCTGGAAGCCAAAGGAACACAGCAGGATGCAGGTCTGGCAGCTGGGTCCCTCCAGGACATCCATATTGGAGGAAATTAAAGTTTTTATAATGCATGAGGTACAATGCTCAGTTCAGGTATTTTTGTAACTCAATTACCTTGGAAAAAAGTCAACCTGGGGAAAACCACACTTTGAAAAGACCAGGACACTTTTCTGCCCAAGCAGACACTTTTGCCTCCTTCTGACTCTAAAGGTTCTGCTGGTTTAGGGGGTGGTTTTGTTTGGTTTTGGCATTTTATACTCCAGCTGGGCTCATGAAAACACAGTTCAGTTCATCACTGCAGAGCCAGGACAGGTCCCAGGGCAGCAGAGCAGACTGACAGCACAGACAGGCGAGTCCCAAACACACCCCTGCACTCCTGCAGTTCAGCACCACTGTGTTCTCCACCCTTAGCAGAGGACACCTGGGGCAGGTATTTTATATAAGGCCTGGGCTAATCATTCAGTATCTCCTTTGACATTTTCCCATTTTTCAAACCCAAGCCCTTCTGCCTTGTGCTGCTCGTGATATTCCTGTTCAGTTGAAATTATTGACTTGTGTCTACAACCTACATACTAAAATCTGTCAGAGTTTCCCTAAAGCTGCAAAGAATCTGAGTATGTGAATTGGCTTCTTGTAATACAAAACCCTTCTGTGTGGGCTGAGCTGAAAAATTCATGTGTTTTCCACCTAATGGAAGTAAACCCCAGAGTCAGGTTCCATCAGCCACCCCAGAACTGCAATTAAAGAATCCAACTTGTTGTGCCCACACTTTGGCTGCTTCTCCCTTTTGTTCTTGTGCATGAAAACCCTGAGAAGAGAGAGCTCTCCTGGCTCTGCTCAGCACTCCTATATGATGTGAATGTGAGAAGATGCCCCAAGGAACACAATAAAATGACAAAAACATTTTTTAAATAGTTCAAACATTCTCATTATGTAACAGGAACAACTGCAAAACCAAAACAAACAAAAATTATTACAAAAAGTAGTTTGTTAAAATAATTATTCTATTAGTTAAGCAGATGCAGCTCCCAAGAAAGAAATGCTTTAATGAAACAGTCACTCTTCTTCCAGCACCTCCCATTTCCAGACAGAGCCACACTGAAAGTTCTGATCTCTAAAGACACTGAAGTTTGTTATTCAAACTGCTGTGTTCACCTTCCCAAACCTGAAATGTCATTCCCCCTCCACCCAAATTTGAAAACAGGTCCTTTAAAAGAGCACCAGTGCACACTTACTGCCCAGACTGGAAGTCCTTCTCGTTGACCACAGCACAGTTGGTTAAGGACAGCTCATCAGTGGGACACCTCGCTGCTTGCATAGGCTGCAAGAGAGGGGTGGAAAAAAGGTCAAATTAATTCTATTTATCCTTTATCAAGCCAAGCCTCAAGACTTCTGCAAAACCACAAAGCACAAAACAGGTGTCCTGAGTCCTGACACACTCTGAGAGCCCACTGGTATCAACAAGCTCCTCTTCCAGGTTCCTCCAAACACCTCCACGTGTCACAGGCACTTGTATCCCAAAGCTCTGAACTTTGGGACTATGATGTACTTTGTAATTTCTACCCTACCTACATAAATACTTTAAAATTGCCTGGGAGAAAGCCTGGAAGGCAAACACTGTTATTTGCAAGTGAACTCTGGCTCTCTGAAGCTTCCCCAAATGCTGCCCCAGGACAGCAGGTAAGCAGCAGTCCCTGGAAGGTGCTTCTTGCTCAGTGACAGGACACTGGGATATTCTGAGAGCTGCCAAGGGAAAGCAGCCTGGAGCCAGAGCAGCTCCCCTGTAACCCTGTCTCATAGTGCTGGGCTGGGTCACAGAGCCCATGTGGGGAGAAAGGGAGGGACAAAGATGTGACCTTCCCTCTTCCCTGACCATAACTCAGAAAACTGGAATCTCAGCATATCCATTCTGCATAAACCCTTTCACCCAGTGCAGCACAGGACAGCACTGAGTCCACAGGAAGGTTTAACCTCAGCCAGCTGCTATTCAACCCCACAATCTCTTTGTATCACTTCTCAAAAGAAAAATCACATGTGAATATTTTCCACTCTGTAGGAAACATCCTAGATCCACAACACACAGAAGTAGGTAAAATAGTTAATTCCAGCCTATCACTATGAAAAAAATACTGCAACAAATTTTGTGGGGGAGTCCTCCCCCTCCTTTTATTCTCTAATGTCAGAGGACCAATCCTTTTTCAAGAGTATCTGTTCATTTTTGTCTCTTCCACTGTTACTCATCAATCAGCAATTAAAAACTGAAATAGCAGCACTCCCAGCCCAAGCTGCCTGTTCCCATCATGAGGCAGGATGGAGCAGTGGGGGAGCACAGCAGAGGGACCTCAGCCATATCCTACACCCTCAACCCACCTGCTCCTGCAGAATTATACCACAAAACAATGGCTTGGTGATGAGAGTTGGGATCAAAATGCCTCCAGAAGTGGAGAAAGGGATGGAAAAGGCAGGATGTTTTTATCATTAGCTGTGGACTGAAGAAATTTCATTTGGGAAAAGCTAAACTTGTCCCCAAGGTGTCATTTTGAGAATCAAAGCACAGCTACCTCTGCCAGATACAAATTTGCAGGCAGCGCAACAGAAACCATTTGACAGTGTCAACCTATTGCTAAAAGTAATTCAGGCAGGATTTTCTCTGAAGACACCTTTAAATGCCAGCACCAAGCACAGGAAATGTACTGATCCCAAGACACACATCTAAATCATTTCCCAGGAGTTACTGCCCTGCTCAGCCTCCCTCCCCCAGCCCCTCTGGGACAAGAATCAGAGCAATTCCCCCCAGTGTGGCCTGCAGCCAGCCTGCTCTGAAGTTCAGATCAACTTTCATGGCACAATGTGATTTGTCTCAAGCACTTGCTATTTAGAAAAGGATCAACTCATTACTTTTACTGAATAATGCTCAATTGCCCTTGGCGTACGGGACAACCAAAAAAGATTCCATTTTCAGGCTTGAAGCAGATTTATCTACCTGAATGCTGGGTGTAACAAAAGGCTCAAATGTTCAATGCTGAGTGTAATAAAAGGCTCAAATGTTCTTGCAATAAAATATATGACGTCAGTGGATTGATGAGATCCACAACCTGTCTGCTGAGGCTCCTTGGCTTGGGGCACTTCCCAGCAAACATTCACCACTTTATCACTTCTCCTCCCATCTGCAGGGCACGGGTTTGTGAAGGACGTGCCCTGATAAAACGCATTACAGGGGATATTTCTGGAGAAAAGTGGACACAGAGCTCCTGGATTAAACCTTTTTACAGCACTAGTCCTCAAGTGCATTTTTAATCCCCGGTGACAAACTGCTTCCTACACACAGGCCAAGCTGCACCAGGAACACGTGCTCTAGGAAATGCAGGAACAGCAGGGAATGCATTCCAAACCCAGCAACACTGCAGCTCTGCAGCAGAGCACAGACGATGGCAAAACATCCTCGGGTGTCTGACACGTGAAATAACGAGGCTGCAGCAGCAGCACCGGCCGTGCCAAGCACCCCAGAGCCCGGCTCATCCTCCTCCTCCTCCTGGGTGTCTGGCAGGAGCCCATCTCTCCCTGGCAATGACCAACATTTCAGGCAGCATCTCTGCTCCCAGCCCTCCACTACACACCCTCCTCAAGCTTCAAGATTTTGCAGATCTTCAGAACATCATATTCTGAAAAGATTTTAACATCACACAGCTGCTAGACAGGGGCGTCACTCTCGGCCATGGAGTTCCACAAGGGTGCAAGGGTCAGCTTGAGGAAATCTGGTCATGGAAGAGGTGATGATTAAACTGGAAATCAGCCAGGCAGGAAGCAGGAACACGCTGTTGTGGGGAGCTGCAGGGGATTCCTCTTACCTGCCCACCCCACAGAGCTCATATCCCAGAGCTGCTGCTCCCAGGGATGCATCCCTGTCTCTGTCAAGCAGCTGAGCTGTCACAGCCAGGACATGGGCACAGGCTGCTCCTCAGGAAGCTTTCCTGGCATAAATGCAGCAGTTCAGGGCTGGAACACATGGCTGGCATATGCCAGTGGTGCTGCTGTCAGCAACACTTTCAGCTCTTGTATTTTGGGTTCCAGCTTCCCAGGACAGCAGCACAAGAACTCCCAGACCCTGCCCCTCTCTGCCATCCCACACCCAATGCCAGCACTAACACAGGGTATAGGGGCAGAAAAATCCTCGTGAGGATTTCTAGGAATCTCAAAGTAGATTTACACAAACTAATTTTAAGCAAACTGGCAGGTTACTGCAGGCAAGACAGATCTAACAAACCAGAGAGCTCCTGCAGGTGACAGCAGATGCCACCTGCTACAGTCACCCCTGGCACTGCCAGGCCAGAGGTGACTACACATCCCCACAGGCTGCTGGTACATCCACGTCCACAACATAGACAGATTCGGCTTAAAGAAGGAAAATTAGAGTTAAATTCAGCAAAAGAATCTTCCCTGCCTCCAGGTATTGTTGTGGTTTATGCAAAGAGGAGATTCCAAGGACAGCACAGTCCTAAGGAGGTGACTGCACACTGCTAAAGCATTGCCAGCTGCAGCACCCAGCATCGGGCAGGCAGCACCTGCTGTCAAACCCAGCCTGTGCAGAGCCTGGTCTGCCATTCCCTGTTTGCCAAGAGGAAAACAAGACCATACAATGCACTGATAAATCTCACTCGGAGAGACAAATGTAAAGGACCCTGCCCCTGGGTTTGTGACAAAGCAGAAACCTTGCCTCAAAACCCAGGAGGCTTAATGGCACTGACATACTCTACTTTTACAAAGAAAAGTTACCCTGAAGAACAAACAGCTACATAATAGAAACAATCACCATAATATCTAATCTTTTAGAGATTTTTTTTTTCAAAGCTGCAAGGACTCATTTTCCTCCACAGAAAACAAGAAACTCATGTGTTCACAAAATCACAGAATAGTTGGGGTTGGAAGGGCCCTCTGGAGACCATCCAGTCCAAACCCCTGCCAAAGCCCAGAAAGTGGTGCTGCTATTTGGGTACTTTCACACATGCATAAACTACACCTTTTGTGTTTTGTCAATTCACCTCTTGTGAATCATTAAGGCTGATGGTAGAGGGAGCCAAGGAAAAACATGTTTCTCACCACAGATATAAGGTGGTGGTAACGACTGAAGTGCACTGCTGACAGCTGGTACTGAGAAGAGCTGAAACATTAAGTGCTAAGGCAGAGATGCTCCTTATCCAAGACATCTGAACCCATTTCATTTCCTAATGCTGAGCAAGAGATTATGAAACAGCCTCGAATGCTGAGGCAGGTTTGGTTCTGTGCCCTCTTCTCACATGGCTTGCACAAGACAAATATTGTTCAACTACTGTATGTTTAAAATCCTCCTTTGTGTAAATCAGACACAGATACATGTCCCATGCACATGCAGGTGCACAGAGATGGAACTTCTGGCACAGAGGAGCGTTAGGAAATGTGACAACTCTGGGTACCAGACATTTCCATTTCCCCAGCAGAGCCCACTGCCAGCTGCACTGAGATGGGGATCCCTGCTCCAAAAAGCACCCAAGCTTTCCCTGGAACAGCTGCTGGGCGCCAAAGTCTCTCTGAGCCCAGAGCCTCATGACCCAAAGAGGGCACAGAACCACCTGTGCAGGTAGAATTTCTGGGGACAGTTCAGTCCACACTCCCCAGAGCCTGAGCAGAGGTGCCTCTGTGGGAAGCACGGCTGACTCCAAATCAAACACTCCCTCACCACCACGAGTCTGAGATAAATGAAGTTTGAATACTGACAGGAAGAATTATGATGTCAAAGGAGCTCTGAAGATAAACAGGGAACTGACATGATGAATCATAGATCCTATTCATTATCCAGGAGTATGCTCCTGACAGAAAACACAAAGCTGTGCCTTTAGATCCAAGGGACAGCAGGACCCAAGGTGGACATGACACCTCTGGCTGCACACAGGGACAACCAGCAGCTGCAGCAGGAGCATGAGCTGCAGAGCTGGCTCAGCACCACGCAAGCTCCCAGCACAGGGAAGCCCAAAGACTGTGCCTGCTCTCTACACACATAACTCACCACAGAGCTGAGCAACAGCTCAGCGCTGAAGGACACAAGAAATGGGCATTAAACAGCAGCACCAGCAGAGTTCCTGGCTGGCAGGTAAGAGTGGATTCCTGACCTGGAGGGGAAGCTGGCTCTGTGACAGGGGAAAACAGAAAAGACAAAACCAAGGCTCCTCTAAATATTACAATTCTGTAATATGCACAAAAGGAATGACAACATGCTGTCACCATCAGGGACCAGATTCAGGAACACAAGTTGTCCTAAATGCTGTGGTTCTAAATAATTTTTAAAATTAACTAAGTAAGTTTAATAGCTTGCAGAGGTTTTTTCTGGGCATGACAAAAAAAAATGAATAAAGCTTCCATATTTCTGCAGCCACAAGAGGAGATCAACCTACAAGGAACTTTTTGGACCAGCAGGCCTGGCCAGACAGGCCTTTCCAGACCTGCAGGGGCTGTGCTGGCAGGATAAGCTGCTGTCCCTGGAACACACAGCCCTGACTCCCTGCTCATTCCACCTGCTCCGTGTGACCTCTATTTGTTTGCTGGAAGCTTTTATTCTCTTCAGGAAGGAGCTGTATTCCCTCTCGACAACAAACTCAGAGATACCAATTTTCTTCTCCTAATAAAGAGGAATCCATTGGGAAGCCAAAATCTCAGAACTAATACTGGTATCTTTGACAAAGCCAGGGAACACTGAATGAGCCACCACCAAGGCAGCCCCAGAGAAGCCTGGATGAGATGGATCCCTCCTTCCCACCCCTGAGCCCCACTTCCACTCCTCCACTGGGAATCACCTCCCAGCTCTCCCCCAGCACAGAGGGCAGCAGGAGACACCAGACACTCTTCACTAGGCACTCTTTATCAAACACTCCACACATTTCCCAGTTTCTCTCTCAGAGCAGCCCTGTGCTCTCTGGGCCTGAATCTGGAAATTACCGCCCATCCTGGCACTCCAGAGCCACTTCACCAGGGCAGAAGGGCCTCTCCACAATTAAAGGATACTGGGTTTTACGGCTGCTTCCCTTCGTTTGCAAAGTTCAAATGAACTCAGATTTGCAGGGGCGGCTCTGTCACCCCCAGGTTGTTTACTGCAGTTAACGAGGTGCTCACAGCTTTGGGAATGCAGCTCTGCTATTTCCAATATTTGCCAACATCACAGAAAGACAATTTACAGTCCCAAGAACAAAGAGTTCCAACGGTTTGCCTGACTCAACAGAGCAAAAGAAATGAGTGTTAAAGGAGAGCTCCTCCAAGCAGAGCATCTACAGTCAAATTACAGAGGTTGTTCTGCCCAAAGATGCCTTCCCCAGAGCAGCTCTTCACTACATGACCAGTAAGTGATTTCAGGAAATACACCTGGACCTGAGCTGCTGTGCCACAGAACCAGGGAGCTGCTCTCTGGCCGCTCAGCAGGAGCTGCAGCTCCACCTTCCTATTAAGCAATAATGACCCAGGATATGTGCATTTTAATTAACACATCCATTTTTTGAGTGGATGTTGCCTCACATTCCTTTCTCAGGCCAGGATGATCAACAATTTAATTACAGGGAATTGTTGCTTGTTGCATTGCATCTAAACATCTCTCAAAAATGCCAAAGCAATGAAGCACCATCCCACCAGAGTAAGCTGTGGGCTTGGGATGCAGGTCACAGGATTTTGCCACATGAGCAGTGAGGACAGCTCATAGATGCAAATTTCATTCCATTTATTTAGAAAAGTTACCCAACAGCAACAGGGACAAAGTGAATATATGTTAATGTTAAAAATATCCCCCTTGGAATCTGCCCTGTGGAAGCCCAGGATGCTGTCCCTGAGGATTTACACTGCCCAGCACTGTCACAGGGCAGCACCTGGCACTGAACTTCCCACACTCTGATGTTCCAAACACCACCCAGTCATCAGCAGTTTCAGATGCAGCAGCTTGCAAGCATTGCTCTATTTTTTACAGAAAAAGCACATGACACAACTCCAGGGCATCAATTACTCCAGATTTTTTGATAGAAGGTCATTGTTTTATTGCATCCCAGGAGACCAGAGAAACGTGTTAAATCTTTCCACACTTCAAACCTTTGACCTCCCCGAGGGCAGGATGTGCCTGCACAGGAAGGAGCAGAAAGCAGGGCAGGAGTGCCTGAGGAGCTGCAAACCCAGCTTTGCTTTACAAGCAGCAGCACAATCAGCTCCTCAGACACACTTCCAGGGCACTGCCAGAAGCTCTTCCAGTAATTTTAGCAACTGGGTTTCTTGTTTGGCTTTTTCTGTTCACAGACCTTCCCCAACACAGCTCTTCAGTTCCTGGAGGTCTGAAAACCTTCTGGAGATGTCAGTATGTGTTTCACCAAAAAACTCTGGTCTCTGCCAGAGAACCTCCCTGCTGTGAGCCAGCATCCTGAACACATCGTGCAGAGCCTCACCCTGAACCTCATCCTCCAAAATCCACTGCAGCTCCCAAAATCTCTGTCCCACTGCTCAGGGCTGTCACTGCACCAGCTCTTCCTAAAGCTCATCCCCACAAGGAGCACTTGAACACATCCACCAACCCTGGATCAAAAAAACATCACTCCATGACATGGGGACCTACATTTTAGTTGTTTTCATGTAAAAAAAAAAAGGAATCAATGGTAATTTCATCACACTGAAACTATGTCCTGCCTGGTGGATAATTCAGCAAAATAGAAGTGCCACTACTTTCTAGGGACTGCTTTTCTGTGGACTTAAGCAGACCTGATTTTATGCCAGAACTTCTGCCAAATTCAGTCAGGGTTTATCCTGAGCCTCAGGGTCTCCTGAATGACCTCTGTGATCCGAGGCACAGAACCCAGAACAGGAGAGGAAAAGAGAAGATCTTGCTGTGCTCTGGAGAAAAAAAAATTAAGAGTAATACTTAAGAAATTCATTTTAAATGATCCTCAAAAAGATTCTCTGACTTTTTTTAAGTACTTTCTCTGACTAAAAAATTATTATCTAAATTTAATTATTTTGGCAGCTCCATATAATAGAAGAGGTGTGACACAGCAGCACCCCAAAAACTGGAGATGGAGAGGCAACACTGACACCTCCCTTTGGCAGTGACTTTTCAAGCACAAGCTAAGGACACACTGCTTCTGCAGCACTGAGCCAAGAAACAAAGTACTCAAAGATGACAGGGCAGATATCCCATGCCCACAAACATTCACACAGTCATCAGAATTGTATTCTAAATAATTTTAGAGTTTTTAACAAATTCTGTGACTTTATTTTAAATAATTCAGCAAGGCAGAAGTCCTGAAAGCTGGCCACAAGTTGATTTGTGATGATTTCTCAAGACAGATATAAGGTTGCAGAAGTGATCACAGAAACTGAGATTCAAATAGAGTTTTCTCCCATTTCCCTGAAACATTGCTAAAAACAATTTCTTCATATTACACACTAGGAAATACTAAAAAAAACCTAAGTGACGATAGCAGGAACAGTACCAGACTGCAAGAAGGAACTAAGTTGATTCATAAACTTCTTTTTAGGTGCCTGACAACGCCTGCATCTCTGAAGGCTGGTTCCATATGTTATCAGAAATCACCTCACAGCTCCAACCCATAAATATAAAGCTAAGCTCCCATTATTTCAAAATCCCTACCAAACCATCCACCCTAAAACCACATTGTCTACATTTTAAGTATTTTTAAATAATCCAAGCAAATAATAAGCCAAATGTTATTAATGGTCTAATGCTGTTACAGGTATATTATACAGATTAAATGTTAGGAAGGAATTGTTCCCTGTGAGGATGGTGAGGCCCTGGCACAGGGTGCCCAGAGCAGCTGGGGCTGCCCCTGGATCCCTGGCAGTGTCCCAGGCCAGGCTGGACAGGGCTGGGAGCAGCCTGGGATAGTGGAAGGTGACCCTGCCATGGCAGGGGTGGCACTGGGTGGATTTAAGGCCCCTTCCAACCCAAACCATTCTGGGATTCTGTGCTGGCTGTAGGAAGCACAAGAGTGCAGGGTTAGGCCAGCAATGCCTTTGGCTGCACAGAACACCAAGGGACTCAGCCTGTCCTTCTGCACCTTCCCACTCCTGCTGCACCTCTGGACTGGACACTGGTGTCACCAGATGCCAGCAGGAGCCTGTGCAGTCTCAGGCTCTCCAGAGGAGTGACAGCACCACTCTGCAGGGTCAGAGACCACCCGTACCTGAGTGAATCCAAAACCATTTCCAACCCAGCACAAAGGGATTCTCTTCTGAGGAGCCAACAGGGCAGAGTCTGTTCTCACTGGGCTAAAGGCAACACTGTCTCAAAGGAGCCCCAAAGAGCAGAGGAACAAAAACGGGTGTGTTACACCAGGGACACCCCCTATAAACAGGGCACTGTGCTACACATGGGTGTGTTACCCATGAACCCCCTAAAACAGCCATGATTTCTAACCATGAACTCTTACACAAGTTCAGCTATCACACATCTCCTATTCCTCGAAGAAAACCACCCCAGTGTCTCTGCTGAGGGATCCTCACCAACACCCACATGAGCACTGCACACACAGGGTGAGTGCAGCCCTGCTGCCAGCCCAGCCAGCAGCACGGACCTGCTCCCTGCCCCAGCCCAGCCCCATGCAGCTCTCCAGCCTGTGCAGACACAGAAATGCAGCTTGTGCTGGATCCACAGCTTGACACTCACTGGAACGAGGCACAGAAATCATCCAGCCTTTCTAGATCCCTTTGGGAACCAATTCCTGATGGAGTTCAAACCCATCAGTTACAGCCAGCACCAGTGAACTCCAGGGGTGCACTTGGTACAAGAGGTCCATAACCAGCTACAGACACAGCAGCTTCCCACCATTCCTCTCCTGCAGATGCCTCACTGCTCTGCCTGCATGCCTAATGATCCCCATGCAGAGATACAGAATAAATTATTACAGAAACAGCCATTATTTCTAATCATCATAAACTGTTTTTCCTGTAAACTTCAATCACTGCTAATCACCATCTCTTCCTTGCCATGGAGAGACCCAGTGCAATTAGGGGAGTCAAGTAACACACTTGAAACAGCATCCCACAATTAATCAGATTTGGCTTATCATTCACCTGAATTACTCAAAATATTAGTAGAAGTTTAAATATTTGGTCTCTCTCTTCCATCAGGACAGCCATTCATTTCTCCCTGTGAGAATGTACGTGCACAAAACAAATCACACGAGTCCAATAAAGAAGATTAAGCTCCAAATGGCATTGCAGAACAGATTTGCAGGGCAGGAAGAGTCACTGAAGCTCCACTTTCCATCTTGCAGGTTGAAGCACCTGTTAAAAATGCTGACAACAGAACAGCACCTGTGCTCCAGCATCAGCCTCACCTGTTGTGCCTGGGGATATCACACACCTCCATCCTCCCACCCAGTGCTCCATGTTTACCCGGCACAGCTCCGGTGTCTCACCCTGAGCAGGAGCTGCTGCTGCTCCCCATCCTCCCCAGCACAGCTGCTGGAAGGAGCAGGCAGCTCCCTTGTTAGCTCACATGGGAAGCATTCAAAGGATCAGACCCAGCTTGGAGAGTGAGAGAACACTCAGCTTAAGGACTCTCTTTGCAGCATTAAATAACCTGATAATTCTGCAACAACTGCATTTGCAGGCAAATCATGAAAACACTGAATACTAAGAAGCTTCCTGATAACCCAAGGAGGGCATGACCCATCCAGCTGCAGATTAGGAGGCACCTAAGCATCAATCTTTCCTTTAAATTCACATAAATCCCTTTTCCTTCACCAGGCTCCCAAGATGGTCAAATAAAGACACATTTTCTCAGGTTTTAATAGCAGAAAAGCTCAAAGCAGAAGAATAAAGTTGAGGTTGATCTTTCTCCTTCCTCCCCACATCCCCAGGCACCAATCCCAGCACTGCACCAGGGTGTTCCCTGAGGACACAGCTGGGAGGGCTCAGAGGAGCAGCAGCAGGGCAGGACTGCAGCTGGGTTGGTTTAGGCCCAGGGAGTCTCAGAACCACGACCAGTGTGGGTAAAATGATCTTACCACCGACCAGAGCACTGGGCTCCTGTTCTGGGCAACAGAAAGCTGAAAAAAGCCAGCCAAGGCTCACAGATTTCCCTGGGTTAGTGCAAGTGGTGAGATGAAGAAAAAAAAAGGTGCAAGGAAGAAGGTGAGGCCAGGAATCTGGAGCAGGGGTTTTTCTCAACTGGGGTTTTTCTCAATTACTCAGCACATTTCAGGGGTGGCACTGGAGCACCTGTGATGCACAGCACGTCAATGGGCCACATTTCCCAGCCCTGCTCTGCACCACAGCACTGCACCAGCCACTCTCCATCCACCAGCAATGCAAAAAACACTTGGAAAACCAATTCCCCACCATTTCAACCACTGAATTACTTGGCCCAGAGACAAGATTCCAGCCAGAGGCAAGCACTAATGAAAAATGTGACTTTCCCAGGCTGATACCCAGCAAAAATGACTGAGCTCCTGGCAAAGAGCAGAGCAATCCAAACACATCCTGCAGCACCTAGACACCTGAAAAAGAGGGGATGTGAAGGCACCACAAGAAAAGATTTCACAGGCAAGGCTGTTCCTTTACATTTTAAAGCCCTTCTGGCCACTTGCTGATGTGATCTACCACTAATAAGGGATTTTTTATTTTTTTATTAATACAGGATAAAACCACTGCACAACCCTTAAGGTGTTTCCACACAACAAAAGGTGAACCCACATTATAAAACAGCACCTGGCTGGTTCCCACAGGAGAAAATCTCCCCATATCCCACTGCACCAAGGGGTCACCAGAGCCTCACAGCACCTTTAGGGGACCCTCAAATTTTGCAGCACACCCCATGGAAACAGGGTCACCCCAGATTCACAAAGGCCCCTCAGGGAATCCCAAAATTGTGCCCCACATCCCAGAGCACCAATGATTCCCCCCATCACAGCATCCCTAAAGGTCACTGCCCACAGGGAGAGAGGTCACCAGAGCTTCACAGCACCCCGGGGCACCCTAAATCCTGAGAGCAGCACCAAGACACCCCTGGGCTTCCCTGCACTGTCAGGGGACCCCACAATCCTGCCCCACAGCACCCCAACTCCTGAGACAGCCCTAGTCACTCATCCCACAGCATCAAGGGGTCACCACAGCCTCTGAGCACCCCCAGGAAACGCCAAAATCCAGCTCTGCACCCCACAGGGCCACTGCCACCTCACAGCACCCTGAGGGAACCCTAAATCCTGCCCCACACCCACAGTGAGAGGGGTCACCCTGGACTCACAGTGCTCCTGAGGGAACCCCCAGTCCTGTCCCGCACCCCACATTGCCAAGGGGCACCCGGGTCTCACAGCAGCCCTGCGGGACCCTAAAATCCCGCCCCACAGGGAGACGGCTCAGCCTTGCCCCGGCTCCTGAAGGAACCCCAGCCCTGTCCCACATGCCACATCACCAAAAGCCACCTCAGCCACTCGAAACCCCCGGGGAACACCGGGNGGCCGAGCGCCGTGGTGCGAGGATAAGCGAGGCCGGGCTGTCAGACAATCCCTGCTTTAAATAATTTCTATTTTAATGTAGTTTTGATTCAATAGTAATAATTTTATAATAATTGTTCATCATTNGACAGGGGTCACCCCCCAGCTCCCCACACCACCGGGGGGTCTCCGCAGCCTCACAGGACCGTCAGGAACCCCCACACGGCTGCAGTGAGGGGGTAACCACAGCCTCACAGCACTACCGGGGGACCCCCAGGGCTGAACGGCATCCTGGCAGCGGGGCTGCGAGAAGCTCCCAGAGCCGCGGTGGCGCAGGGAGGAGCAGGAGCGGAGGAGCAGGAGCAGGGGATGGGCGATAGCGGCCGGTCCGTGTCCCCCCCA
>VXBI01000142.1:586816-630562 GCA_013397375.1 Toxostoma redivivum | reverse complement strand
GCTGGGGGCAGTGCGGCCGTTGGGCCGGCGCGAGGACAAGGGCCGGAACTCGCCTCAGGCTGCCCCCCGCGGGCCCGCGCCGAGACCGGCCCGGAGCCATGGAGGTGAGGAATGGGAGCGAGATGGGCACCGAGAGATGGGGACAGGGGCTGGCTCCTCCGCTCTTCATACGCCAGCTGGGCCGCCGCGGCCGTCTTGGGCTTGGCCTCGTCGGCGCTGAGGAGGCGCCGAGGCCCGACCAGCCTGTCCGAGCCCCGCTGCCCCCTCCAGGCCGCGGCGCCCTCCCGTGTGGGGGCGGGAGTGAGACACGGAGCTCAGGCCTATGGGGGAAAAACCGTCAGCATCGCGAAAAACACCTGTTTGGGGAAAAAGGGAAAAAGTGTGGATCTGGGGGTGTCCTAGGGCTGCCTCTGGCCTACAGGTTTGCCCTTGTTCTGTGCGATCGATGTAAGTGTCTGGTGTCCCTCTGAATGGTGATGTCTGAGGGGAAAACATGGCGCAGTAAGCTCAGGACATAGAGTCGAGCCCAACAATGACTCAGTGTGTTCCCTTATTTGGAAAAGGTGCCAGAAAAATACCTGGGTATAACAGTGGTGTGCGGTACAATGAAGATCACTTGGTGCATCTTCAGGGAGCTGTAGAAGGATGTGTTTCTAGAGAGCAGAGCTTATTCAGAACTCTGAACCCTTGAAACTTACTCTTCTGAATTTATTCATCATTCCAAATGAGCCACTTTGGTAATATGCCGATAACTTCACTTTTCTATTTGTTGGCTAAAGGGGATTTTAGTTAGCCAGTTTAGTTTTTCCTTGTGTGCCTCACCGTTGGGAGAAGAGGAGAAGAGCCCTCAGTTTTTGTTCTCATTCCTTGATCCTGCTGGCCTGTGATTTCTGGCACCTGGAGGAGTGTCTCTCCAGTGGGAGTTGTTTCTCCCATAGTTACACAGCTCTCAGGGTGTGTGGAAATTTCCAGCTCCTGATATCTGGAAATGCACATCCATGCCATCATGTACCTTAAACAATGAATGGGAGCAGCGATGGAGGGACAAAGAGGTGTCCAGGAATGTGTGAAGGCTGAATAACTCCTCTACTGCTGTTGGAGGAAGGGTTTCCTACCCATGGCAGGGGTTGGAATTGGATGAGCTTTTAAGGTCTCTTTAAACCATGCCATGATTCTGTGTTTGATGCTCCTCTGATACTGGGAAGCTCAGCTGGTGGAAACAGGGAGAGTGCAGATTTCCTCTTGATCTGCACCTTCTCTGTCTCAGAACACCTTCGGAATTTCTTGTGCTTTGGTAGCTTCAGCTTTTCCTTCAGGGTAAATAGGAAAGTGTTTTACATCCATGTATAGAACCACATCCATGGGTAGAACCACCTTGTAAACTCAGATGGAACAGAATCCAGCAGTAAATTAGAAGGGTTAAAGAAGTTAATATTGATATAAAATCGACAACTGTCAGCTCAGTTTATAATTGTGTCTCTATGAGTAATTATGACTGTGTGTTCTGATGTCCCTGTCCTTTCCCTGTCCCCGCAGCCCCTCGTGCCGTTGTGTGTTCTGATGTCCCTGTCCTTTCCCTGTCCCCGCAGCCCCTCGTGCCGTTCTGTGTTCTGATGTCCCTGTCCTTTCCCTGTCCCCGCAGCCCAACGTGGCGTTCCGAGGCGGCGGCCGCTGCTGGGGCAGTGCGGAAGCGGGCGGGAGGCCCACGGACGTGTTCAGCACCGCCCTGCCGGGCTCTGCCTCGCTCTATGGCTGCTACAAATCACAGGTTCACTTGATTATTGATTTTTTTTTTTTATAGCTCTGTAAGAGTTTGGGTTGCTTATGAATAAAATGTTTCTAAAGTGGTTGCTTACACTGGTGAACATAAATTAGTGTTTTGATTTAACTGTAGTAAATCTTCATCGCTGTAACCTTCATCAGTAGCTTTTCTAATGCAGTCACCGATTAAGGTGTAGGGGATGTTTGTTAAAATGGTATTTCACCATTGTTCTGGTGAAATGTTCATGGTAATTGTTCTCCTGTTGGCATAAACAGTTGTATGTAGAGTGAGGAGCAAACAGGTCTTTTAGGAAAACTGGAAAGTGGGTAAGGAGAGCCTTAGCTATTGCCTCAGATATTTCTGTAGTCCAAGCATTCATATGAACCAGTTCTTAGTCTGATCAGCAGGAAGTACCAAGGCAGTTAAATATGTCAGCTCTCTCTTGCAATGTTTGCCTTTCACAGCTATAAACTTTCACTGAGGTAAAAGACTCAAATGAAAATTCATTCCCAGTACCTTCAAGACCAGACTTGCTATTTCTTCCATCCAGGACTTGTTTTTTTTGTCAGATTACTCTGCCCCACAAAGAAGTGTATCATGAGTCTTTAACCCTGCAAAAACACCATTTATTATTTCACTTATTGAGAGCTAAGAAGGCCTATTGTGTCTAAACCAAACAGATAAGATAAAGGTAAAGTTGTTTTTTTTCACTTAATCAGGATATAATGCCTTTCCTCAATAAAAGATTTGACTGTAAGTTTTCTGCAGTGCCTTAATACCCTGTACTGATGGGAAGAAAGGGGATCTAATTCCTAACTCCTGGCAGGGATCAACCAGCAGAAACTGGAGCAGATGTTTTAGGCTCACATTGCTACTGGTTTTAAGAACTCTCTAAGCATAGAGGAAGGGTCAGGTTGAGGAAGGAGATGTTGTTTATTCTGTACATGGTGCCTGGGGAAGTTTTCCACAAACCAAGCACACCAAAGAGTGAAAAGCAAGAGAGTTTAGACACTAAAGTTTGCATAAAGCTGCCTGCCTGATGCAGTCACTGAGCTTGTGCAGCCTTGAATAAAATATCCCACCTGCGGCGATCTCCATCTTTCTTTGCTCGTTCCATTTCTGATGGATTTCTTTAGTGTCATGATGGATAGTTAGAAAGCCTTTCTGCTACTCTTTTTAGCTTCTTTTAACAGCCTTTGCAATTTTTTACATTGTAGCAATTTCTATACTAGCATAAGGCTCATACTCGTAAGGCTAGGTTGTATAGTTAAAATTAAGATGTAGGGGTTTTTTATTAGTTGAAAGGAGGCTACTGGGGGTTGAAGAGTTAAAATCACAGCCTCTGAGCTGGGAAAATTTACAAACACAACATTAGAATGTGATTTAATTGAATTATTTCTGTATCTTCACAAAAAGTACTAAGGCATACCCACCTTTTACCCATGTGTCTGAGTATCATTTTTATATTAATCACTGGTGGAATTTCAAAATTACAGATGTTCTGTTTCATATCTAGGCAGAAATCTTGAATTTCAGTTGTATTTCCTTCAGCTGTTGCTCATGTGCTGTACAGATGCTGGCGCCTGCAGTTTGCCCTCTGTTTCTCTCTGAATTGGTCCATGCTGTGTCCTGTTGGATACATTGTGGTTCCATTATTGATCAGGTCTAGAGCAGTAATAGCATGAATATCATATACTGTAGTTTTAAGTATAGTCAATGTTAAATAGTATTTGTTGTTTCCCTACCTCCTTAATGACATACAGGCTGATTGAGGTGCTTCGGGGGGTGTTAATGGTCAGGGCTTTCCTTTTACCTTTACTTGTATCCAGTGGCCTTCTGCTACTACTTTATCTCCTATAGCTCAGCAATGATATTTACTTTCATCCTCCTTATGCATCAAAGGAAATTTTAAAGAGTGTGTGTTGTCAGATTCCCATCTAGTTGTAACATTAATTAATAATTTAAAATCTCTTTCATCCTCCTTAAACCATTATACAATTGGTTTCTTGTTACAGTCTTTGATTGGACAAGAAAGAACAAAAGGATTGCCTACATAAGTTTCATATTCAGAAAGGTTAAGGCAATTCAGGGAAACGTGTCACAGTAACAATCCTAACCAGTGTAAAATTATACCAACCTTATAGCAAGTTTGACATCTGGCACTGTCTTGGCAATCCTGGTCTGTGCAATTCTGTTTGTCTAAAATAATTACAGCAGTTGGAATTGCTGCTACCCCTTGAGGGCATTCAAGTTCTGTGTGAGACAGGCCTTCTTCCAAGGCACAGTTTATGAAGTTATTTTTTAATTTTTTTAGTCCCAAAGGTCCAGGGGAGGTAGTTTCTCACTTACCTGGTCCTGTAGTTTTCTTCAGTCCTGAATGGTAGTTCCACAGCTCTGGTCCTTGAAGTTGCACAGCTGTGTCTGTTGTGAGATGAACCTTTCCAGTGTTCCTTCAGTGGTTCTTTGTTCCATGGTCTTAGACCCAGACTCCATGGATGTCATGAGCAGGTCCAGATCAATCAGATTTCTGCAGTGAAAGTACTTGTTGATAGAGGACAAAACTCTCCCTAGAGAGATAACATAATTACACAAGTGTTCTTGACCCAGATATTCCCAGAATGTGGTTTGTAAGAGAATACCTGATAAGGTCTCCTGTATAGATTTCTAAAGGACTGAGTTTATCTCAGGATCTAGGTGTTATTCTGACCCTCAATAGCAACATCTCAGGCTTCTCTGTTTTGTCCTTTATTCCTTCTATGACACTTGGAGGTTTTGACTGGGCAGGGCCAGCTCTATTGGTGTAACCTCAGGTGTTCACTGCCCGGGTGGCCTTCTCTAAATGTAGATCCCGGTGTTTGAAGGTGCCACCACCCACTGCTTCCAGTGTGGTTTTCAACAGTCCACTGCACTGTTCAGCTTCCCCAGAGCCTGGTGCTCTGTCCCAGTAAAACAAATGCTTGGAGCAGATTTGTTTCCAGCCTGCTCTGGGCAGTCCTGTTGTTAACCCTTTGTGCCTCACGTTTATTGGGTGCCAGTTGGGGAATGGCACTTCCCAGTTGACTTCTCCACTGAGACTCTCCAAACCACACACTGATCCATCGCTGCCCTGCTCCCCTTCCCCCCTTGCTGTGCCACAGTGGAGAGGAGAAGTGGGGGCACAAAAGGCAAAGATCACAGGTTGAGGTAAGAACAATTTAGTGGGAGCAGCAATGAGAGAAGAAAAGGAATGGTAACAGCAGCAGCACTAATGATAGAGGATGCAACAAAGGATTCACATGAAAAGAATCCCCAGTAATACTGGATGCTCCCTCCAGCACATTTTCTTGTCTGGAAGGATCCCCTTGTCCCTGGAAAAGGGGATGCCCCTTCCCAGCTACTGCAAAAATTTAACCCTGTCCTGGCCAGAACCTGGACAGTTTGCTGACACACCTATAGGTATCCTGTGCCTAGGAATGATCTCTTTCAGTAGTACCTCACCTACCTCCACAGCCTGGTTGGTTTGGCAGGGAAAAGCTTCAGGCCCCCAGGAAATGATCAACTACCAGTAAGTACTGATACCTGTTCTGCCATGGCAGGGAGAGAAATCAATTTGCCAGTAATTTCCTGGTGTGTTCCTTTGCTGGCTTGTCCTGGGGGAGGCTCAGGCTGGATCTGTGGATGCACACTGTGCTTCACATCTCTTCACTGTACTTTTTGTGATGCCTCCCATTCCAGTCCCAAGGGTATACAATTTTACATAGTTTTCCAAAAACTGTTGGGCTGTTCTTAAATCTGTCCAGCATAATTGAGTCTTTGGCCCCATTTGTGGATTCTGCCATTCAAATACAAACAGCTCCTGACTTTGTGTCCAGTGGGACACAGAAGAAGGCATCTTACAAGTCCAGTATCAGTACTTGTTACTATGCCTGCCTAGGCCTTTTTGGGAGTCTCTGGTGATCTGGGTGGTTGGGGAGGTGCCTCCTACTCATTTTCCAGCAAAGCTCATCTCAGGGCACACAGAACACAAGGCTGAGTGAGGAAGAAGTTGTGAGGTGCAGCTCAGCACCTTCTTCTTAAACAATTGCCAGGCAGGATGTAAAATACAAAAGCTTTCCACAAGCCTTTAGCAACACTGGTTTAGTGCACCTGAGAGCATCTGTTTGAGTTCAAAAGAGGGATGAAAGGTGAGAATGATACCATCAGCTTCCATCTGCAACAGAGAGCAAGGGAAGGGACAGAGAATTCTGCTTAAAAGAGTTCTGAGAATTCTGCTTCAAGACATTAACATGGCCTGAAATTGTTGTATTCAAAGTGTGTGGCTTGCTTAGCTCTCATGTTCTGGTTCCTCCAAGAATGAGCTCAGTTACAACCACGTACAGTGACAAAATGACAGTTGGATGTGTTTCATCTTAAATAAATGCTTTTGTTGTACATTAAATGCAGAATGAAGAAAATGTGGAGTTACCTCAGGCCTACAGTTCTTCCCTTTCAACATCAGAGTACTCTGCACCCATGGACCCTTCCCTTTTGTACCCCCCTTGGTCTACGTGTACAGATGACACCAAGCAGCCTGCTGCTCCTCAGATTAACATGAAGTCCAGGTACTCATCCTTGACAGGGAGTGTGTGTGTCTTGGAGTAGATGGATTATATTTTTTTGTTTCATTTAATGTAAGAAGTACTTTGAATGAAGGAATTGTTTTTATTAATACACAGTTGGTTTTCAGGATCCAGCCTGAAAGGAATGATTATGGCAGTGAAACTGATTTATATGGACTTGTGTCAAACATCTTGGAGGAGCAAGACAAACCACAGCCGTGCTTTGCTGAGGGGTGAGTGAGGTGCAGGTGACAGAAACTCCTCTCTCTGATCTCCTGCCAGCTCCATCTGCAGCTCTCTGAGCTTTCTCCTTTTTCCTCACATTCCAACATTTTGCTTGGGATACTTGGAAGCTTTTCTCAAGGCACTTGGATTGCATGGCAGCTTCTGGCTCTCTGGTATTTACAGAACTTGTTAGTTGGCATTTTTTAAATAAGATCTTAACACGTGTTATGGACATGCTGTGTTCAGATAAATCCCCTGCACGTATGCTTTGGTCTGTTTTTATATTTTAATCAAGACTGAATTAAAACTTTAGGTTTCTTTCTTAATTAATGTCAATTCACAGAAAAATTACACAAAGCACAAACTCCTTCACATTTGCCTGAACTGGCATGAGAAAATTCCATGCAAAAATTTAATGTTTCTTGCTGTTAGAGCTACCTAAGAAACATCTGTGTATCTAAATGTCAGGTTTATTTTCCTCTATTCCTGCACCAGAAGGGACAATTCCATAGTCATAACAACATGACACAGAAGGGTGCAGGTCCAGCAACCCCTTACAGAGTTATCTGTCTTTTCCAGGTCTAAGAGACAAGACAGGGAGCCCAGCTCTCAGGTTCCTAAGCCAGGCACTGCTTTTCCTTTCTTCCCAAACAATTCCATTGATTTCTCTCTGTGTGCTGAGTTATGTGGCTGAAATGAGGGAGGGCTTCAGAGTCAGTCATGAGACAACTCAGTAGTTCCTTTGCTATGGACAGGCAGGGCTGGTTCAGTACTCTGATTTGACCTGCAATGTCTTCCAGGCACAATTTCCCCTTTACTTAGACTGCTTGCAGTTCTCCTTGGCAGTCAGGGATTGATGGTGCTGTGTTAATTCCTGCTGGTTAGTGGAAAGCAATGAGGTGTGCTGGGATGCTGCTTCTGGCTTTACCTGCAGGAAGCAGTGCAGGCCAGTGTAAGGCACAAGTGAGGGGAGACAGAAGCATTTTCTCTGGAGTGCTGGGACATGGCTTTGGAAGACTGAGGGCACTCTGGGTGCCTGAACTTGGTGCTGAACCAGGAGTATTTTGGTGATGATGGACAGGACTGATGGACCAGGATTTGATGTGTACACATCCCTTGCAGCTTGAAGGCTTGTCCATAGTTCCTGAGCTGTGGTGGTGTGTTCAGACAAGGCAGAATGAGTTTTCTCAGCTAGATATGGGAAACTGAAGATGACAGGAGTGGGTAGAAGTTGAAGTCAGACATCTTAGAATCATCTGAGAGAAATTATTCAGAAATAGTTTCTTAAACGTTGTTTGTGTTTGGGAATGAAGAGCAGCAGCACAGATTAGTGTCTAAGCATGTGTTTCTTGTTTTTCAAGGAGTTGCCCTCCCACCCTGAAGTCAGTGTGGCCAGTGAACACGACCAGAATGGAGCACCATGAGCTGTTGCCAGAAGGCAGGAGGGCAGTTGTTGGAACAGTGCCCCAGCAGGGTTTCTATGGCAGTGAGTCCATCCCTGCTGCTGACAAGCAGTTCCTGCAGAGCCCCACTCTGGTGGCACAGCAGAAAGCAGATGATTGTTACCGTGGCTTTGCTGGCGTGGACCTGGAAGAGCAGAGCTTGTACTCCAGGAGTGATCGTGCCAATGGCTGCAACCTGCAGGCTAGTGAGAGTATGAAGACAACACCTGTGTATCAGAACTACCCCTACCTGAAAAACACCTTTGCAGCCCAGGCTGGGTACTCAGAAGCAATCAAAGACTCAGGAGCTGATGCTTATTCTTATGGAAGGGAGGTGTGTCCCAAAGGAGCAGAAGCACAGGTGCACCCAAAGCAGGCAGAAACATTCCTTCCACAGTGTCACAGATACAATGAGAACACAGATTATACCAGATACACTGAATATTCTCATGCTGGTAAAGCAAAGCCCAACAAGGGCACCAGTTGTAGCCTCCAAGAAAATAGAAAGCTGGTAAATGGAACCCCTGAGGCACCATCTCTGAATGCAGAGCCCTATGCTAAATTATTTCAAGTTAAATCAGGAACTCAGAAAAAATTTGAAGATACAATTTCAGATCAGCATGACTTCACATTTCCCAAGTCTGTAGGACTTGTATCAGAAAAACAATTTGCAGGTGAATCTTCCTTCAGCACTGATTTTGGGCAAAAATTTGAATATGGACTAAAATCTTTTGCAGCTTGTCCAGGGAATAATGGTGTGGAAAAGCAGCAGTTTTCCAAGGCCGATATTCAGAACCCTGAATTCTATAAATCACTCCCACTGTTGCCCAGTGCAGCAGTCCCCTCAGCAGGCTCTAGCGCCAGGCCAGGGTGGATGAACATCCAAACCAAACCCACAGCTTCCAGCCCCTTCCAGAATCCAAGTCCTTTGTTGAAACTGAATAATCAGTCACCTGCATTTCCAAAAAGCTCTCATCATTCTAATGAAGTTTTTCAGTTGCCATCTTCAAATTTGCCTTTAAATAGTAATTTACTTCACAAGTACTGTCAAGACAACCCATTCCTCTCCAGCCTTGACTTTGGCTACAGCACTGCAGAGCGAGCTCGGGCAGCTGCATGCATGGAAGCCCTGGTTAGGGGTGGGGAAGAGAACCTCATCGAGTACCTCAGTGAGAAGAAGCTGAAGCAGCCAAATGGATTCTGTGACAGTTACTTGGCTCAGCAGTTGGGGATCACTGACAACCTGAACAAGCAGCGTTTCCAGCTGAAGCCGCAGAGCGAGCACCGTGATCTGGAAGGGCAGAACCAGGGGGATGGGGTGTTTCAGGATATGTACCAGGAGTTGCTGGAGTCTCAGGGGCAGCTGCACCTCGGAGCAGGGAACGGGGACACCGGTGCCATGGGCGCTGGGAGCTGCCCGCAGGCTCCAGGCATTCCCAACTGCATGGTGGGTGACTTCAGGCGGAACCGGCAGCTGGGCCCCAGCACCTTCCCCATGAGATCTGCTCACCTCTTGGGCCGCTCCGTGGTGCCTCTGGTGGAGCCTCACACCTTGTTCTCCCAGGATGATCTGAAACGCATCTACCCCTGCTTTACAGAGAAGATGTACAGTGACAGTGCCCTCTCTGGTTTCGTGTCAGCATTTGGATTTCAAAAGCAAGTGAAAAGTCGCAGTGGGCCTGCCAGTGAGCTGCATGTGAGACTGGAAGAGTGTTATGAGCAGTGGAGGGCTTTGGAGAAAGAAAGAAAGAAGGTAAGAAAACCAAACTAGAATAATATCAGAGATTTGATGTAAATCTCATCCTGCTCAGTGCAGTCACAGATCATGGGTAGTTCTGCTGTTAGGAGCTGAAATGCTTGATGGTGCTTCAAAGCTACAAGTTTGTTTCTCTGTGTGTTTTGGGACAGAAAGTGAAAGGTGTGGAGACTTGTAGCCTTGCTGGAAGCATAGCTAATATTGTATGGAACATTGCACTACAAGCAGGAATTATGGGGCTTTTCCAGTCCCAGGGCTGGGGAAGGTGTGCTCATAAGGAACAAAGATGTGCTATACCTTTTTTATTAATACAATAAGTACAGTGCCTCTGGAACTTTGAAAATCCAGTAAATGTGTTTTGAATTCAAACTAAATTTTAATTCTTTCAATTTTTTGGGAGCTACACTGAATTCCCACCTCCTGTTTCCCTGAAGGTTTAAACCTAAGGTGTATTTGAAGGGATTCTTTTTCCCCCCCAGAAACAGAGGCTGAGGGAAGGGTCATTTAATTAAAACTCTTGCAGTAAAAGGCTCAGGCACTGCTGTGTGAAGCCCTACTAAAAGCAGTTGCCTTTTTTGGTCTGTAGGAAAACCTGTCTTCATTTCACCAGCTGAGATGGGGTTTGAATTTCAATACCTGGGATTGTCTGTGGGGGAAGCTGGGCCAAATGTCACCTGGCAATAGTGGGACCTTTGGGAGTTCTCCTGTGCCAGCCCTCACAAAGAAACCAATTCCAAGAAGATGTAACGTGGGGATTTTTTTGATGCTGTTTCCTGACAAAAGCCAGTGGTTGCTTTGAATAGAGGGGTTGAGGAAGAGTGAGCCCAGTTTGAGGGGAGGTGGTGTCTGGGGTGCATGGAGAGTGCAAGAGAGAAAAAGCTGGTATTTGCATGGCTGGGGACCATGGTGGGAGAAATTCAGCTTTATCACGGAGTCCCAGAATGGTTTGATTGAAGGCACCTTAAAGCTCCCTCAGTCCCACCCCTGCCATGGCAGGGACACCTTCCACTATCCCAGGCTGCTCCAAACCCCATCCAACCTGGCCTTGGGCACATGCAGGGATGGGGCACCCACTGCTGCTCTGTGCCAGGGCCTCTCCATCCTCACAGTTTATTTCCAATATCTAGACTAAACCTGCTCGCTCTGTGTGAAGCCATTCCCCCTTGTCTTGGCACACCATGCTCTTGTTAATAGTGCACCACTATGAAACTATGCAAGAATTGCAATTTTAAATCAGATTCAGCTAATCTGGGTTGTTACAGATGTTTCAGAGTGACATAACAAGGGGATGAGAGAGATGGAAACTTGGAATCCTGCAAACAGTTTTCAAAATAGTTTTCTGATGACTAAATAAAATATAGAGTCCTGGAATGATTTGATTTGGAAGGGACCTTAAAGACCATTCAGCCCCACACATCTGCAGTAGGCAGGAGCAGCTTCCACTAGACCAGAGTGCTTAGGAAAAAACCTTTCTGTGGTTTAATCTGTACAAAAATTAGGTTAATTGCTGACGGAAACAGTTTTATTTTAATTTTATGTGTGAGATCCACATCTGTTTGATCTTTTTTTTCCCCTGTAATTCTGACTTGCCTCCATTTTATTTCCAGGCAAAACCAGTACAGGCTGTAGTCAGAGTGAGCAGACATAGCACTGCTGGAACACGGTGTGTTGGCACGATTGCTTTAGTTGAACTGCTTTGAGTAAAGCAGTTGTTCACTTAAAGCAGGTGATTGTCTCACCAGAGGGCTAAATCCCAAATGCCTGAATCCTCATTGTCTCCTTTACAAACTCCAAAACCCTGATGGCAAGAAATTGAATCTGATATTTTTTCTTGTTTCTGTAATGAAGCACACTCTGCATGTACATTCTGAGGGAGTTGTTCTTTTGTTTTCCTGCAGACTGAATCAGCTCTTGCTAAGAATTTCCAAGGGAAGAAGGTTTCCAGTACTAACAACATTCCAATTCCAAGGCTGACATCAAATCCATCAAGGGTTGATCGCTTAATTGTGGATCAGCTACGGGAACAAGCCAGAGTGAGTTGTAGGACTAAAAAAAATAATCTATTGAACTTATCCTGCAGAACTTAGAGTACAGTGTGAGATAGGTAAGATGATCAGAGCAGCTTTTCCCAAAATAGCTTTGTTCTTCAATGCTGTGCAGGGAATAACAGTTCAGCAGTCCCTGTTAGAGCTTCTGCAGCTCCAGGGTGCTGTTTCCAGGGAAGCACAGAGGGGCTGAGGCTCACAGTTACATCCCCATGTGCCAGGAGGACGTGGTTCTGGTGCAGCAGTGTGCACGTGGTGCAGCATCCAGTACTGGAGCCTGGGCACAGCTCTCAGGGGTGCTGCATTCAGAGCCACTCAACAGGGGAATAGTCACTGTGGATTTGGAGACACTGTGATGAAGGAGGTATTTGTGGGAAAAAACCGGTTTAGTTAATGTTTGAAAGATGTTGACATATATATATATATTTGCCTGAGAGTCTGGTATATTTTAATGCAGAATGATTATTTGATGCACCTTCAGCCTGAGTTTCTGTTCCCAGTTTGCTGTTTAACCCAGAGAGCCATAACCAGTAGGGCAAGGGAGACTGGTGTCTGCTGAGCTCTGTGGGCAAAGCACGGTGCTGGTGACAGCCCCAGGGTCCATGGGGAGGTGACAGCTGGGGAGGAGGGAGCACAGACTCTGCCATCAGAATGGTGAGGGGCTGCTGTGGCCCTCCTGATGCCACACAGAGCCATGGTGCTGGTGCTGCAGGTAAGGAGAAGCAGAAACCAACCTGTCCCCCCTGTCAGGGGCCATGGGGTGAAAGGGTTCTGGGAAATGTTGGGTTTGGAGGCAGCAGCCTGTCCTACCTGCCTCACACAGGAGGGGCTGTGTGAGGAGCTGTGCCTGCTCACTGCCTGCAGGACCTGCCTGCTGCTGCTCATCCAGCTGAGGGATGGACTGGAAGACATGGATGGCCTTAATGTACTCTTTTTAAACTCCTGCTCTTTGAATCCCAAAATAACAGCCTTAGTTTCCATGTTTAGAAGGCTTGTCTGTCCTTGTCCTGGTACTTTAAAACTGCCTCCAAAACAGGACTTAAGCCTCTCTAGCCTTTTGAGGAACCAAACTGCAGGGTGTAGCACCTCAAACCCTTGTTGGGTAGTTGTAAGGATGCTCAACAGCAGAGTAGGGCTGTTAAACCTGGAGTCTAACATCAGAAAGCTTAGTGATGGCCAAAGAGGAAACTTGGTACAAAGGTTTGAGTGGACGCTGGGTTGGCTCAGTCTGGGATTAACTCTTCATTTTTGGAGCATCCAGTTAAATCTTCTTGACAGTCACATGCATTCCTTTAGGACATTAGTGTAGCCATGGCCCGAGGAACATCCCAATTTGGGGATTTTTAGCTTCTTTTTTTCTGCAACCAGTAACCAGGTTCTCAGCATTATGTGACTGTGGCTGAGGAGTCACTCACCACGGGGAAACCCACAGGTGATGGGACTGGTGTAAGATAAGGCAACAAAGGTGCACATTTTCAGTGGACTAAACAAACCTGAATTGTTTCTGAATGTTCTCAGCTGCCTTAGTGTTGGGTGTTCCCCCCACGCCAGCCCACACGTGGTTCCACAGCAGCCTTCCCTTTCCCAGTGCAGCTGTCACTGCTGCTGGCCCAGGCTGCCCTGCACAGCACAAGGGCCCATCTGGGTTTTCACCCAGAAATTGCAGCAGTGCTGTGAGAAGGGAGGGCCCCAGTGCTCTGAATTCAGGGAAATGCACATTGTCCTGAAACCACCTTTTGTTCATGGATGTCTCAAAGCTGTAGAGATCTGGTATTAACCAGTAAGCTGGGGACATTACTGGGGTGTTGTAGCTTTGCTGTTGTGCTTTGCACACCCAGCTGTACCACAGCTTTGTGTTTGGAGATCAACAAATCCCAGGTAAGAACTTAAAACTGCTTCAGCTATAATTTTATGAACTGTTCTCAAGAGAAAATAATGATTATCATTAATCTGTTCTCCCTAGTTAGTTAATTCTCCTGTAAGTGAGGATGAGTGCAGTGTGAACCCCTGTAAGATGGGATTGTTCATTAGGTGGTGACTTTGCTGGGGAAGATGGAGCGCCTGCGCAGCTCCCCGCTCCACGCCAACATCTCCACCGCTCTGGACAAACAGCTCGAGTCCATCCACGTGGTGCAGGCTCGCAGGAAGGATGAAATTGTCAATGCTTCCAGCCGGCAGAGGCACGGCCCCCCCCGGTGCCAGGATGAGAGAGGTATGGCTGTGCTCATGTACATTTGTTAGGCAGCTGGGGAGTTGAACATGGTTTGCAGAAATAAGTGAGGGGGATTGTAATTCAAGTTTTAACTTACTTTTCAATATTAGAGCTTTGTCGAAGACAGACTGGATGGTTTTGGATGAGGGTTTGAGGAGACACTTAGACTGGATTTTAGAGATAAATAGGTTAAATCAATTTGGAGGTGGTTATTCAATTAATAAACTAGCAAGGAACAAAAATTAGTGGGTTTTATTGATAACACATTCAGGGATTGGAGGTGTTACTAAGCTACTGCCTCTTGCTTCTCCCTGTTCCTATAAACCCTCCAGCTCTGTCTTTGTGTAGAACTTGCTTGGTATCTCCATGCTGAATCTGCCCAAAGTGACCGAGATGGCCTTGGGTTACAAATGGATTTCTTCAAGCATCTTCTGTCATAGACTGGCACAATTACAAACCATATTTTGGATGGATGTACAAAAACACGATGGGCAGAATGTTTTCATTCTTAATGGTGTCCCATATAAGCCAAATACTCAGCTTCATCTTTCACCAGTGCACAAAGTGGCAGGTTCCCTTGTCTCTGAGATGGAGTCAGGGTCAATTCCTGCTCCCTGCAACACTCTGACCTCCTACCTTGTGTCAGAAGCTGTCTTACATTTCTGAATCTTCTGATCTCTTCTATTCTTCTTTCTACATCTGAATTACAGGGATTATTTTACTTCTTTGAGGTGTCCCATCATGCAGTTCTGTAATTCTCAAGTTTACTCAGAAGATACACTGCAGCATTCTTTCTTTTCACGTGTTCCCCATCATTCCTGTTACTCTTTACCTTGACTGAAGATTATGGGACTTGTTAAGGTGAAGGGTTTTTTTTGGGTGTTGAAGCCCATGCAAATAATTGGCTTTACTTGGCCAATTATTTGTAACGGTAAGCTTTTGTAACAGTGTAGTGTGGGAAGGAGTTGTTGATCCAGCTCCTTGGTGCAGCTGCTGGGAGAGGAGAGGAGGCTCTGCACAATGGGATGTGATTACTTACCTGGAGGGGTGGTGCTTGGTCCTCTGCCTCCCTTTGCTGTCTTGGGCTGTTGAGCCTGGAGCAGCAGTTGTGGAGGATATTTTCAACAGTAAATTATTGGATGCAGTAACTGTATTTGCTCTGTCAGGCAAAACCTTGAGGGAGAGGCCTGAAGCTGTTCTAGTTTGGTCAGTAGCAGGTCTTGTCCAGCCCTGTTTCCACAGCACCTTTCTATTCCATCTGATCTGATATTAAGCATCTATTACAGAGTCCCAGAATGGTTTGGGTGGGAAGGGTCCTTAAAGCCCATCCAGTTCCACCCCTGCCATGGGCAGGGACACCTTCCACTGTCCCAGGTTGCTCCCAGCCCTGTCCAGTCTGGCCTTGGGCACATCCAGGGATCCAGGGGCAGCCACTGCTGCTCTGGAAAATCTGTGCCAGAATAATGGGACCACAGCTCAGGTGACCCTTTACAGCTCTGTGGTTCAACACCCATTGACAGAACATGACCTGTGTGCTTCAATCCAATGCCCCAAAGGAGTTGTTCCTTCAGCCCTGGTAAGGATTTCTTGGCAGGACAGGTGAGGGACGCCCCGTGACCCAGAAGGGGAGGGCCCAGGTGCCATCAGTGTGTGTGTGCATGGAGCAGCCCAGCCCGGGGTGCTGTAACAAACTCAGAACCTAAAAGCCACACACCTGCCTGGCTGTGTGAGGGCAGAGAAATTCAGATGCAGCTTTTATAAAGCTGTAAAGGCGCAGACAAGGTCAGACACGAAAGGGCCGAAGGGTGGGGCAGCCCCAGCAGCGCTGCAGGACTAAAGCGCCCTTCCCTCCCTCCCTCCCTCCCTCCGCAGTGGTGCTCGCTCTGGCCGCGGCGCTCCGAGCGCTGTGCCTGGCCACGCGCAAGGTGCGCACCATGCTCTGGTGCGCCTTCCAGATGACGCTGCCCAAACCCTCGGCTGGCAAACGGGCCCGGGAGAGACTTCCCCAGGAGGGGGCAGCGCCCGAAGAGAAGCGAGCGGAGACGCCCCCGGCTGCGGCCGCGGCCCCGCGAGGGCCCAGGGAAGGGGGGGCAGAGGGAGCCCCGGGGCCGTGCACGGACCTGCTCCACGGTGTGTATGAGAGAGGAGACGTGAATTCCTCGTAATTTTTGGTTCTTTTTAGTTATTTCAAAGTTTCAAGTACTAAAGTTCATATTTAAAGCTATATCTTGATGAGAAATGGGATTTGCCTTAAGGGCTCTCAGGTTAAGCTGTTAACGGTGGGCAGGGTCAGAATGTTGTAAAGCCAAACTGGTGAATGTTAACTTAAAAAAAGAATCAGACTAATTCATTAACAGCTAAGATATTATTTAACTCCTGCGGGTGAAGCCTGGTGTCCAACTCTCCCCATAACTCCTTTTAGTTTTGCTTTAGGAAATAGGTTTTTAAATAATGATTCTTAAAGACTGTGGTGTGACGGGGTGTGAGGTTGGTGTCAGATCAGATTGTGATGTAAAATGGTTTCCTTATTGAACTAAAACCTGGAAACAAAGAAAAAAGGCTAGAAATACCCAATATTCATGTAAAAGTAGATATTTAAAATACAAATATTTATGGATTTGGGATTTTAAAGTCTACATTTGGGAAAGGCAATATGCACCAGGTTCCACTAAATTACCAGTAGAGCAGAATTGCTGTGTGAAACCATGAATTTAGTGAATGTGTTCAGATATTTGGAATGCTCTTGGGAACAAATGAACTACTGTTGTAAAGTATTTAAGCATAATCAAACTACGACAGGCAGACAGGATTGTCCTGCAGAGCTGTGAAGGAGCTTCAATAATGAGCGTTGTTTTTAATTTAACTTCAGAAAAGGTCGTGCCAAGTTCTGAAATTTGGATTTTCTTAAAGTTACTAGTTTGGTTTGAAATTTGATTGTCAGCTTCTAGACTTCTTAGTTCCCTTCTGCATTTGGGCAGCTCCCAGCAGTGGTGTTTGCTTGCAGCTCTCAGTCTAGGAGCAGGAGTGATGGATTCACCAGCACCCAGCACTGGTGCTCGGGACAGAGCAGCCCTGGGAAACCCACAAGCAGTGGGTTAAAGTTCCTGAGCTGACCATGCCTGCATAGCCTGGTACTGACATGGCTCTGTTCTTCCTGCTGCTGGGAATGCTGATATGCAGAAGGGGTGATGGCATCAGATAAGTTGTCCTTAGATGATGTGCAGAAAGGACTGAGAAAGGCTCAGCAGAAGGTGGGGTGTGATCACAGCAACGACAGAAGTGCTTTTGGGTGAGTGGGGCAGAACAAGCACAGCTTCCTAACAGTCACTGCACTGGGGGTGGTTCAGTTTGACCCAGGCTGTGTTGATGTTAAAGCAAAACTGACTGTGCTGACTGGAGTTGTCTATAAGAAATAAATTCATTTTTGTTGAAAAGCTTTTGTTCTGCAAGTGTGTTTCCAGGCTGGGCTCCTCATGATGGAACGAGTACCGGGGGAAGCATTCAGGCTGTTCTGGAATTGTGTTCAGGATAAAGCAAAGGGGCTGCTGAAATCCCTCTCTGAAGGGAGCCATGACCATAACATCAGACATGCCAAGGGAGTCAGAGTAGGGAATGTTTCTTCCCTGCAAATGTCTCAGCTCCAAGCTCTGCATTGCCAGGAAAGGCTGATGCAGCAATTCTGTCATCTGCACTGGGAATCTTAGGGGTGAGTCCAGAGTATTCCTGCTCTATAAATAACTCCTGCTGTTGGTGCCAGCTGTGCACTGCTGGCTGTCCTGAATGGGGCAGCAGTGGTTGGAGCTCCAGAAGCTGAGTTGCTGCCTGCCTGGGCACCTGATCCATGGCACAAACTGCTGGCATGGGAAGGGTGGGCCCACAGTCCTGGGGGGCAGGGGCACTACTGTGGGGTGGGGCAGCCCTGCTGCCTCATGGGCTGGGAAGCATCAGCTCACTTTGAGTTTCCAACACCACTGGCTGCTGCTATGGGTACTGCTCCTGGCCATGGTTCCACTCTGCCCCAGGGCAGCTGCTGGAAGCCAAAGGGCTGGACTTGCCCTTGCACCTGATCCCTGTCCCTGACTGGGCCCTTCTCAAGGGCAGAGTGAGGTTTGGCCAGACAGACACAAGAGCCTGGCCCAGCCTGTGCCTGGCTGGGAGTGCAGGGGACAGTGGTACCTGCAGAGGGATCTGCAGGGCTTTGGGAGCCAGTTCCCACCGTGTGTGTGTGTGTGACTGTGCCCTTCTTGCATCCATGCAGTCTCCTATGGCTGTGCACACGGTGGAGCCTGTGTGTTGTTCCTGGACAGGCTCTGGAGCACAGTTGTAGGCAGAGTGGGCTCAGGGCCTCCTCTCCTGAGGAGGTGAACACTGCCCTTCCCTGCACCCTCACAACCAAAGGCCTCAGGAGGCTGTGACAGGCCCAGGTAGGCTGTGCCTGTGCCAGGTGGGCAGCTCCAGCCCTCAGCTTGCATTTTCCTTGGAAGCCAAGGGCTGGGCAGTGCAGTGCCAGGTCACAGAGCTCCAGGAAAAGCCATTTTGGCTGACAAGGATGGGCAGCAGCTGCTGCCAGAGCAAGTGGGGTGCCAGCAGGAGGTGCTGCCAGCTTCTTGAGCCTCCAGGGCTGGTGCACAGGGCTCCAGGGCACTAGAGGAAGTGAGAGCTGGCCCGTGGTGCTGGGGCTGAGTGACACCCTCCTCCCTCAACAGCTGCCTTCTGTCCTGTTCCACCACCGTCCCACATCCTGGCAGCTCCCTGAGCCACTTGAAACACCAGCCAGGAACTGCCACAGTGCACCAGGCCAGGCTGGGAAGAGAGCCCTGGGGAGCAGCACAGCTGGGTCAGCTCCCAGGAAAGGGCACCACAGCCCCGAGAAACAAGGCATGAAGGAGGCTGAATCTGCACCAAGGCAGCAACAGGCAGGCCTTCAGAAATGGACACAGGACACACTACTGGCACTGCCATCATGAATGGCAACATCACTCAGAGGAGCCCTCTTCCTGGCCAATCAAGATTTATTATTCAAGTCCAAAGACAAAGCAGTTGGACACTCACACACACAGCAGTGGCTTGAGGGGGAGGCCCCAGAGTCAGGGCAGGGCTGAAAGCGGTGCAGGGTCAGCACCTGGGAGTGCAGGAGCTCAGCTCAGGGCACCTCACAGCAAACAGGCACCCTGAGCATGCTGCAGCACAGAGCCCAGGCACGCCCGCTCCTCACAGCCCCTCCTTCCCCTCAGTTCACAGGATCAGTGTTCTTCCCCAGTGGGCAACACCATCACAAAAAAGGCTGGAGCAGCAGGGATGAGCCCTTTGGGGGGGAGGAGGAGCTTTCAGGAGGAGCACTGCAGCTCCTGATGGCAGCTGTGCCCAGCGGGCAGTGACTCCAGAGCAGCCTCAGCTCACCCTGCTTGTGCCAAAGCAGCTTCAGAGCTTCACCCTGGCAGCAGCCGTGGAAGTACCAGTCCATGTTCACCCCACAGAACACCAAGGAGCGCTACTTCCCACCGACATGGAGTCTCCAACCTGCATTAGGGGTGTGGTTTGCTGCTGCTGAGGCCAGTGCTCCTGCCCGGGCCGTGCTTCCCTCACTCTCAGTGATGCAGTCACATCTCTGTTTCCCACCTCTCACTCCTCTGCTGCAGCCCAGCACCGCCCCGTGCTCCCCTCAGCCCCAATCCTGCTCCCCCAGCCCAGCCCAGCCCGAGCAGGGCCAGCGCTGGCCTCAGCAGCAAACACAGGGATTTGCAAAGGCGTTTTTCCAGGCTTGTGTAAATGAATCCATGTGGGCCCCAGGGCAGCTCCTGGCACGATGGGCTCAATTCAAACCACAGCCAGTGCAGGGGCTGCTCCTACACCATGCCCTGCTCCCAGGTGGTCAGAAGTAAAAATGGATCAATTTAACAACACGGACATAATCACTTCACCCTTCTTTGGTACAGACACTGGCCACAAGCACCGACTGGGACACTGACACCACAAGCACAGGTCACACTGAGTCAGGAGCTGCTCAGAGATTCTGTTCTGCTATGTAACAAAACAAAACAAAAAAAAGGCAACACTTCCAAGAGCTGCTCCCAGCCACGTGCCTGGAATTCTTGCTGCTTTTAAAACACACACTGTATTCAGAATTAATTTTATCCTTTGAGAGTCCAACTGGAAATCACCAGCTACCGCTTCCGCTCGCCTTTCTGTGTTCGCTTCTTCTCCTTCTCCTTCCGCTCCTGCTTGGCCAGCTTGTCCTTCTCCCTCTGCAGTTTATCCTGCTCTTTCTTCTTCTGGAACTCATCCCGCAGCAGCTCCCTCTCCAGTTTCCTGGCATTCAGGACATCCTCCACGTTGGTGTTTCTGAACAGCGCTGGGGTGGGCTAAGGGCCACAATGTTCTGGCTGAGGTCGTGTGAGATGGTGCCTGTGGCACGTGGGAAGTTTGTTCCACCTCCCCCCTCACCTTCTGACTCCCTGCTTCTTCACCAGGCAGGTAAGGAATTGGGACTGAGGAATGCAGAAAGGAGAAGGAATCTCTGCTTTTCCAGAAAGAAAAGTCAGGTTGAAAAAACAACCAATCCTAGAGAAGAAAGGGTCTGGAGCACAAGTCTGATGAGTGGCAGAAGGAGCTGGGGGGGCTCAGCCTGGAGAAAAGGAGGCTCAGGGGGGACCTTCTGGCTCTGCACAACTCCCTGACAGGAAGGACAGCCAGGTGGGGATCAGGCTCTGCTTCCCAGGGAACAGGGACAGGACAAGAGGAAACAGCCACAAGTTATACCAGGAGAGGTTTAGGTTGCATACTGGAAAAAATTACTTCAGGTAAAGGGTGGTCAGGCATTGGCACAGGGTGGAGTCCCATCCCTGAAGGATTTAAAAACTGTGCAGATGTGGCACTTGGGGACAGGGGTCGGTGGTGGCCTTGGGAATGGTTGGACTCAATCTCAGAGGGCTTTTCCAATCTTACAATTCTATGTTCTTTTCCTAGAAAAAATGACGTTGCCTTCTGGTTCTTAAGACTGATGTGTAAAAATCTCTGTCAAACCTGTACAAACCTGAAAGGAAGCAAACACACAGGTACAGCCTAGAGTGGCTTCACTGCAGCTGTGTGTGATGTGTCTGAACACATACATACATGTACATATGTGTGTGTATGTGCAGACAGACAGGTACATACATGTCCCTAATGCAGAGACAAGAATCATCTGCATTTCATATTTAATTATGTGATAAAACCTGCTTCCATCTTAAATTTGCCAATTGGGAACTCAAGGACGGTCCCAATTCTGAGACAGACATGAGCCCCTTGGTCCTGCCCCCCCTGAGTGTTCAGCTGCACCATGGCCTGCCAGGCTTCATTCCTGACACGATTTCCCTGTCTGGACACATAACCCTGATGTTAACCTGTTTGTTAACATGAACCTGATGTTCTGGGAGCATTATCTTTATCAATAAGCATGTTCTATGAAGCTGCAAGAAGGTGGAAGAGGGGAAGAGGGGAGGAGAAGAAAATGAGCGCTGAGCACAGACATGTCACTGTCACTGTGAGCAAGGTCAGGGTACACAGAGAGAAAAACCAATCCCCAAGCTTAAAGATGGCCCTAAAGAAACAGGGAGACCAGCACAGAGAGAAGGATGGGAAACTCATCATGGAGGCTGCCTGCCTGACAAACAGCCTGAGTCACCAGGAATTCAAAGGATACATTTTTCTGATCCAATATTTACTGCTGTCGTCAATCCATCCTGTTCATCCCCACCAGTGAGAGAATTAAGGAAACACAGACATCAGTAATGAACTTGTGCCTCTCCACAGCCACACTTCACTCAAATAACAGCCTTATAAAGCCAGGAAGAAGCAGCTGGGCTCTCACAGACCAGGTATGCACAGCTCCCACCCTCAGCTCCTGCTGCTCCAGGGCCACTCAGCTGGGCAGGGAAGAGCTTGTTCTTCAGCACCACAAAGAGTTAACTTCTAACCCTCCCACTCCACACACTCTCTCTGTAAAGGATTATTTCAGCAGATTTCTCCTGGGAAAGCAAGAGAGAAACTCAGCACCAGCTGCTGAGGGATGGAGGCATTCACTGTTCTCCTGCCACACCTGGGCTGGGCAAAGTGTCACAGCCACATGCTGTGGGGACAAACACCCTCCCAGGAGCATCTGCTCAACACCCCACAAACAAGGAGCTTCCATGCTCTGTCCAAGGCAGTTATTTTATCCTGAAGGAAGACTGCAAAGCTTCCCCAGCTCTCCCCCCAGGTTCTGCAGAGCTGGGAGGGTGCTGTTGATGTTGTTTGAGGAGGTTTAGAACAGGTGCTGTCCCTCACAGCCCCAAGCAGTGCACACAAAAGGATATTCCTCCTCGTCGGTCACGTTGGCATACTGGGCCAGGAGTGCAGCCTTCCTCTGCTTCTCCTCCTGGGACACCTCCCTGGGCTTCACCACTATCCTGGCCTGCTTCTCCATCATGCTGGTGATGGCCTGGACCTCATCTGGCAGGAGAGGAGTGGCAGTGTCAGCCTAGGCCACAGCCACGGGGCCCCTGGGGTCACTCACTGCCTCCTCCCTCTGCAGGGACATTGTCCTGGGGGAAATGCACCCACCCAGAGGGACATGTCTCACCCAAAACCACCCCCAAGCTTTTCCCAAGTGGTGCTGTCAAAGCTGCTTTGGGGAATTCCAGCTGGGATCTGGGAGAGATGGAGCTGCTGAGGAGCCAGCATGGGGCTGACACCCTGACTGACACCAGCTTCGAGAGGGAATTCCCTGTGCTGCACCCAGCCACCACCAGACACTGTTATTCCTGGAGTCAGGGCCCTAAGTTTCACGATGAAACTGCAATCAGTCAGGCTCTGGCTAATGAAAATCCATTTGACTCCAAATCACATTCTCTTCTGCTTCAAAGCAGCTTAATAAGTTTATTTAAGGATGTACTTAACCCCCATCAAAGAGAAATTCTGCAAACCTGAAGTGAGGGATCAGTTCATGCTCTCCCTTTCTTTCCAACCAAGAGAAACCAACAGCTGATTTACCTTTTAACACTGAAATTCCCATTTCCTAAAATGACATCTGGGTTTTGACACCAATGTTTTTTTTAGTCTGTTAATCACTTATCCTCAGGACTCTGTTATTCTGAGTGGATAAACACTTCAGTGGGGATTTATCCTTTTTTGGAACCCCAGTGAAATAATTTCACCCTGGAATTCCATGAACCCTGACACACTGTGCTGCCTTTTTATAACAAGAAAAATCCCTGTGGGTGAGCACTGGCAAGAGCAGGAGGAGCCCAGCAGCAGCTCCAGCAATCCCAGTCACTTGTCCCCAAGAGGAATTTATTTCATTTAATGCATGGAACAGCATTAACTTCTCCCTCTCCCCAGCCAAAGGCAAGGTCAGGCCAAGAACAGACTTCCAGGATTTCTGGGGAAAGCCACTGAGCTGCTTCGTGGTGGAGCAGCTGTGTCCATGCAGGGGGTGAGGAGAGGGGATGCTGGGGCTGATCAGTGTCTGATCCACTGACAGGCTGACCCTGGACCTGCTGCCAGGGCCATTCCTGGGTGACACCAGGCACTGACAATGTGCTGCTTGCAACCAGAGGCAACAAGAAAATGCAAAGCAAACAAAAAGCAGGATTTAGACCAAAGGGACGTTCCATTGTCACGGTCTGCTGTCAGGTCTGTGCCACTGCAATGTCACAAATCCTCCCAGCACATGGCTCCACTGCATCCAGAGCCTGCACAGGGACCAGGACAAATGTTGGATCCCAGAAACCTTGGATTTTTGAGCTTTCTGTGCTTTCCAGCACTGACCCCCAGGAGAACACTGCTTTTGACTTGGGGCCTTGGAGAAGGTTCCGAATTTGAGTGATGGAGTTGGAATCACTGGTGTGTAGTTAAATAGAAGTGTGTGCTTCCACATGGTGAAGGGTTTTAAATTTGAGGTTTTTATAATATAGTAATAGGTGTGGGACAAGATGGAGGGTTTTGGGTGTTGTCTCCTCTCTGTGTTCTTCTTCCTTCTTCATGGTTTCTGGCAGTAGTTTTTGGTTGGACAGTTAGTGCTGCACTAAGGATCACAGGAGTTTGGTTGTTGGGTCAAAAGCATAAATAATATAGGTGTTAGTTCTTTATTGCACTGTTTAGCTTTAAGAGACTTTGTAACCAGCTGGATTCAGCTCCATTTTGCTCACTTTTAGCTGGTAGCTGAAAGTGTTGCAGAATTCTCTGTACTTTAGATAAGATTTAATAAACAACCAAGCCCAAACACAAGAAAATTCATCTCCTTCATGTTTTTAATCCTGGCTCTGAGTGAAGACAGAAGAAACTGCAGACAAGCCACTAATTAAGTGGTGCAAACACCACCTTTACAGACAAACCTCTGCAGTGAACCAGGACAAGGTGAGGTCTTGGCTCCCAGCTGAGGACAAGGGATGGATTCAGGGAGGTGACACAGGGACAGTGGGGCTGGGGAAGGAGCAGTGACAATTTAGCAGCAGCCTCACAGAGCTTCCTCCAACAGCATTTATGGGAAAAAAGGAGAGTTGTAAGGGGAAGTGTTGGAAGAGGAAATGCAGACACGTGAGTGGGGTGAGGAGCAGCAGGAGGGACAGCCCAGCTCTGCACAGGGGCAGCTGCAGTTGTACAAAGCAGCTGCTTCCCAGACTGGCATGGACAGAAACAGCACAGGCTTCTATACCATACCAGCTGCAGTGCCAGCACTAAACACAGACAGCCCTGGATGTGCTGTACACAGAATGGTTTGGACATTAATGACTATCTCATCAGAAAAAATAATCCTATAGAAAAAAAACCACATACACAAAAAAAACCGAAGAAACACCAAAACCACACAAAAAACCCAACCCAAAACAAAACAAACAGAAAAAAACAACCAAGCAACCACCAAAGCAAACCCAATGTCAAACTAAAAAACAACTGAAGGCCAAAAACCCACAAACAGGAAAATTAAAAAAAAAAGTGCACTTTTCCCCAGCAGGATGATGAACTCAAAGAGCAGCAAATGCTGGGGCAGGCCAAAGGGAAGCTGCTCATCCCCCTGGCAGGTGAAAGAGTGAGCAGCAATGGAATGAGAGGCAGGTCACACCTGCAGCCACGGGGCAGCATTGCTTTAAGTCCTGCCAGGACAGCTCCCATTGAGGTGAGGCCACCCCACACTGAGGACAGGGCACAGCACCCCAAGGCACAGCACTCTACCTTCTTTCTCCTCTTTGGCATCAACGACCTGGGAGTCAGACCACCTTTCCACAACCTCCCTGCACACATCAGTCAAGAGATCTTCTTCCTAAGAAGAGAAAGGAGACATCTCAGACTTGGAACAGAGTTGGCTGCTTCAAACAAGCACCAGTCAGACAGGAAGAGCAGCAGCTACCAAGGATCTGCATGGCCAGCAGTCAGCTCAGAACACAGCTTTCCATTTCCACCCCAAATGTGCCTGCTGAACACACACAGGACTCTGGCTTCCCTGGGATGACACAATCACACTGTGTGTGCTCCCTGTGCCCTGACACACGTGCGTTTCACAAGGGTGCCTGTGCATGTGCCACAGCCCTGCCCACCCCCAGGAGGCCACAGGGAAGTGCCTCAGTGCCACCCCCATGCCAAGCTCACTAAAGGGAATAAATGACATAGGGTAAATCATAGGTCAGGGCCAGGGCAGAGCTGAAACCACTGTGGTGGTACTCACCTGTCCCCACCTGCAGGGACAGTCTGGGCCCCCTTGACCTGCCTGGAACACTTCCTTAGAAGTGGCAGTGACACATCCCCAGCTCCAGCAGGGGCTCCTCCAGGAGCTGCAGTGAATCTTTGCTCCAACGTGGATCTCCAGGGGCTGCAGGGGCACTGCTGCCTCACCATGGCACCACCATTCCCCACAGCATCTCAGGGGGATCTCAGTGCCTGGAGCAGCTCCTGCCCCTCCTTCTCCACTGACCCTGCAGAGCTGCTCCTCTCACAGCTCTTCCCTCCTCTCTCCAGCTCTGCTTCTGCAGGTGGTTTTTTCCCTGCTTAAATTTTTCACTTAAAGGTGCAGAATGTCTTGGAGCTGACTGGCATTTGCTCCATGGAACATGGGAGAGCCAAACACCACTGACAGGGGGTCACAGAGCTCAGGGGCCACCACCAAATATTTCCAAACAAATAAGAAATTATGTTGGTTTGGTGTTCAGTAAATACAGAGAAAAATCAACCATGGAAAATACAAATGAGGTGGATCCTATCTGGTTTAAAGAGAAGAACTGGACAGAAATAAAACTCAGTTTTAGGTTTCCTGATCAGAAATGCTGACAGCTGAATAAACTCACTAGTGCAAGACACGAACAGGACTGAGGAACCATGGACAGGAGAGTAGATGTCACCTTATTTTAATAAGGTTTGTGAAATACAAACAAGTGAACAAAAAAAAAATCCCCTGTAATTTATGTATGGAACTAGGAGAAGATGCTTGCCAAGAAAAACCCCCGAATTCACCAAATAAAGCACTGATTCAAAAGTCAATACAGAAATAAGCACAGAGTCTTAAAATAAAGAAAAAAAAAGAAATTAAAAAAGAACAGACTACAAAGACTATGTCTGAGGGTTCAAGAGACAAAAATATTTTACAGGAATGGCAGAAATATCAAGCAGTGTCAGAAACTGCAAACAAGGCTGAACTCAGCTATGGCTGTGGCAGAGAAGGAAATGGAAAAGGCTATGGTGTGACTGGGGCAGTGACTCGAGGGACATGGGAACCCCACAGCTGCTCAGTCCTGGCAGCAGCACCACAGGAGGGAACTCAGCACTGAGCAGAAAAGGGGAAACAGCAGAAAACCTGAATATCAGGAAAGGGGAATATCAGTGGCAGGGCCAGCCAGCACTGCTCAGACAGGACACACTCTCCAGGCCTGGAGAGGGCCAGGCACAGTGATGGGGATGGAATGAAGTCTGGTAATTACAGGGAGGTTAATTAACCTCAGCTCCTGCAGAGCAGCACTTTGCAAAGACCTCTGGCTCCATCCCTCAGGATGCACCGTTTGCTTCCCTGGCTCTTTTAGGCTCAAAGCTGCACTGCCACAGTTAAACCAACTCACTGCTGTGCTCCAGGGTGGGGAGGGTGCTCTGACTTTTGGGAAACACATCTGGAATGGCACAGTCAGTGTACAGAAGGAATGGTGTCATACCTGTGGTAAGAAAACGCTGACTGTGCCCACCCAGTGCCTGTGGGCTTTGTGCTCCCACACTGATATTTTGGGAGGAAATCAGTGACAACCACTGAGCAGACAGTTCCCAACACCAGCACTACTCATGATTTAACATTTTATACTATGAAACATCCATTTATGAAAAATCCCAAGATACAGACACTGTAAAAATCATACAAGGAGGATTATTCCAAGAGAAATCCCTCCCTGCACTCTCCTGGCTCCCAGGAATATGGCAGGAGCAGAGGCAAGCCCTGCCCACCCTCCAAGCTCACCCACGGCTGCTCCTGTCCGTCCCAGCCCCAGCCGGATCTGATTCCTGACAGACAAGGCGTGTGTGAGGCACGGGAGCACCGCCCAGCACACTCCTGCCAGAGGATTTTCCATTCAAAGTCACCTCTGAAGCTCAGCTGGCGCTGCCAGGCAGCCCAGCTTGAGCTGAACCCAAGCAAAGGGGATCCCTGTGCTCCCCACGAACAGCCCCTTCCACAGCCAGAGCTTCCATCAGCCCCGAGCCTGGCACAAAACTCCTCTCCACCCAGCAACACCCCCAAACAGCACCGAGGACCCCGCAAGAGTTGCGGGTGGGGGCAAAAGGAAGCCCCTGGAGGTGGTGTCCCCCTAATAAAGGGGTAGCCACTCCGGGAAGGGGCTGATCCGCCCCGGGGAAAGGGGAGATGTACTCCGGGAAGGGGGTGATGTACCCGGGGAAGGGGTGAGGTACCCCGGGCCCCGCGGAGCCGCCCCGCCCGTGCTCCCCGCCGGACGCACGGAGCCCCCCGGCCCATGGAGGCCGNTCCCCCCCCGCCGGCCCCATCCCGCTCTGAGGGAGCGGAGCGGGGGGAGCCGGCGGGGTCCCGGGGTGGGCGAGTTCCCGGGGCCTCCCCAGAACTTTCTGCGGGAGGGGATGGACATTTATGGGCCAGGCCGGCAGATCTACCCGGGGACCGGGCGGGAGGGAGCGAAGGAGGGTGGGGTACGCGGCCCTGGAGCGCCCGGGGTGCGGGGAAAGGACCCTTTGTGCTGGGTGTCGTTGGGGAAGGCGACATCGCGGCGAGCAGGGAACCAACAGGAAAAGCCTCGCCGGGAGCCCGTCCGTGGAATGCGCCGGCGGGAGCGGCCGGGGTCGGTGCGGCCGTGCCCGGACGGGAGCGGTGGGACCGGGCAGGCGGCCCAGTGTGCTCGGTCCGCCCCGTGTGCCCCCTGCGCCCTTGGTACAGCTTCTCCTTCCCCAGAGAGCGATTTCGCGGGGAGCGGCGCGTCCCTGCGCGGCCGCCGTGCGGGGCGGGGCGGGGCGGGGGGCGGGAGTTAAACGCGGGCAAGCGGCGGGCGGCCGGNGCGGACAAGCGGCGGGCTCCCGGCGGCTCCGAGCCCCGGGCACGGCCATGGCCGGTACGGCCTCCCCCCGGCCCCTCCGCGGACAGTCCTTCTATCTGGCCCGGCCGAGCGGCCGTAGCGCCCGAGAGCTGGCGGAGGCCATCGGGCGGCTCGGCGGGGTGAGCGCGGGCTGAGGGCGGCGGGAGGCGCCGGGACCGCGGGGACACTGCCGGTGGACGGGTCTGGGGGAGCCTCGCCCCTTTTCTGTCTCTGCTCATTTTTTAACGTTTCCTGATTCTCTTGCTTTTCCGGTGAACCGGGTCCCTCCCTGGGTACCCTGCAGCTCTGGGGGCTGCTGGAGGCCGCCCCCGTCCCTGCGCTCCGGCCCTGGGGGTCCCTCACAGCCCCGGCTCGGGCCCAGCCTTTCCCTCCAACACTCCAGGAGCTTCCCTGCATTCCTGGGCCCAGCCTTTCCCTCCAACACTCCAGGAGCTTCCCGGCTGCCTGGTCCGGCCAGTGCTGGTGGTGACCGCGGAGCTCCCCGGCCATGCAGGTGCTCCAGCCAGGGGTGATGGTCCCTTCGTCCTGGGAGCAATTCCCAGGGCTGGGAGCCGACTGCCACTCACAGGGCACCTCCAGAGGTGATAACTGCTTGTGCAGCTGGGATGAGTGCCCCATTTATCACCCCGTGAGAACTGGTTTTCTGGCCAGGGACATGTTTTCCAGGTGGTTGTAATCAGTGTTGTGGTTCCCCCTCACCGCTGACAGCCGCCTGTGGCAGTTCAGTTTTTTTAGGGAAGTTGTGGGACTTCCAAACGGAATTCAACACAGAGTAAAGTAGGGAAATGCCAACCAAGGTTCTTATCCTGGAGCTGCGTGCTTTTCTCATAGTTTTCCCAGAAAAGCCATCTGGACCCTTTTCCCTGGGAAGCTGTTATTTGGGTGGATCCCTGTGGCATCCGTCATGGCTTCCGGGCTTCCTTGCTGCTGATATTCCTCATCAATTCCTTATATCCTGTCACAAAACCCTTCAAAAAGTAGCATCACCTCAGTCTCTCAATCTGGAGCTGAGCTTGGGCTTGTACCTGGTTGTTACTCTTTCAGTCTCCTCATTCCTCTTGTGCACAGTTTGGTTCTAACTGTTGCTATTTGTTTCCAAGTTCTTTAATCTCTCTGAGGGGTCATCTCATGTAACCTCGAAACTTAAATCCTACAATATACACACAGGTGTAAAATCTTCTAATTCTTGCTGATGCTGTATCCTTTCAGCCCTTATCAGGTATTGGCTGCACAGGTGTGTGGGGAAGATGACTTGTGCTGTTTTCCCTTTCAGGACCTTTGTCCTGAACTTGCTGGTTTCTCTCTACCCTCCCCTGCATGTGCCACCCACACCTGGGACATCTCTTTCCTGCTGGGCATCCTCAAATCTGAGAACCTCATGCCCCCAGCAGACAGTACACAGCTGCTGTGTTACTTGGAAATAATTTTAGACTTTGACTGTCCTTCTGGTTTCTATCAAACACATCCTGGCCCTCCCTCTCTGAAATGAGGTCCACTGGCTGTGGAGCTCTCTTTCCTCTTGGTTCTGTAGAGATGCTGAGCTACACCACAGCCACTGTCTGTAATGGCAGCAGTACCCAAGGCCAGGTTCTGTGTGTGGTTCAGGACACAGGTAAGGCCGTCCTGTGGCCTTGGCTTGCATGTGGCACCTTGAACTTGGCACAGGGCTGGTGACACTCTGGAGTGTTATTTGGATGGGGAGGTTGAGATTTCCTCTCTTCTGTGCTTGCAGCATAGCCTGCAGTGACCGTTGTGGCACTTCACACCCACTTCATGGTTTGGGAGTCTCCACCTACAGGAGCAGAGCCAGTTGGTTCACTAGCTGCGATTTTTGGGCTAACCAGATCTTTATCTTCCTGAGGGCTTCACACCTGAGCCCTGTGACCCTCAGATTCTGAGAAGTCGAGTCATTATTGGCTTACAATACCATTAGTGTCCCAACTTTTGGGTTTCCACCTCTTTCTTGGCCTGTTAGCTCCTGTACAAAGGTGTATGTGTGTGTTTCATCTCTGGTCCCCTCCTGCCTCGTTCTCTGTGGAGCTGCTTGCCCAATTGTTTGCTTTCTCCTTTATTCTTTTAAAACTTGTTATGTTCTCCTGAGGACAGAGCTCCTCCAGGCTGATCCATGATGTCCAGGGCCTTTTCCTCAGATGCTGGGGTTTTTTTGAAAGCACTGTGTGAGGAGTAGGTGGTGGTGACAGAGTTGTGGATGTCTGGATCTGAAGTTCTGATGCCTATTTGCAATGAATCTCTAGGGCATCACAGGATGTCCTCCTTTTGGAGAGGCAGCAGGGAATGAAAGAAAGAATGTGATTGCTTCCAGCAGCCCCTCACTGTGTGGGGGTTGAGCCAGGAACAGAAGTTTTGTTTAGCAGGGCTCTGTCAGCTCAGGGTCAGACACGTGCAGAGCTGCTCTGTTCTGTCTCTGCAGGTGACCGAAAGCTTCCTCAGCAAAGAAATCACCTGTGTGGTGTCCAGCAATAGAGAGGCCAAGCGGGGCCAGGCCAGGACTCGTGAGGAGAAGCAGAGCAGCCCAACTGCAGAAGGCACAAAAACCACGAGCTCAGTGCCAGCTGCTCCCAAAGGGAACCCAGCCAGACCTCGCCAGAAGCCACCATACACTGTAAGAGCTACAAAGGTTTTGGCCCAAGGGGTCTGTAGGGTAGAATCTGGGGTCAGTTTTGGAAAGTGAAGTTGTTCCTGTTCTGAGCAAATATTCTGTGTGGTTTTTTCCCTGCTCTATTCCTGTTTCCCTGGCTGTTCCTGTTCATACTCTTGTTCCTTGTCTGCCATCATTGTCTACTCAAATGTGCATATCACAGCTTTGGGCTGTAATCAAGGAAATCTGCTGGAATGGCAGAGGAGGTGGAGGCCTTGGCTGGCTTCCTGAGGGAACAGGCAGAGGTGTGGTGAGAAAAGCCAGAGAAATGTAGACCAGAGAAAACCACTGCAGTCTCTGAGTACTCACAGACACAGGACAAGGCATCTGTACCCTGGGAGGAGATCCATGAGGGCCTCTTGCAGGAAGGGGCTTCTTCTGGTCCTATTTGCCTATTGGAGCTGGGCTTTCTGCTCACAAATGCTTGTGGCCAAACTCCAGCATCCCACCTTGAATGCAGTGTCTGCTGGAAGCTGTGACTGGGGAAAGGCAGCTGCCCCAGTCTGGGCCTGGGGAATCTGCCAGCTGGAGCTGAACCACCTGAGCTGCAGAGGTTTGTCCCAGTTTTTGTCCCCTGTCCTGGCTCCCAGCACTGTCCCTTGTCTTACAAAGAGCTGAACCAATCTGCTGAGAGCATTGGCTTGAAAATAAGGCTCCATTCCCAGGATGTTCCTAACCCTGGCCAGCATATTGGGATGCCTGGAGAACAGGAGGCTCAGGGGTCCTGATCTGTCTGCAGCTCCCTGACAGATGGGGTTTGGTCACTTCTCCTGGGTAACAAGTGACAGGACAAGAGGAAACAGCCTCAAGTTGTGCTGGGCAGGTTTAGATTGGATGTTAGAGAAAGCTCCTTCATGGAAAGGGTTGTTCAATCCTGGCACAGCTGCCCAGGGCAGTTGTGGAGTCACCATCCCTGGAGATATTTAAAAACTATGTGGGTGTGGCATTTGGGGACAGGGGTCAATGGTGACCTTGGCCATGCTGGGGCAGGGTTGGACTTGATGACCTTACAGGACTTTTTCAGCCAGAACAATTCCATGATGTAGCAGGCACTTTCCAAGCTAAATTGCTGCTTCCTCCTGGCTCACTCTGGAGCCTTCATTTCCCTGCTGGTCAATAATTCCAAGCTTTGGCTGATGCTGCTGGTGCAGTTGAGTGGTCCTCTCTGCAGTTTGCATTCCCTGGACAGGCTCTCTCTGTGGGCAGAGATGAGCCCAGCAGAGTGTGGGGATCCCCAGGGATTTGCTCTCCAGCTCTTTGCCATGAGCTGTTCACGTCTCCTCTCTCCACAGGCGCTGCTGAGCCGGGGGAAGGAGCTGCTGCACAAGGCCATGAAGAACCAGGTGAGCAGCCTTGGACAGGCTCTGCTGGGGCTGGGTGTGCTCAGAGTTCTGCTGAGCAGAGCAGAACCAGTGCCAGCCTTCCTGCAGAGCCCCTGCCCTGCTGACAGAGCAGATCCTGGGGCTGGGAAAGGCACAAAGCAGTTGCTTGTGGCCTGCAGAATGTTGTGTAGTGCTCCTGGTCACTGCTCTTTATGAAGCCATGTCATCCAGTGTTGTACCTCTAAGGTACATCTGGGTGCTCAACATAAGAGAATTATTAACACAAGGCCTGTTGTTAGATGAATTTTAGCCTAAGAAGAACTAAAGTAATGTAGCTGGGGCAAAAGGCTCCCCTGCAGTCCTTTCCCTGAGGTCACAAGTGGCCAGATAAATCTCAGTGCCCATGGGGATTAAACGTTTGCCCAAGATGCTGCTATTAATTTGGGATGGATAAAGCAAGAGTCCAATCCTTTACTGCTGTGCCCTGATTTTTATAATGCCGTGCAGTACTCTGACAGTTGGGCAGCAGGAAGGGCCCTGAGCTCAGTTTAGAGCTGCACGTGGCTGTGCTTTGAGCTGTGCTTTGCCAAACCTCTCTGTACAGGACACCTGCAGTGGCAGCAGCATCCTCGCCAACGCTCGCCTGTGGGGAGTCCAGATCCTGCATGTGGATGGTATCCTTCTCTGTGGGGTGTAAGGAGGCTGCTGGTAATGAGGTATTTTGGAGACAGGTGGAGCAGAAGTGATGTAAGGAGAGTAGAACAGAAGGAAGAAATTGCAAGCAAATATCCTGGAGTGATGCCATCCTGGCCGAGGCCGGGTCTGCCCTCAAACACCACATTTGTGTGTACAGAGCGTGCCACTGTCACATTTGCAACAGCAAACACAGGCTGCATTGCAAGGTACTGAAGGTGGAACATTAGGAAATGTCAGTATTTTTGTCAATACATCAGTTTGTTCCAAAAAGATGATTTTTGCTAATTAACCTGGAAGTATGATTGTAGTGAGGGCAGGATTTGGTCAGGATTAATTAGGAAGTGCTGGTGTTTGAGGACCTGTTCTGGAAGGCACCTCCTGTCCCCATGATGGATGGGGAGGGGGTGATGGGAAAGACAAATGGTGGAACTCTGATACTAATAATAGGTCTGGAGTAAAAGGTTCTGAGTGTCTGATGACAGTGACATAGAGCTGTGGCTGAGCCTGTCTGGATTATGTCCCTGGGCTCTGCTCGGCCTCTGGGGCTGCCAGAGCTCAGGCTCTGCTCTGTGCTGCTGAGCTCCTGCCAGTGTCTCCTTCCTGCAGAGCCCCAGCAGCCTCCAGCTCTGCTAGAGAGCAAATAGGGGGGCTGTCCCTCAAAACGTTCTCTTGGCTTCATCTTGGACAATGCCCTGGGGATGAAGCTCTGCCAGGGGCTGCAGGCTTTGGCTTTTCCTGGTGCCACGGGGGGTGTGCTGCATTCTGAGGGGAGAGCTCCCTTCCCTGCCTGAGCTTTGGCTCTTTGACATCCCACCTGCACAGAAATGTTGTCCTATGCCCAGCAGCTGCTGCGAGCCATCTCAGGAGCAAGGAAGCAGTGCCAGAAGACAGAGGTAACAATTTCACTGCAGCCAATTTCATAAGTTCAGGTTCCTGGACAGCTTTGAACAGTTCTTGTAGCAACTTCAGTGCCAGTGGGCCAGTCAGAGGGGTGCTGGATCCAATCTTGTGCTTGTGTTAGTGATGGAGATGAAGAAAATTCAAAGAATTTTTCCTTTTATAAAGTTGGGGGTAAATCCAGATGAGAATGAGGCAGCTGTTGAGAAGTATCAGTGTCCATAGCACTGCTGATGCTGACTTTGACCCTATGGGGCTAAGGGTCATGGTTTAAGTTGCTATATCCCAGGTGGCAACTCAGCCCCACACAGCCACCCTGTGGGATCCCCCTGGGGCAGGGAGAGAACTGGGAGAGAAAAAGTGAGAAAGCTCATGAATTGAGATAAAGATGATTTGGTTGGGAAAGCAAAAACCACACACACAAGCAAAGCAAAGTGAGATGATGATGATGATGATGTGGCTGGTACACTGGCTTACCAAAGGATTGGTTAATGCATTGGAGAGGTCAGGGGGAAGGTGGGATGTAAGGACAGGGTGTGGCAGCCTTTGTTGTATTTCAACTAAAAAAAAATTAAAATTTTTATTTCAACTAAAATTTTAAAAATATATCAATTTCCCTGGGTAACTTGGGAGATAAAATGAGGGGAGGTACTCTGGGTGGTCCAGGAGCTCTGAAATGGTGGGTGAGGCTGCTTCTGCTCTGGGATCAGTAACTGCAGCTCTGTGTGTGCTGCTCCCATGCTGAATATGTCCCTTTTTTCTCTAGGTGAAATGCCCTGCCTCCAGATCCAAAATTCACAAAGGTAGGCCTGGAAGTTGTGCTGCTGTTTATGCTCAGATGTGGAGCTGCTTGGAGAAGCCTCATTTAGAATTTGAAGTACATCAAAACCTTTGACAATCCCAAAATATGCCGACTCTTTAGGCAGTTCCCCTTGAATGGGTTCTGTTACTCCTTGGTGGAGTCTGGCTGCAGCCTCCCAGGACAGCTGAGGACCTTTGATTTCACACTGTGTTTAAAAATCCTAAAAACCCTTTGCTGCCAGCTCCCAGAATCCCAAGGCACCTGAGAACAGTGCTGCTGCACACTGAATCCAGCAGCTTAAAGAAGGTTTTGAGGAATAAATGCATCCTGCAGAGAAGAGCGTGTTCCTCCCAGCCCACTCACTTCTGTTGGGCTGAGATGTGCTGCTGAGACACCGATCTGGGGATGGCACTTCCCAGGGAGGAGGGAGGGGGAACAGCCAGGTTCTCATCTGCAATTAGACAAGAGCCAATTGTGGTGCTGAAATTGGCACTGCTGACGTCAGCTGATCTGTGCCTTGCTTGACTCCAGCATCAGAGAGTGAATGCTCAGGAATGATTTGGAGCAGACTCCAACCTGGATTGTGTGTGAGACACTTGGGAGTTATTTCTCAGTTTGGGGTGGGGGAAGGTGCTGAAGGAAGGCTCAGGAAGCTGATGGATGTGGCAGATTGTGCCTGCAACCTCTGAGATCTGTGCTGGGGCACACTCTGAGCCTGGCCTGGCTGGCCAGTGGCATCAGAGCCATTTGTCACTGGTAGGATTGCTCAGGACCTGCACACCCATCTGAGGTAGATCTGGGGCTTGCACATGGCCTCTGGCTCAGCAGTGCTGAGCATTTGGCAGTGTTTACATGGGAAAAACTTGATCCTGTACTGAAATAGCAGCTTCAGTGACGTAGCAGCACATTTAAGGCAAACAGAGGGTGAGGCTGGTGAGGACAGGTGGGCTCAGCCTTTCTGGGGAAGGAAGGTGAAATATCTTTGGAAAAAAATAGCATTGAGTGCCAGGATTACAAGAAAACAAAGCTCCTTGCCCTTCAGAGGCCATGAGGGAGGCAGGAGAGGCTTGGTTTCAGGGTCAGGCAGATGCCCTGTGGGAACACCTTGGTGTTTATTTGTTTCTTAGCCAGATCAGGACTCAGGTTTCCAAGGTGAGCGTAATGTGAGTGGAATGTACCTGCAGAACAGGAGGGACCTTGGAACCTCCCCTCCCATCCTGGCTCTGAAAACCTTTTCCCTCAATGCACTGCTGAGACTCTTTTGCTCTCTTCATCTATTTTATGCCTCCATAGGAAGCAAAGCTGCTGTTTGCCCTCCTCAGGAACTGAGCAGAGGCCAGATACTGCTCTCGAGTAGTGTCCTGCTGCCAGGCTTGGCTGGGCAGCACCTTGGTTTGTCTCCAGCATCTCTTGCTGCTTTGACATCACCATCCTGGCCTGAGGCAGGGTGAAGAGCCAGGTTCTGCACTTGAGGCAGGGTGAATGAAGGAAAGGTGCTGGAAGTTGTTGCAGAGCTCTGAGCCAGTGCAGCAGCCACTGCAGTTCCTGAGTTCCCTTCTCATATCCATTGGCACATTGTGGGGGGTTTGTGTGATAATTCTTGGGTTTGGAGTCAGAAGTTTCAGGGTTAGGCCAGTGGCTTTAAGACTGGGGAGGCATTGAAGATGTGAGGGGATGGCTGAATACTCTTTAAAAGGTGGACATGTCCCGTGGTTGGGCTGCCTGGAGTTTGGTCACCCTGCTGCACACTTGGGGCCAGAGCTGTTGAAGATCACCTAAAGAGCGCTTTTGGCTGTGCTTGGCCACCACTTGGCATTCACCAGTGCCCGAAGTTCTGATGCACTCAGCTCTGGAGCCCAGTTCTGTTGGAGAATGAGTGGTTAAGTAGGGAATTTGGCCAGGAAAACTAACCAGGTTTCTCTCTGGCAGGAAAATTGAAGCCCCCTTTTCTGAAAGTTGAAGACCAGAGCAGGTAAATTCTAAATATTGTATCCGAAAACTTTGGAGTCTCTCCTTTACTGATTTCATTCCCAGGGACTGTTCTGCCCATGAGGCAGAGTCTGGCTTCTGTGCAGACCCTGTTCCACGCTGGGAAGTTGACTCTCTCCTAGAGGGAGGCAGATGGAGTTTAGAGAAACAATCCAGGTGTCTTGTGTGTCAGGGAGAAAAGAGGTGTTAAACAAGACTTGACAGCAGTTTGCTTCCTTGCTCAGATTCCGTGTGTGATCCTCAGCAGGTCACTTAATCCACCCAGGCCCTCGGCAGTGAGGAGTGAGATTGAAGCACAGGAGGTCAGGGCCTGTAACTTGATGACAGCCTTGGGCACAGGGGACCTGATCCCTGTGGTGATTCTGAGGAGTCTGTAACTCTACCAGTATCCACAGGGCCAATTAATTATTCCAAAGGCAACATTTAAGGCATGTCAATTAAGAGTCAAACACTGGGGTTTACATGCTGGATGCAATGAAGTGTGAGGGGAGAGATGTGGCTGGGAATCAAAACCCTCCTGTGCTGTGGGGTGGCTGGAAATATTGCACTGCTCTGCCCTGGGGTAAAAGGTGGAATTTGGGCTGAGCAGGCAAACTTGCCTTCTGTCCAAAATGTGCCCCATTTGGGGCTGTTACTGGGAAGTGGGTTGAACACTGTCAGTGAGAAATGGGAACTCTGGCACAGCCACAGGAGAGCACTGAGCAGCACCTCACCATAAATGAGGTGGCATCTTGAGCCCTTCCAGGCTACAGGAGGACAGCTCTGAAGCCTTGCCAGCACTGCCATGAGTCTGATGTCCTGATCTGCTGCTTTCAGGCAATTCCGACCCTTCCATCACCAGTTCCAAAGCTTTCCTGACCTCAACTTCTTGGCACCCAAAAGCTCCAGCCCATTTGAGCCTCTGAAAAGCCTCTCCAATTCCTGCCAAGCCAGGTAGGCTCTAGCTCCTTCTGGGCAAGTGTTTAACCCCACTCCTGCTCACTGCTGGTTCCTGGGATCTGGGAACCACCTGCCCTTGGCTGTGGGCACCAGGAGCCCTGTGCTGGGTCCCTGGTGGCCCTGCCAGGCAGGGTGACCCCCGTGCTGTCCCTTGCAGGGGTGCTGAGGGCTGTGCCCTGCACAGCACCGGGGGGAAGAGCCCCCGCTCCACACACATCACCGTGCCCAGGAAAAGGAGGGGCTTTTGTGAGTGCTGCCAGGAGACCTTTGAAGAGCTGCAGAAGGTAAAGGTTCCCCTGGGACCTGGTTCCTTGCAGGAGTAATGGGGGGCACTCAGAGGCTTTGTTAATCATGTCATGCCTGTTTGCACTATGAACTCCTTTGGGAGGAATTGCTGTATCCAGCAGGATCTGCCTGTGAGATGGGAACATGGCATATCTGTGTGCCCACATCAGGTCAGAGCATGGTGGGTTTGAAGGTTGGAGCACAACATGCTCCTCTCTTGGGGTGCAAGATCCTCAAGGATCATCCTATCACATGATCCATAAGGTGAAGAGGCTGCTCCATGGCAGCCATGGGGCACAGGTGAATTGCAAAGGTGGGAGGAGGTTTTTTATCTCCTGGAAGGTGCCAAGCAAGGGGGCTTTCAGAGCCCAGCTGTTAGTGCCAGACAGTGGTGGTGGGGTCTATTTCCTGCTGCTGGGGGGGCTGTGGGCTGCTCTTGGATCCAGACACAGCTTCCTCATCAGCAGGAGCAGGGAACAGGGCACTCTGTGTGTTCCCAAACCTGCCAGACATTGGCTCTGTCCCTTTGCCCTCTGGTCTGTTAGGCTGTGGGAAGTGCCTGTTATTGCAAATTCCCCTCCTGGCAAGGCTTGAAGTGTTGTTAATGAAAGGTCTTTGCCACCTTCCAGCATCTCCAGAGCCCCCAGCACCAGTGCTTTGCCCAGGACAGCTCCCAGTACATCCCTGTGGATCGTGTCATCTCCCAGCTCACCAACAGCTTTGAGGAGTGGTCAGCCAGGTAAGTCTGGGAGCTCCTGGAGCCCAAAGGCAGCAGGTGCTGCATGGCACATTCATGGGATGGATCCCTGTGCCTGGGAGTCAGAGGCTGAAGCAGGACCAACTTGGCACCTGCTGGGCAAAGCTTAGACAAACTGTGGGAGATGTTCCTGCATTTCCATGGGTTTTCTCCTTCAGGGAACTCCCCGTGAACTCCTGGTGCCTCCTAAACTAGAAAGGGCAGCTGAGTCCACCTCTTCTGTCCCTGTGTCTGACTCAAACCATGCTGCTCTGTACCCACCCTGTGCCTGGACACTGGGCTGAGGAGGCTGAGATCTCTTGTGCTGCCCATCTCTGCCAGGAGCAGAGTCATTCTAAAAGTGCTTCCCTGCTCCTGAGCAAGGGCTGCAAACACTCTGCACTGCGGGAGAGGCCCTGTCTCCCTGGGGAGGGGGATGTTGCTGGGGCTGGGAGAGCATTAACTGATGGTTCCTCTCAGGGTGCCCTGGTCCTGCCTGGCAGATGAACGTGTAGTGCCTCAAGCAAACAGCATTGGAGGAATCGAGCTGCTGCCAGCAGAGCTGGGAAAAGAAGGGGAGCCTGAGCAGGGTGCTGTGGAACTCATAACAGATGCAGAGCTGGATCATGGCCTGAAGACCAAGGGATGTTCCCCCTGCCTGCCCAGGGACAGGGTCAGAGATGCCAGAGGAGGGGACTTGTCAAAGCACAGCTCCCTGCAGCTGCCCAGGGGAGCAGGGCTCAGCAGAGGGCTCTGTGCTGCCCATGGTACCATGGGGGAAGCTGGGCTGGGGGCTTCACATTCAGGCTTGGCTCTTGAGCTGGACTGGGGGCCTCATGCAGCACCCACTCCTGTCAGAGAGGCAATGGTTTCTTCATCTGGACCTCATACACAGGCTGGGTCTGTCAGCCACCCTTCCCAAGCACAGCCTGCCTCCAGGAAGCGCCAGCTGTGCTCCAGACAGAGCTCCCAGGTGGGCAAGAGGCCCAGGCTGGAGCTGGGTTTTGGCCTCTCCCCTGCGGGTGAGCAGACAGAGCCGCTGGGTGGTGGGATGGGGGCACAGGGGCCAGGGCAGGTGCCTGAGCCAGGCCTGCCCCTGGGCACAGAGCTCTCCAGCAGGCCTCACAGCTCCCTTGCTTTGGATCTGTGCCTGTGTGAGAGCCCTGGGGACCCTCTCTGCCAGCCGGGATCCCCAGGAGCTGTGGCTGCAGGTTTTGGTCCTGGGGTTGTCACTGTTAGCGAGCATGGCTGGAGCAGGGACAGATCCCAAGGGCAGCAGCGAGGAGGGGACAGTGACAACACACCCAGGAATGGGAGCAGGCCTGGTCTGGAGAGCACAGCCAGCAGGACCAGCTGCCCTGCTGGCTGCCTGCCCTCTCCCTCACTGCCTGTGGCTGAAGGCAGATGTTGCTGCTCACTCCGTGTCAGGGCAGCAGAAGAAGCAGCCCCTGGAGCTCCCAACATCCCCAGGCAGGGCACAGAGCAGGCACAGAGCCCTGGCCTCCTCGCTGCTCCCCAGAACCCAGAGGCTGCTCATGGCTTCAGCAGGAGCTCCTTGGGGTCAGACTGGGCTGTGCAGCTGCTCTCCAGCCCCACGAGTGTCCAGGGCCACGGGATTCCGGCTGTGGATGGGAACTTGCTGCAGCAGACACGGGTCAGTGTGAGGGACAGCGGCTACGAGTCCCAGCTCTGCTCGGTGCTGAAGAAGTCAGAAGTGGCCTGGGCAGGCCAAGAGGACAAGAACTGCAGGAACTGCTGCACAGACACCAGAAGAGCCTCTTTCCCCATATTTGGGACGTTTGGCAGCTAAAAGCACCTCCAGGCTGCTCTCTGGACCCTTGGTGGGAGCTGACAAGGGGCTGGGAGGGATTTACCAAGGCACCATCTGTGTCAGCACCAGGAGCCACATCCAGGAGTGAGGACAGTGCCAGCAGCCTGGGCAGCTCTCCCGGTGGGAATTGATGGAGATGCAGTGGCTTTGCTGTCCTTGGCTGTGATCTTCCCTCCTCTCTGCTGGCCATGCTTAGAGCCAGCAGCTTCCTCTAAGTCTTCACAGGCTGCTGCCACAGTGGTGCCTCTGCAAGTCTCCCTTCAATGGCAATGTGCTCTTTGCCCTTCCAGAGGGAGAGCAGAGCCTATTTCTCCTTTCACATGGTCCTCAGAGCTGCAAAGACTTAGGAGAGGAGGGTCATGGGGATGAGATTTGTGCTCCTCATGTGGTCTGGGAGTTGTCCTTGAGTATTTTCAGATGGTTTTAACTTGCTTGGGGTGTTTCTTTTACAGACTTTTGAATTTTGAAATAAAATGGAGGGATGAGATCCTGCTCTGCCTTCCTCTGTGGGTGGAATGTGTCTGGGGCAGGAGCAGAGCACTAGGGCTTGGGTGAAAGAAGCTTTGCTGGATGGGGTCTGTGGGCAATGGTCACCACTATGAAGAGGGGGCACAGAGGTTTGTCCAGCCCCAGAACATCACCCTGTCTGGGATTTGCCTGAGGACTGGGGTCAGCAGGCCCTGGGAAGCTGTTGTTACCCAGTGCAGGGGTGGTGCCCAGCAAGGAGTGGTGTGGAGAAACTGGAGAGCAGCTGGTAGGAGCCTGTTGACCTCTCCTGGAGGTCAGGGATGGGCTGGGCTAGCTAAGAGGAGGTCTTGGAGTGTCCAAAAGCAGCCTGTGGCTTCTTGAAGGGCAGTTCCAAGCAGAATGAAGCCAACCCTTCTGGTGGTGCCAGGTGTTAAGCTGCTTCCAGGCGCAGGTTGGGCAAAGAAAAGGGAGGGGGAACAGCCCTGGGCCAGGCACCCAGAGGAGTGGGGTCTGTCTGTCCTTGGAGATGTTCAATCCTTGAGGGAAGGACAACTCTCCCTCCTGCACTCCAGGCTCAAAGAGAAAGCTTGAATCACGTAGTGGGGGCAGGGACTTGGGACACATGAGGGTTCAGAAGTTCCTCCTGAGCTAAATCCTTCTTCCGTGCAGCAGCCAAACTCCAGTTCTTTAGCTGCTGCAGCCCCTGTAAAGAGAGGCTGATCAAAACTGCAGCAGGGGCTGAACCCCACTGGGCTCGGGCTTCTGCCATGGAGATGTCCCTGCAGCCACAGGCTGTCCCAGCAGGAAGGTGATCCCTGGGAGAGAGGGACAGAGGGTCTTGGAGCACCAACCAGCCACTGTCCTGGTGAGCCCGGCCTCCTGGAGGGAGTGACCAGCTCTGTACCCCTCAGACAGCAAAGGGTGCCCTGGGGACAGAGGAACGGCCTCTCCACACCCTTGGCCTATGTGACCAGAGCTCCAGGGTGATTCCTGTGAGACTGGGATACCTCCTGGTAGTGAGCTGACCTGGGGGATTAGCAGTTGTCTGACCAAGCCTGGCCCTTCCAGGGAGGGGAGAGACACCCCCAGGTGCCACCTGCCCCCTCCTCATGCTGACCAGTGACTTACACCACAGAGTCCCTGGTCTGTGGGACTGAAGCAGCTGCTTCATGGCCCCTTGGGGGCCCTGTAGGCTTTGAAGCAGGTGTTCAGGCTGGACATACAGAATCTTGGAATGGTTTGGGTTGGAAAGGTCCCTAAAGATCATCCAATTCCAACCCCCTGCCCGGGGCAGGGACACATTCCACCAGAACAGCTGTTCCCTGGTGCAGGGTGGAGATCCACGCTGGCTGAGCACCTCTGTGTCCCTGGGGTGCTGAGGACCACCAGAAGGGTACAGGGAGGGACTGTCCCCCTCGGGCTGGCAGCCCCAGAGCTCCTGAGGAGCCAAGCAGGTGCTGGATCATCTCTGCTGCACCTGATGCTGCAATTCGTCCCCTCATTGCATCGAGGAAGAGGAAGTGCAGCAGGCCCCAGTTTGGAAGCCCTGCCTGCTCCATGCTGATCTGCCTCAAAAGGACCATTGCCAGCCAGGAACCCCTTGAGAGTGGCTGAGGAGGTGCTTCTTGGAGCCTGTTCCTGTGAGCCCCCAGAGCCCCCAGGGGAGATGTCCCTGTGTGTGAGTGCCAGCCCCCATTGCACAGCCTGAGGGGGCTTTGAGCCCCCCAGTCTGAGCATGACCCTCAGCACATCCTCTGCTCAAACCAGGCTGAGATGCAGCTGCCTTTCAGGCTGTGGTTCCTGACAGCTCTGCCGGTGCTGGGGGTAGTGGGCTGAGATGCAGAGGGACTTGCTGGAGTAGTAACATAAAATGGGCCAAAAAGTTCCAAAAAGGTTGTCCTGGAGGAGAGTGAGGGATGTGAACTGGGAGTTCAGGGCCCCCAGTTTGCTCTTTTGAGGGAGCTCTGGGATCTTCCCAAGACAGCAGACCTCTGGGATGAACTGGGGCCAGAATTGCCCCATGTCCCCAGTGCTGTGAGCACCAGCACTCCCTGCTTTCAGCACCATCCCCTTGGAACCCTCAGCTCCATCCACAGCCAGCACCAGCCCTGGCACCAGGCAGGGCTCAGTCCCAGCTGAGGGGTGGTGCTGGTTGGGGGCTTCAGTCCCAGCTGGGGGGCTCTGATTATGGTGTGGGTCCTGGTACTGGTGGGAAGCACCAGGATAATCTGTAGGGGCTCTGGGACTGGCTGGGAACTAGCTAGGGACTGGGAACCAGCTGAGGGGAACACGGTACAAACTGGTGGCCTCCAGTCCCAGCTGGAGGGCCTGTACTGGCTGGGGAGCATGGCACTGGTGTTGGGACTGGCTGGAGGGGCTGCTACTGGTGTGGGGGTCCTGCACTGGCTCGGGGGTGGGGGAGCAGCAGTGGCTGAGGGGGTTTGAGTCTGTCTTGAGGTTCCAGACCTCGGGAGGTCCAGTATTGACTGGGGAGTTCTCGTAGTGGTGTTCCTATCCTGGGTGGGTGAGGGGGGGGGTCTGATCCTGCCTGGGA
>VXBI01000142.1:575212-586388 GCA_013397375.1 Toxostoma redivivum | reverse complement strand
GTTTCCTCTCCGGAGGTGGCCGTATAGCAGCCACCCGTGTCCCCTTCAGGTTGTGTCCCCATCTCGGCTCCCCCGTTCCCTGCATGTCCCATAGATGTCCTCATAGCAGCCCTCCACGTCCCCTTGGGTTGTGTCCCCATAGCGGCCGCCCCCCGTGTCCCCTGGCTGTCACCTCCAAAGGTGTTCCTGCACCAGTCCTGCTGTCCCCTCGTTGTCCCCTCTAGGGGGGATGTCCCCATACCAGTCTTCCATCTCCCATTCGGTGGTGTCCCCATCCCGGCCCTCTCTGTCCCCTGGGTGTCCCCTCTGAGATGTGTCCCCATTCTAGCCCCCCCTTTTCCCTGCATGTCCCCTCCAGAATATGCTGGGCCCCCCCCGCCAACCTTTCCTCCAGGTATGATGGCATTTCTGAACCCCTCTCCCCTGCATGCTCCCCTCTGGGACGCATCACTTTATCAGCCAGCTATGTCCCCTGTGTGTCCCCTCCAGGACGTGCCACTGTATCTGAGACCTCCTGAGCTTCCCCCCAGATGTATTCCCCTGCTGGTCACCCCCATCCCCTGGGCACCCCTCCCAGTTCGTGCTTGCTGTGTGTCCCCTCCTGGGCACACCGGCATGCCTGGATGTTCCCCAGCTGTACATCCTGGGACAATCCCTGTACCCACTCTCCCTGTTCCCTGGGCATCCCATCCAGGACACGAGTGTCCTCTTCTGGATGCAGTGCCACACTTGGGCCACCCCCTAAGCATGTTCACCAACTGTGTCCCCTTGTGTTCCCACCCCTGAGTGTTCCCATCTCCCTGTCCCTCCTCGTCCTCAGCCCTCCACGTCTCCTTGTCCCCAGGCCCTGTGTCCCCACCCCTTCTCCTCCCCAGGCCCCCAGTCCTTCCAGGGTCCCCATGACCCTGTCCCCTGTCCCGCAGGTGCTGCCGCGCAGGCCGGAGCTCTGCCGCGGAGGCTCCCGCGGGCCGCATGGCAGGAAGGGCGGGTGGTCTCCCAAATCACCCACCCCAGCAGGCTGGTGGGGCAGAGCTCGGGTGGAGAGGTCCCAAAGCATCAGTTGGACACCAGGGTCAGGCATGAGCCCGGAGGGGGAGGAGGAGGTGGAGGACCCGTAAGTGAATGACAGCCCCCAACCCGCTCCCTTCCCGGGGTCCCTGGCAGGTGGCAGGTCCAGGTCCCCAGGCAGCCACTGTCGCTGGCCCAGCCACACCCCAGCGTGTGCGCGGTGTCGGCAACACGAACTGGAGCCCTCGTCCCCCAGGGACCATCCCGCTGCCATCCTGCCCGGAGGGACACTGACTTGTGCCGAAAAATCCCATTAAATCTGGGAACCAGCGGCGCGCGGGTGTTGGGGGAGATGAAACGGGAGCGGGCAGGTGGCGAGCAGGGCTCCCACAGGAACAGACTCGTGCATGCAGCAAGGACGGATTGAGGCCGCGCTATGGGAGCGGCCCCGTGTCCCCCCCAGCGCTGCCCCCCGAGCACCCTCGGCTCCGTGGGGTGACCTTCACCCATGGCTGGCTGTCCCGGCGTTTCGGGGAGCAGCACACGCGCCCCGTCCGGCACGGGGGAGTTGCGGTGTTGGCAGCCGCGGGGGCCGGCGCCCATCGATCCCCGTCCGCGCCGGATGAAGGCGAGATGAGGAGCTGCTCTCGCCGCAGAGGTGATTTACACCCGGCGTCGAGTGAAACCGCCGGAGCCGGGAAGCGCCGGCAGCCGCCGCGCTGGCGAGGGGCCAGGGAGGTGTTAAGCTACGGTGTCGCGATGGGAGGGAGTGGCGGAGATCCAGGGAAATTCGGGGCTGGCAGGGCCTCTCCGGCAGTGCTGCCGGACCCCGGGGACGCGGTCGGGGCCCGGGACATCTCCTCCCCCTGATGACAGACGGCTCCTCATCCCTGTGTCCTCATCCTGAGCTGCGCCGGGTGCCCAGCAAGGGGAACAGGGCACGTCAGGAAGGGTTTGGCTTTTCTGCCGTTTCCCCGTGTGAAGCACCGGAGGGACCCGCAGCCGGTGCCGGGCTCTCTCTCAGCCGTGCGCCGAGTTTGCGGGGTCTGAGGCCGCGCCGCAGCGCTCGGCTTCCGCTGCCGGCGGCAGGAATTGGGAATTAGGTCAGGAGCGGCGGCGCCGCAGGGCGGGAGAAGCGGCGGCTCGGCTGGGCTGGGCCCAGCGCCGAGGGGACCCTCCGGCACCCCCACCCCAGCACGGCACCCGCAGAGGGGGCGATGGCACGCAGGTGTCATCCCAGTGCTCCAGGGATGATGGGTTTAAAAAAAAAAAAAAAACCGGTTTTTCTTTATGCTGAATTTTTCCGTTAAAAAAAAAAAAAAGTGCATCTTCACAGGCTGCATATTTGGGTTGGGGTTTTAAATATTATTTTAGGTATGAATGTTTGGGGGGCTGACTGCTCCGGCTTTCCTGCAGGGGCTGCACCTGGCACAGGTGAGCTTCATGGTGCGTGCCTTCGGCTCAGCCTTCACCCTCGATCTCCGGCTGAACCAGTGAGTGAGCCGGGGGTCCTGGCAGGGGAGCCACCATGGGGCTGCTGGTGCCCCCCGGGAGGAGAGGAGGAGCTGGGGGTGCTCGGGGATGGGGGAGTTGTGCAGAACAGTGGGGGCTGAGCCGGGGGGTGGAGCAGAGGAGAGAGGGACCCATGGGATGCCAGCGCCCTCCCAAACTGGGGGGGGTCCCGTGCCGGGGTGATTCCTTGTATATGGATGGTGGGATGGTGCCCTGCACATGGATCGCTTCTGTCGTCTCCCTCTTCCTCCTCTTCCTCCTCTTCCTCTCCACCCCACGGCCTCTCACCCCACACCTGCTCCCGGCAGCCACCTCCTCGCCTCCCACTACGTGGAGCGGCACGTCGGCGCGGGCAGCAACAGCAGCCACAGCACGGTAAGATGTGTGCCATGCTGTGCCAAACCCCGCTGTGCCAAACCCCGCTGTGCCAAACCATGCTGTGCCGTGCTGTGCCAAACTACGCCGTGCTGTGCAATGCCATGCTGTGCCATGCTGTGCCGTACTGTGCCAGTGCAGGGGTTGTGCTGGCCAGTTCATAAACCCCACAAAAGCCCAGGAATTGTCCCAGCTCAGCATCCCCCACCCTCTGCCCCTGGGTGCCCAGCCCCTGCCTGGGGGGTGCTGTCCTGGTGCTGGGGGATGCTCCTCGAGCGGGTGATCCCTGCGTACTGTGGGCACCAGGCACACCCTGGGGGTGCCTGGCAGTGAACCCCAGAGCCCCGAGCTTGGAGCGGCCGCTGGGGGTGCGGGGCAGGGCGGGACCCGAGGCTCAGCCCGTCCCCGCTCCGCAGGGCGCGGGGGAGCACTGCTACTACCAGGGCCGGATCCGGGGGCAGCCCCGCTCTTTCGCCGCTCTCTCCAGCTGCCAGGGCCTGCGGTGAGTACCCCACTGCCCACGGGGGCCGGGGGCTGCACCCCTCTGCACCCCGACACGCCAACTTCTGTTTGCAGCGGGGTCTTCTCGGACGGCCGAGCCACGTACCTGATCGAGCCCCAGGCGGGCGCCGAGCACGGGCAGGTGAGCGGTGGCACTGCCATGAGCCTGCCTGAGCACCCCAAGGCAGATTTACGGGTCTGGCTGTGGCCTGGGGACAGCCATGGGGACACGGGGACGTGGCAGTCGTCCCCTCCCACGCACGGCAGTGACACACCTCTCCCGTGGCAGGGCCTTCGACCTCACATCGTGCAGCGCGTCCCCAGCTGCCCCCGACTGGGTGAGCCTCACAAAGCTGCTCCTGGGGGTTTGTGGCGGTGGCCTCAGTGACTCGGTGTCCTGGTGTCCCACCACCTCTGTCCCTTCCCTCCAGGCTGCCTCTTCCCCGCGCTGAGCCAGCGTGTCCCAGGTGGGATACCAAAGCTGCGACGGAGGCGGCAGGTTAGTGGGGACAACGGGGTACACAGGGCAGGGGGCACAGGACATGGGCAGGGGACAAGTGTGCTTGACCTGGTTGATTTCTGCCGGTTGGCTGCGGGTGCAGCCAGGCTCAGCCGTGGGTGCTCGGGTCGTGTTTGCAGAGTGCTGTTCCTGCCTGGGCTCAGGGATGTCAGGGGACCCACTGGAAAACTGGTGCGGCTGCATCCCAAGACCACACAGTGGCTGTCCCCACTCCCTGTATCCCAAACATCCCTGGAGGGGTCAGGAGCCCCAGCCGGGTGCCGGTGCCAGCTCAGCCGCGGGTTGTCTCTGCAGGTCCGCCGAGCCCAGCACACGGTGCACAGCGAGACCAAGTACATCGAGCTGGCCGTGGTGAATGACCATCAGCTGGTGAGCGGGGGGGTTCCCGGGGCTGGCGGGGGCGGTGAGCGGTCGGGCTGGCCCCCCAGTCCCACCTGGCCCCTGGTGTGCTCCCAGTTCCTGCAGCTCCGCAAGTCCGTGGTTCTCACCAGCAACTTCGCCAAGTCCGTGGTCAACCTGGCTGACATGGTGAGGGGGGGGGTCTCTGGAAGGAATTTGTCCCTGGGGGAGGTTGTCCCTGGGAGGGTTAATCCCTGGCATCTGATGGCTTTGTCCCTTGGGGATTTCATTCCCCTTCATTCCCAAGGAATTTATCCCCAGCTTATTCCTGGAGAGAGGGTTTATCCCCCATCCTGGTGGGTTTGTCCCTGGGGAGGTTATCCTTGGGGAGACTGTTCCCAGCAGCTGGCGGATTTGTTCCCAGGGAGTTTGTCCCTAGTTCCTGGTGGTTTATCCGGGAAGTTGGTTCTCAGCACCTGCTAGGTTGGTCCCTTGTGAGTTTGGTCCTTGGGAGTTTGTCCCACTCTTGTTTTTTTTTTCTTTGCCACCTGCTGGGCTTGTCCCACCGGAGCTTTGTCCCTGGAGAATTGTCCCTGGTGACTGATGTGTGTGCCCAGCCCCTGGAGTTGTCTACAGGGCTTTGTCCCCAGTAGCTGGTGGGTTTGTCCCTGGGAGGGGTGGCGTTCCCAGCACCATCCCTTTGTCCCCACAGATCTACAAGGAGCAGCTCAACACCCGCATCGTGCTGGTGGCCATGGAGACATGGGCGGCCGAGGACCGGATCCGGATGGGACAAGACTCCCTGGAGACCCTGAACGAGTTTGTGAAATACCGGCGCGAGGGGCTGGCAGAGCACAGTGACACCGTGCACCTCTTCTCGTGAGCGCTGTGGCCACGTTCCCCCCGGGGCCGGGGACCAGGTCCCCCGTCCCCACCATCCTCTTCCTCGCAGGGGTCGGACGTTCCAGAGCAGCCGCAGCGGCACCGCCTTTGTCGGGGGCATCTGCTCCCCTGCCCGCGCCGGCGGCGTCAACGAGGTGGGTGCGGGGAGAGCCCGCGAGGGGCAGGGAGGACAGGGGGAGCTGGGGACAGGGCCGGGGGTCCCTGCGGTGACACCGCGTCCCTCCCGCGCAGTACGGCAACGTGGCGGCCATGGCGGTGACACTGGCACAGACCCTGGGGCAGAACGTGGGCATGATGTGGAACAAGCACCGCACGGCCGCAGGTACCCGACTCCCGCGGGGCCATGGGGACCGTGGGGACACGCCGCGGTGCCACCAGGCTGACGGAGGGACAGCCAGCACCCCCAGCCCTCTCCTCTCCCCCCAGGCGACTGCCGCTGTCCGGACGCGTGGCTGGGCTGTATCATGGAGGACACAGGGTGGGTGCCTGCTCGGGGTGGCACTGCCACATCCCCTGCCACACCTCGTGTCACCGCTGCCGGGGCATCGCCGAGGGTCCTGTCCGGGTGTCTGGCAGTGCCTCCGGGCAAGGGCAGGGTGTGACAGTGCGACAGTGTGACAGTGTGACAGTGACCCCCATGCCACAGGTACTACCTCCCACGGAAGTTCTCCCGCTGCAGCATCGATGAGTACAACCAGTTCCTGCAGGACGGCGGCGGCAGCTGCCTGTTCAACAAACCCCTGAAGGTACCGGCCCTCCCGGCCCCTCGCGGGTCACCGTGGGGAGCGAGTCTCTGGACGTGGCTTCCGGAGTCCCTCGTGGTGTCCCCAGCTCCTGCCACGGCCAAAGTGCTGGTGCTGAACTCCCAAGGGGGCAGTTTGGGGGTGCTGCCATTCCCCGGGGATGTGATGCCCTTTTCGGGGGGCTCATAGCAGCAGCTGGCTCAGGAGTCCCCAGCAGCTCTCGTGTGTGTGTGTGATGTTTCCCCCTCGGTCCCGGCAGCTCCTGGACCCTCCGGAGTGTGGCAATGGCTTTGTGGAGGCAGGCGAGGAGTGCGACTGCGGCTCGCTGGCGGTGAGCAGGGTCAGGGAGCTGCTCCCCCCGTTCTGGTGGGCTGCCAGGGGGCTGATGGCCATGATTCCTGCTGCTGTCCTGGCAGGAGTGTGCGAGGAGTGGCGGCAACTGCTGCAAGAAGTGCACCCTGACCCACGACGCCATGTGCAGCGATGGGCTCTGCTGCAAGGGCTGCAAGGTGCGGGGCCGGGAGCAGCCGGGGGGCTCAGGGGGGGCAGGGTCCAGATGTGGATCCCGTGCGGTCCTGTCCCGTTCCTGATGAGTTGGGTTTGTGCCCCGGGCAGTACGAGCCACGTGGCGTGTCCTGCCGGGAGGCTGTGAACGAGTGTGACATCCCTGAGACCTGCACCGGGGATTCCAGCCAGGTGAGTGGAGTGGGCGGATATGGTGGGGGACATGGTGGGACATGCTGTGGGACCTTTTGGCATCACCCAACCTCTTTTCCCTGTCCCCACAGTGTCCCCCCAACCTCCACAAGCTGGATGGATATTTCTGTGAGAACGAGCAGGTGAGTTCAGCCCAGCCTGGTGGGACACGGCCCCGGGGCTGAGCACATCTCCACAGGCTCCAGCATCGGGGCTTGTGCATGTTGGAAGTGCATTTGGGACTGTCCAAGGCCCCACTGGAGAGGGCTTGGAGCAGCCTGGTCTGGTGGATGGTGTCCCTGCCCATGGCAGGGGATGGAACTGGATGGGCTTTAAGGTCCCTTCCAACCCAAACCAGTCTGGGACGTTTTGTCAGCAATCGCAGCCACAGCTGAGCCACGCACACACACGTGGGTGTGGGGTTGGGTTTTGGGGTGAGCAGGAGGCCCTGAACCCCACATGTGGCTTCTGATCCCTGCACCACATGGACAGGGGCAGTGGTTCTGGGACCAGGCACGGGGGGTGTGGGGGCTCATTGTCCCTGCAGCACCTCCCTGCAGCTCATGTGTGTGAGCCTCTCCAGCCTCATCACCCCTCCCTGACCCTCCCCAGTCCCCTGACCCCTGTCCCCTCCCTGCAGGGACGATGCTACGGCGGACGCTGCAAAACTCGGGACCGTCAGTGCAACGCGCTGTGGGGCCGCAGTGAGTGCTGGCCTGGGTGGGGGGGACGCAAGGGGTGACAAGCAGGTGACACTCGCTCTGTGCCAGGCTCGGCCGAGCGCTTCTGCTACGAGAAGCTGAACGTGGAGGGAACGGAGCGAGGGAACTGCGGGCGCGAAGGCCTGGGCTGGCTGCAGTGCAACAAGCAGTGAGTGACCCTTGTCCCCGCGGCCCCTCCCGGTGCCACCTGCCACCCCGGTGACACCACCCCTGCCTTGAAGGGACGTCCTGTGCGGCTTCCTCCTCTGCGCCAACATCTCGGGGTCGCCGCGCCTGGGGGAGCTCAGCGGGGAGATCGCCACCACCACCTTCTACCACCAGAACCGCTACGTGGACTGCAGGTAACGCTGCCACCGTGGGCACCGCCACGGCTCCGGGTGCCAGGGGTCCCGGTGTCACCGCTGTGGCTGTCCTGGCACAGGGGCGGCCACGTGCAGCTGGTGGATGGCTCGGACCTGAGCTACGTGGAGGACGGGACGCCCTGCGGGCCCGGAATGCTCTGTCTCGACCGCAAATGCCTTCCAGCCACCGCCTTTAACTTCAGCTCCTGTCCTGGCAGCTGGGACGGGAAAATCTGCTTCGACCACGGGGTGAGGGGCGCGGGGGGGACAGGGGGACACCCGGGGAGTGTCACGGTCGCGGGGGGTGACGCCGTGCTGTCACAGGTTTGCAGCAACGAGGGGAAGTGCATCTGCCGGGCGGAGTGGACGGGGAAGGACTGCAGCGTCTACGACCCCATCCCTGAGCCGAAGCCGACGGGGGAGACGGAGCGATACAAGGGTCCGTGTGCCCGCGGGGGACACGGGCTCCCTGCTGTCCCCAGGCCACACAGGCTGGGCTGTCCCGCTCTGTCCCCAGCCACTCCGGGGCTCCAGAGTGTCCCCCCATCCTGGTGCCGCAGCTCAGCTGAGCATGGCTGGGTTTGCTCCCCCACCCAGGTCCCCACAGCCCTGGGTCATCCCTGGGGCTGTGTCCCCATGTCCTCGCATCCCATCCCCACTGAGGTGTGTCCCTATGGCTGGGTTTGCCTCCGTCCCGAAGTCCCACAGCACTGGGACTACCCTGGGGCTGTGTCCTGGTGTCCCCCTGTCCCCTCCCCACTGACATGTTCCCTGTGACTGGGTTTGTCCCCTTCCCGAGTCCCCATGGCACTGGGGCATCCCTGGGGCTATGTCCTCATATCCCCATGTCCCCATGTGCCCTTCCCACTGACGTGTGACCCTGTCCCCTCCTCCCTGTCCCGTCTGTCACAGGTCCCAGTGGCACCAATATCATTATCGGCTCCATCGCGGGGGCCGTGCTGGTGGCTGCCATCGTCCTAGGGGGGACAGGCTGGGGATTTAAGTAAGCAGCCACCGCATGGCTCGTCCCCTCTGCTGCTGTCACCGGCCACGTCCCCTCTGCACACCATCACCGCGCCAGGGCCAGGCCGTGCCCTGCTGGGGCACTGCCAGTCCCCCCAGCTGGGCGTCCCCTGCGATGTGGCCTCTGGTCCCCTTGGCCCTGCCTGGTCCCCTGACCCTGCCTGGTCCCTTGTCCCAGCCCCTGCCTGACCCCTGGTCCTGCCTGCCCTGCCTGCATGTGGCATTGGGGTGTCACTGTCACCCGGACCCCGTGGCCGTGTCTGTCCCCAAGCATGGGGTGCTGGGGCGGGGGCTGTGTCGGTGGCCCCCCCGTGTGTGCTCCTGCCTGGCACTGGGACACTGCTGCTGCCTGTGGGCCCAGGGACACTGGGGTGGGGGGACGCACCAGTGGGGACAGCAGGGACACGGGGGTGGCACTAATGCTCCTCTCCTCTCCCCCTGCCACCCCCCCAAGGAACATCCGCCGAGGAAGGTACGACCCGGCGCAGCAGGGAGTGTAACCGTGTCCCCCCCATCGTGTCGTCACCGTCCCTGTCACCGTCACCGTCCGGCAGCCTGACGGCGTGGGAGCCCGTCTGTCCGTGTGCTGTGTGTCCGGCCGTGCTGTCTCCATCTCTGTGCCCCCACGGCTGAAGGGGAGCAGCGGCTGGGGGGGCCTGGCAGCAGCCCCCCCCCGGTGCTGGCTCATTTCAGCTCAGTGTCCCCCCATGTGTCATCCCCCTGTCACAGCCCCCGACTAAACGCACCCCACTTCTGTGTTGCAGGTCCGGGGGGTCCTGAGCGGGGCCGCTCTGCCCCACCCCCCAGCACCTCATTAACAGCAATTAAATGGGGCGGCGCTGCCGAGGGTCCAGCCGAGGAGGAAAGTGGGGGGGGGGGGGGGCCGGGGGCGCCCGCCGGNTGTGGGAGAGGGAATGGTCCAGGCTGTAGTGTGGACAGGGACCACCTGGTACGTCCTGAGCAGGGCTGGGCAGGCAGAGTGCCAAGGGTTTCTGGTCTACACACCCAACAGCTCTGAGCACCCCAGGGGGATGGGGCAAGGGTAAGTGAGTGGATGGATGGATGGATGGATGGATGGATGGATGGATGGATGATGAATGAATGAACCCGCGGGGCCAGTGGGGAGCCCCGGCCCCACTGCCCCCTCTGCCCTACAACAGCATCTTCCAGCCAGGGGCCTGGGACCCCAAAAGGCAGGCCCGTGTACCCCAGGACAAGGCCAGTGTCCCCAGGACCAGGCCAGTAATACCCAGTACCAGGCCCCTTTCACAGTTCAGGGCCTGCTGTCGTGTCCCCCCCTCCCTCTCCCTCGGTGCCTGGGCTGGGTCCCACGGGGCCAAGTCCTGCACCCCCAGATGTGCCTCCCTGCCCCCCAGAGCAGCTCAGCAGCCCCGTGTGGGGTTTGTCCCCTCAAATTGCTCAATCCTCCATGTCATGGCTGCACCCCCAAGCCATGGGACCCCGAAGTCACCAGTGATGGGACAGGCACCCTCAGGCCCTCCCTCAAGACTTCCGCGGCTCAGGCAGGTGAACCCCGAACTGGTGACACTGGGGTTGGGGGGGACAGAAGGGCCCCCCCGGGGGACACCTACGGCTGGGGACACCTAGGGCTGCTTGCTGGGTGGCACTTGTGGCCCCAGCCCCAGGGCAGGCTTGTGGCACCTGCTCCCCCAGGCTGGGTGTCCCCCACCCCCATGGCAGGGTGGGGGGAGGCATCACTCTCCCTGTGGCACGTGACAAATGTCACCCTGCATGGGGTGGCTCTATAGAGCCACCCAAATTACAGCACCACGGAGCACTGGGGGCCACACTGGTCCCTTCAACCACTGGTGACACTCAGCATGGAGAGGGGTCATCCCTGGTGACACTTGGTGACACAACCCGGTGTATGTGTGGGGACACTCCTGGGGACGCTCAGCACGGGCACAATGGGGGATGATACCCATTGTCCATGGCGGTGTGGGGGTGTCCCCTCTGTGTCCCCTCCTTGTCCAGTGTCCCTGCTCACCACCGGGCCCCTTTGCCAAGGAGACAGAGAGTGACCAAGGGTGTCCCCAAGCCCAGCCATGGCCAAAGTGTGTGGTGGCACCCAGCCTGGTGTGACAGCCCCATTGGACACCCACGGGTGCCGTGGCTGTGGTGGCACCCCAGGGGACAGGGTGGGAGGTGACAGCAGGAGGGGAGTGGATGGACATCCCCTGGCTTCGGTGGTGGCTTCTTGTGCCATGTATCAGCACTGGGCTGGGAGATGTGAGGACCTGGGAGCACCATGGTCATCAGGGTCTGGGATCAACCCCCTTCTCTGTCACTGTCACCACAATGTCCCCACAGCTGCCACAGCCACAGTGCTGGGGTGCTCCCCGCGGCAAGGGGACTCCCCTGGTTCAGAGCGAGAAGCCACCGTTGTCACTGGGTTTGGGGACATTAATTAATATATATATACATATATATATATAAATACTGGGATTTTTCTTAATGATTTTAACGCTGTCA
>VXBI01000142.1:540105-571712 GCA_013397375.1 Toxostoma redivivum | reverse complement strand
GGAGAGGAGAGGAGAGGAGAGGAGAGGAGAGGAGAGGAGAGGATACTGGCTCCCCCCCAGAGTCCCAGCACAGTGTGCCCTGTGATGGAGCATCTTTGCCGTGCCTCTCCAAGTCGACGCCTTTATGTGATACATGGAAAATGCAAGGAAATGGGCACGTTTGTCACCATGGAGAAGCTCAGCAGGAGGTGTATGCACACCTCAGGTGGAAGCAGATCCCTGCTCTGTCTCGTCCACAATGGGAATTTTGTTCTTTAGGCTCCAGATGGAAACAAGAAACAAACCCGTGCATGGGAAAGAGGCTTTTTGGGGAAAACACACACCTTAGTGGAGCTGACATCCACAGGGCACTCCAGAAACCAGGCATGGGGGAAGGAGAGAGTCAGCACCCAGCTGCCAAGGCTCTGCCAAGCACAGCACATCCACGGTGGAGGTGACTCCTCAGGGTGGACCAGAGGAGCCAGGCAGGCTGTACTGGGATGGATGAGGAGGAAAGATCACAGGGCTTATGGCAGCCTGGCAAACCCAACAGGTCGTGGTGACTGCAGTGACCTTCCAGGCTTCTCTGTGCTGGTTGTGCTGCTGAGCAATTTGGGCTGATCAGGGAACCACAGAAGATCATCTGAAAGCCCATCTCACCCCAGCCCCCTGCCAGGTCCCCCTGGGACCTTCCACTGTCCCCAGCTGCTTAGAGCTCCATCCAATCTGGCCTTGGACATTTCCACGGATGGAGCAGCCACAGCTGCTCTGGGCACCCTGTGCTGTGCCTGACCACCCCAGTAACAAAACCCTTCTTTCTTTGCCTAAATCAATCCTCCTACAATATAAAACCATCACCCCTCGTCCTGTCACAACAGGCACTGCTGAAGAGTTTGTCCCCATCCCCTTATTCCCTTAAGTGCTGAAAGTCCTGTGATAACACACCCAGAGTTACCAAGTGTTCAAAGAATTTGCAGGGGGAAAGCCGGGACTGTTCAGCTTTTAGTTAAAGATACGTGAGCTGAAACCTTCTGCTGACCAGTTTGTGTGACCCCCGACCTGATTTCTACCAGCAGAGGGGATCCCTCAACAGCAGAGAACAAGGACACGAGCAGAAACTCGGGCTTCCCAAGTCTGCTCACTAAACAAACTCAGGTCAAACCCCAAATCACTTTTAAAGATTCTTAGAGGCTTAAAGAGCTCAGAGGGAGGGACCTGGGGATGGAGTATCCCCCCTCCGGGAGCACTGAACACTCAGTGCTGGGGGAAAGAGAAAAGGAAAGAGCAGCTGAGTGCCGAGGGCAGCTCAGGGACTGCAGAGCAGGCAGGAACAGCCCCACGGCTCCAGGGACACCGCCCGAATCCCACCGGGAATGCCATGGAGCCGCTGGCCGGACACACGCTGGAGACCACGGGGAGCTCAGGGTAAAAGTGCAGTCACAGCAGTGCCTGGTGGAGCCCAGATGAGCAGGGAAGGGGAGGATTTTCAGCAGCCAATGGCCCGGAAACAGCACTGAAGGCTTCGGTGTCCTTTGACTTTGGCAGCGCAGCCGCCAGTTCCGGAGGGAGCGCGCGAACATCCCGGGGAAAACGGGGAAAACCCAATTCCCGCATCGCGCTGGGCCAGAGCGAACATTTCCCAGTGCCCTTTAAGGAGCCATGTCCTGTGCCAGGCGCTGCCTGCATCCCTTGTAGGTCTTTTCCAGCTCACAGCCCGTGTCATTCCAGCTCGGCTTTAACCCCTGCGGAGCCGGCGTGACCCCGATCCCGGCGCTGATGGCTCACACGGGAGCAGCACAGCCTGTCGCAGTTCAAATCCAGGTCACCGCAGCTCCCTGCACTCCCAGTGGGCCCCAGTGGATCCCAGTTCCACCCTGGCAGCGCTGGCAGCCGAGCTCCCGCTGGAGCAGCCCGGCACGGCTCGGCCCGGGGCACGGCCAGGGAGCAGAGGTTGCCGAGTTAAACTGGCAGCTGACTAAGGGAAGGTTTGTTTTCCCATTTCCTGAGTTTTTCTTCTTTTCTAGTCCTCGAGAATTTAAATTCACAGCTAGAATGAGCAGTTTGAGGTCTCCCAAGGTCCTGGCTCTCCTCTCTGGGATATCGGAGGTGCCCCAGCCTCCAGGTCAGACAAGTTTATGTAACTCTCTCCTCACCCTGCTCTGCCTGTGACACTTTCTCTGCCATCTCCTTTCTTCGCTAGGATCCTCCCCTTCCCTCACTTGATAGCAAAATACTCAAAATGAGACTAAATTTGAGCACTGCAGAGCATCCTAATGTACTGTTTTGTTAAAAACCCAGCAGGCTCCTTATGCTGCTCCATCCAGCTGGTCAGCAAGCGAAGGCAAGAGGGGAAAAGAAACCAAATTTCAGAGCCAACAATTAAACTAGGATTTCATTTCACAGAACCACAGAATCATTAAGTCTGGAAAACACATCTGAGACCATCAAGTCCAGCCTTGGACCCATCACCCCCTTGCCACCCAGGCCAGAGCAGAGTCATTAAATCACACCCTGCTGAGCTCATCCCCTCCCAGCCATGGACTGTCCCCGTGTCCCCTCTGTGCACAGGGGACGAATCCCCAGGACACTGTGACCCCTTGGACACACCGCCAAAGGAAACCTCGGGGTACCTTGGAAATCCCACATTCTGGGTGAGCTAAGGGATAAGCCTTTCCCACTTGCTCTGTCTCTCACCAAAACTCCCATCCTTTAGGGTGAGGTGCTTATTTCACACCTGCAGAGCACCCTGTTCCCAGCCTGCCCAGCACCAGCTCCTGGCAGCAGGAACCTGCAGCAGGTGGGGAGACACTGCTTGGCATCCCCACACTGGGCTCATCCTCTGCTCCTCTCTCTGCACCTCTCTCCCTGCATTTCACTCAGTAAACTCACTTTCTCTGAGATACAGTCACACCTGGGTTTGTAGTGCAGAAGGTTCTCTCCACTGCCAGGCTCCTGTCCGTGGGTGTCCCCTGGCACCTGCCCAGCCCTGCTCCCAAATTCCTCACTCACTCCTGTTCTTACCTGTCTGCAGCAGCAGCATTTATGGTCACCACCTTTTCCTGGCGCTGGAAGGGTCCCAAACTTCTCTGGAAGGCAGTAGCACCTGCAGGAGAGCTGGAGATTATTATATTATGCATATTATATAGATATGAGATATATAAGACCATAAAAACCAGACTGGTTTGGGTTGAAAAGACCTTTTTAAAGAATATCCAGTGCCACCCCTGCCATGGCAGGGACACATTCCACTGTCCCAGGCTGCTCCAAGCCCTGTCCAGCCTGGCCTTGGGCACTGCCAGGGATCCAGGGGCAGCCACTGCTGCTCTGGGCACCCTGTGCCAGGGCCTTTCTCCGTCCCAGGGAACAATTCCTTCCCAATATCCCATCTAGCCCTGCCCTGGGCAGTGGGAGCCATTGCTCCTTGCCCTGCCACTCCAGGCCCTTCTCACAAGGTGTGTTACCAAAGCTGTTTTCAGTACACAACAGGCTTTTTTAATAGTTTGTTGAACACGGTTTTTCAGGTGATTTCAGTTTTATTGAAGAAGATATGAAATGCCTGGCAAACATTCATAAATGGGAATATTAATTTTCTAGGGATAAAAAACACTTAGGAGGGAAAAAATAAGTAACTCACTTCAGTCATTACACATCTTTAAATGAGGGCAAGACAAGAGCTGAGGAGCTGCTCTGGTGCTTCCCAACACTCCCAGCAGAGCTAAACCACAGCAGTGTTTGTTTGCTGGCTGAGGAATCCCACTCATCAGCAGGGCCTGGGGTCCTGACTGCCATGGGAATCCCCAGAGGAACCTCCTGGCCCAGCACATTCCAGACATAACCCAGGTGTGCATAGCTTCACCCCAGAGCCTCACCCACCTCTGCCAGTGGAAAAGTGAGTTCCAGCTCCTGTTCTGCTCCTGCTTGGCCACATTTCACCCCACAGAGGGAATTCAGGCCCCGGGGCAGCCACTGCCACGGCTCAGGCACAGGAGAAGGGCTCGGTGTCTCCCTCCCAGGGGCCACAGCTCCACTCCCGGGATCCTCTGTCAATGAGTCACTGGAACATCCTGTTCAATAAAAATAAAAAGCAGGAGAACAGCAAAACCTGGCCTGCACAGAAATGGCTCCCAAGTCCTGAAAAGCACTGATCAGATGCCTTTAAATCCTCTTTCCAAGGCATTTTCCCCAGCTATCAACATGGAATTTACACAACAGCGATAATGTCACGCTGCAGAAAACAAAATGTCATTTCTCAAGCAATGATGAACTGGTATTTGGAGCCTCCTCTGATACAGAGAAAACGAATGACAATTTCCCTGGGAGCAGAAGCCCTTGAGCTCCTTCCCCTGCTGCTTTGGAGGGTGGATTACACTGAGTTCTGGATTAACAGAACATCATTTAAGTCATGCCAGTGGATCTGTCCTTCAGGAACTGTTCCACAGTAACTGAGCTGAACACGTCCCATGCACAGGGATCAGACACTGAGCACGTCTCGTTGAACAGCTCCTTTGGATGGAACCTCACAGCAGCAAATTGTGTGCCTGGGACCAGGAATTCTTGAATTATTAACAAATCAAGCTACAGGAATGTAACACACTTCCCTACAAGCTGCTACAGAACCGTAGCTGAACTACAGGAAGGAACATTTAACGTTAACAAAATTTAACACCCAACCTATGCTTCCAAAGGGAAAATCGCTCTGCAGAGAGGATCTCACACTGGCAATACCCTTACCCTCATTTCACAGCAGAGGAAAAGGAGGTGGAGCTGCCAGCAGGCACCACACAGCTCCGCTGGGATCACGTCTAGACGTGTGGTGCTGGGAGAGCTCCTCAGGCACCCGAGGCATCTGCCCGGGGCTGGCAGATGTGACAGGGACCCCTGGGAGCTGCTTTGCTCCCTCTCTGCTCCCTCCTGGAGCGGCAGCTGGAGGCCACACAAACACCCAGGGGCACCCCCAGCAGCTCTGCACATCTGCCCGGGTCAGCTGAGCCGAGCCTGCAGGGGCTGTGTGTGATCCCAGCTTTGACCTCTGGCTCTTCTCCTCCCGAGCACAGGATCAAACCATCACGGGATGGGCTTCTACCAGACCATTGCCCCACAAACGTGTCACCAGGGCAGAGTGCTGGGGCTGTATCCACTTTCTCAGCTGTGGTTAAAATTATTTCAGACCTTCTCACTGTGAATTTGCTCTTCAACAGAGGCTTCTGTACCTAAAACCACCAGGGCACAGGCTGAGCTGGGGGCCTGCAGGGACTCACACAGGGATAACCACGTGTGTAAAGATTACAGGGAGTGAAGGGGCTGGGAGCAGCAGGAGCCGTGGCCCCAGTTACCCCTGCCCTGGAACCTGTGGTGTGGCTCAAGCTGGTGTTTCCCTTCCCAGGCATGGAGCTGGCAAAGGCATTCCCTGTCCCGTGCTCTTCTCCAGGCTGTGGAGTCTGTGGGCTGCTCGGGTGCCCTGGTAGTGGAGAAAAGAGAATTTGTTAGTGCTGGAGCTGGCCTGGGTGACGCTCGTGCCCCCTCCTGCCCCGGCAGCCCGGCCGCAGGGCAGCACCGTGGCCGCTTTGCCCACGCCGGACAAACAGCCCTTGTTCCAAGCCCCGGAACAGACCCCAGCTCCCTGCCAGCTCCTGCCAGCTGCTCGCAGGACAAACACTCCCTGCCTCCTTCCGCAGCCCGAGGTCAGCCTGGCAGCAGGGGACAGCAGGGACAGTCACCGGAGCCACCCTGTGACAGCCAGAGCCACCCGGCCGTGCCCTGTGACAGCGCCGGAGCCGCGGCTCAACTGGGGCAGCAAATCCTGCACAGCTCGCTGGGCACTGCCCGCCTGCTCATCCATATGCATCCATGCAGATTTCCCTCTTCACCCTTCGCAGCTTGGTGGGTTTTCCCTTTTCTAATGCGATTGTTCTCGTCCCTGCAGAGCGATTCCCACCCAAAGGCACAGGTAATTCCAAGCCGACTCTTAACTGACCTAAACAAGGTCACATGTATAAAAATTCCAAAGTGGTTTTAAAACAAATCATTAAATATCCCTCTTCCTCCCCCCCATATTCTATTGCTGGAAAAAAAGAAGCCATGTCACTCAGACTCGAGTAATCCACTGGATTTAATATATTATTTTTTTTCCAAACCCAGAGAATGTCACCACGAATCCAAATTCCATCCATCATTTTTTGTCCCAAAGTCTCTCCTGGATGTTTATTTCAAAATGGTCTACATGAAGCCAAAGCAAGAGCATTTTAAAGCAATGCAGGTATTGTTTCTTTAAAAGGAAAAATGAAGTCTGATATTCCAAAACCAGCCAGAGCCACAGCCAGAACAGATCTGAGACAGACCCCACAACCAGCAACAAACACTCAGCTTCAACTCAAATGTGAACTTTGTACACAATGAAAGTAAAAATAAAAAGCATTAACAGAAACAGCTCCATTAGTTGGGATTTTCAGACTGAATCCAGCACTGGGATTGGAATATTGTGGACACTCTGCTCATTAACAGGGATTTACTGGGTGGGCAGAAGCCCACGGGACTGCCCTGAGGCAGCAGCTTCACACAGGTCATTAACTGGGAAATAACACAAAACCAGGGAGCAACAGGTGGGAGCCTGGTTTAAGACCTTAAGAGGAATTTGTTATAGTTTGAGAAGAGGGCAGTGAGGATTTCCCCTGCTTTCACTGGGGAAAGGCTGTTCCCAAAGCACCACACAGGGTTAAATGTCACCCATCTGAGACACTGAACAGAGCAACCCAAGTGCAGGGGGTGATGAGTGCACTGTGGCCACCAGCCCTGCTTATCTCCAGGCTCCAAATGTCTCTCCCTGATACTTTCAGATATATTTTCCACCCAGCTTCCTAACCACACTCAGCTGGCTCTGGCAGAGCCTCTGCCCATGGCTGTGACTTTCTTCAGGCCACTGTTTAATTAGAGAAGCATTAATGCTGAGCTGCCCTGGACCACACAGCCAGTCCCAGCTCACTGGGCCATCCCTGCCCACATCCACTTGCTACACACGTCCAGGGTCACTCTCACTTCCTTAGACACCACCCTGGCACTCCTCCACCTGCTCCCCAGAGCAGCCAGGGGTCAGTGCCAAAGGCCAGAGGGGCAATTCCCTTCCCAGAGTCCCCACAGCTCCAGAGGGGCTCACACAGGGGCTGTGCTGGCTCTGGCACAGCAGGGGCTCTCCAGGTTGCTCAGGGATAGTCTGGACCTGTGCCTGGCCTGCCTGGTGTCCCAGAGGGAAAACAGACCAAAACAAGTCAGCACAACACCATTTACAGGAAGTGCTCAGGCACAGGGGAACAACAAGGACATGCTCAGGTCCCCTTGGAGTGAATTTAATGTGGAGACTGCACCTGGATGTTCTGAGGGAAAGGAACAGGGCAGGGATTTATCTGTGTCCTCCACAGAGCCTCACTCCCCATCCCTCACTCCTCCCAGGCTGCCCAGAGCAGCCCCTGGATCCCTGGAAGGGTCCAAGGCCAGGCTGGACAGGGCTTGGAGCATCCTGGGATACTGGAAGGCATCCTTGCCCATGGTAGGGCATGGAATGAGATGCTCTTTAAGGTCCCTTCCCACCCAAATAATTCTGGGGTTCAATGATTCTGTGAATCCTACTCCTGACCCAGCTCTGACAAGAGACTGAGGTAGCCTTGAAAGAGAACTGTCCTGCTTGAAACAGGCCCCCAAAAGATATTAAAATGTATGGAAACCTGAAAAAAGAAAGGGAGCAGAGCAAGGTCCTGAATCCCTTATAAATAGCAGCAGAAAGCAGAGACATTTATCAGTGTTTCTCCAAGCCCAGCCGGCTTCTTGCCAGAAAGACAGAGCCAAAGGCATCAGTCCCTCACTCCCCTTCTGCTAATTGTAAATTCAAGTTTAATGCCAAACCCACAGAATGCCAGATCAGACTGGTCTCTCAAGCAGAAAGCTAAATTATACATATTGCTGTGTCTGAACCAAATCCCTTGGACAGAATGGAAGGAAGAGGGGTCTGGGATAAGGCAGAATCATTGATATTTGGAGAGGGCTCTGAGGCTCCTGCAGACAGCTCGTGTGTGCTGGCTGCAGCAGAGGGAGGGGATTCCACAGCCAGACAGAGCTACCATGACTCCATCTGACCTGATTCGTTTGGAAAGCACAGGAATCCTCCCCAAAAGGTACCACAGCCTGCCCTTGGGCACAGGGTGTTACACAACAGGAGCCTCACAAACTTCTCTTCCCATCACTCTCACAGAGACACTCAGAGTTACTGAATTCAGTCATTTCCATCCAGTTTTTTCTGGATGTTTTGCAGGAGTTTGAAGTGTCTCCTCCCTCCTGTAGCACAAGGTGTGTGGGGAGCCCTGAGCCCTCTCTGCCCCACAGCTGGCACTCCTGCTCCCCCCCTCCCCACACACATGCATACAATTTTTTCCTGTTAGTAATTTTCCATAGAGGAAAGAGCCTGTAGGACACAGGAATTTATGGGATGACACTCCCAGGTTGCAAGCAGCACATTAATTTAGTAAAGGACAGAGTCAGGAGCACCATTGACAGAGGTTTCCCAAATCTTTCCCCACTCATGATTTGCATCCATGAGCTGCCCAGAGATTCCACTTCTGCATGTTCAAGGCACTTTGGAAACGCAGCATAGAAAAGTTTTATAAAAAGTTTTACTTGGAAAACAAGGAAGAACAATGACATAACTGCAGACAACAATAATAAAATTAACAAAATGCTAATGGCTACCCATTGCTTTGTCCTTGTTGATATAAAAAGTGTAACCTCAGATCCAGTGTACAAATACAAAAAAAATTGTGCATAATAAATGTACTATAATACTGTACATACAGCATAAACCGTTCAATGAGAATGAATTAAATATAGCTATTTGTCTTCTGACTTCGAAGACAAAAGAATAAAGTTCTAAAGTCCTAGAGTCAGTGTATAAACCCTTTCCATGGGCTGAATCACGAGCCAACGGTATCCCTGAAAATCAGCAGAGTCAAATATTCCCTTCGAGGAAGCCATTATTCATGGGACTGCTGGTTATGAGAAACTTGGAGAAAAAACCACAGTGTATCAACGGAGGAAATGTTAAATCCAGACCGAGTTCTTCCCATCTCCTGACTTGCTACTGGCACTGCTTTTGTTCGAGCCTGCTTTGGATTTCTTCCCTCTGGAACTGCTGGGGTTGTTTTGGTTGTTGTAAGCCTGGATGGCAAGGTCCAGGCGGTCCTGAGCCACTTTGATTTCCCTCTGCAGGATCTCCAGGTCAGTGGGAATGTTGCCCTCGTTGCTGCCATACTGCTGTTCCTGAGCTATGTTGGCTTTGTTCTGCTTGTAGGCCATCTTGGCGTTGGACAGCTCCGTGCACTGCATCTGCTCCGGCTTCAGCGCGATGTTGTAGCCCGGGGGAGCCGAGGGTGTGTTCCAGGTGAAGGGGTAGTTAAAGGTCCCAGAGTCAACCAGCTCCTTCTTCTTGGCATTCAGTGTGTCCCGGATGGTGCCAAACCCCAAGTGCAGCATCTCCCAGACATTCAGGAGCAGACACATGCAGCTCACCCCGTACATTATCAGCAGGAAAATGGTCTTTTCGGTCGGCCTGGAAATGAAACAATCGACGTTGTGCGGGCAGGGCTTCCTGCTGCACACGAACACGGGGCTCACCTGGAAGCCATACAGGAAATACTGCCCCACCAGGAAGCCAACCTCAAACAGGGCCCTGGCCAGGAGCTGCAGGACGTAAATCCTCATGAGCCCGTCCTCGCGGATCTGCCGCCGGCCGTCGTGCTTGGCTTTGGCAGGGCTCTGCTTCTCCTTGCTCTCCCGCACGCTCTCCACCTCTATCTCCGGGTACATCATCGGGTCTTCCTCGTGGTCACCCTCAGCTTCCTCCAAGCCCCGGTGCTGTTTCCAGCGGATGGGCAAGCTCCTCCTCCTGGCTCTCCTGCTGGCTTCGCTGTGCTCCACCATCCGGGCGATTTTATGGATGGCGTAGCCTAAGTACAGCACCGAGGGAGTGGCCACAAGAATGATCTGGAACACCCAGAACCTGACATGAGAGAGAGGGGCAAAGGAGTCGTAGCAGACGTTCTCACAGCCAGGCTGCTCCGTGTTGCACACAAACTTGCTTTGTTCGTCATAATAAATGGATTCTCCTCCCACAGCAATTAGGACAATCCGAAACACAATCAACACTGTCAGCCAGATTTTGCCAACAAAGGTTGAGTGGTTCTGGATCTCCTCTAACAGGCGGGTCAGAAAACTCCAACTCATGGTGGTCAAATGAGTTTATCTAAAAAACAAACAGAACCCCCAAATATTTATGAGATGATCAGCTTGAGCCCAAATGGTTCAAACGCAACCAAGAGAGTCTGAAAAGCCCAGACTTTGACACCCAGCTCCCATTCATGTTTGTGACCATCACCTGCTATCGGGATCCAGCTGCCAGAATCTGCCTGAAGATCCTACGTCTCCTCCACAGGCTTTTGAGGAATCTGCTGTAAGAGAAAGCAGCAGTTCAGTATCATTTCATAAAAATGTGCTCCCAAAGCTACTCCCCAGTCCCGAGAGAGACACAGCTGCTCTGTATGTCACAGGTTGATAAAAACATTTAAAGTGGAAGCTGAAGACTCCAAAACACAGTGGATGGGAAGACAAGAGATTTTTGGGTGCTGTTGGCCACATTCCACCACTGACAAGGGGACTTATTTTAATTTGTTAAAGCCTGGGCTGGTGATCACAGTCTCAGCCACAACCCACAGCAGACACTGTTGTGTCCAAGGGCAGTGCCAGCTGTCCTAATTCAGGAAGGGATGGCCCAGCCCACCTGTGATGCAAAGGCAGGACAACCTGCTGGTGGCCTGAGCAGTGGCACTCTGCAGGGCCAGCCTATGGACAGGGCTGGGCCAAGGAACTTCTAAGTGTGCTGTGGATGTGATGCCTTAAGTTTTTCTGTTCTGCTTTGGTGTGCAACTTTCAGTTTCATATTAAGAGTTCCTAGGATCTTTTCACAGGGTGGTGAAAACAAAACAGTCCTATTCCAGTTGGGGACTCAAGGACAATCTCTTCAAACTTCAGGCCCTAAGCATAAACAACATGAAAAGAGGAGGGCGGGCAAGCAAGCAAGGAGGATGAAACTTCATGATTTAAGGCTGTTAATTGGACAGTTGACTTTTGTATGCAAATCGACTAAAACCTATAAAAATATGAGATGTCATGACCAAGCTCTCTTTTGCTTCTATCTTGGAGCCATCTGGGCAGTGGCATTGGTAGTGCCAGGGTGTGGCATTTGAAGGCCCTTCAATAAATATCCATTTTATTCCTCTTAACTCTGTGTAGCCTCTGTTCCAACTCCTCTAGGCATCAGTTGGATTTGGGTCCAGCCCCTCTGGGAGGCTCAAAACCTTCCTGCCAGGTTCAGAAAAGATTTTGGTGTGGATTTTGTAGTGAAAACCTGGTTAGAAAGAGTTACCTGTCAAAACTTTTAGAAGAGCTACTCCAGAGAAGTGAGTGGTGTGTGGGTGAGGGCAGAAGGGACAGCGCTGGCAGGAGCTGAGCTGAGCCGGAACTGCCGGGCCTGGCCATGCTCCCAGGCCTGGCACAGCGTGCCACAGGCAACTCTGCCAAATTCCAATGGCTGCACATTCCAGGTTGCCCAGAGAAGCTGTGGCTGCCCCTGGATCCCTGGAAGTGCTCAAGTGTTCAAGGTTGGACGAGACTTGGAGCAGCCTGGGACAGTGGAGGGTGTCCCTGCCCATGGCAGGGGTGGCACTGGATGGGCTGCCAGGCCCCTTCCAACCCAAACCATTCCATGATTCCAGGATAAATTTGCAATCCTAACAGTAAAAATCCCATCCTTGGAAACTCCTGTCTGGTAACACTTCCCAGCAACACTGCAGGCCCTCTTGGAGCTCCAAGGAGTGAAACTGGTAAAACACAGGAACAACTGTTGGACACTGTTAGAGCAACAGGAGATGAGGCATCTTTCAGTCTTTTGATGATGTCAAATATAAATTTGTTAAAGATTATTAAAAGAAATTATTACATCAGAACAACATTTGGTGACAGATCCTGAATGCAGAACAGGACAAACTTCCAGCACTCTGATCTTAAAAGGGATTTATTCTTAACCTGAAGAAATTCCAGGAGACTGGAAGAAAACTAGTACTTGGAACTATTCAACTTCTTCCATGTAACTACAGAGTTGTTTATAGGCAAAATAATGAAATGTGAGGAGATACAAGCAACGCAGAATTAAAGGATATAAATGTGATCTCCCTCTGGTGGAATTCAGTGATTCACTGAAAAGCCAAGAGCAGGCATATGGTGTGGATGGGCTGTGCAGGACATTTGATTTATCACTTCATGACACCGAGAGAAAAAAAATAGCACAGGGGAGTACTTAAAAAGGCCATATTAAGTGATCAGAAGTAACAAAAGTCTTGACAAATGATTTCCACATTAGGTCCAAGATCAGTTCCATAATTAGAGCAGCTATGAAAACCCCTGGCAGCCAGGCTGGATCTTCCCAAGCTCAACTGGGGAGTGGCTGATGACAAAATGGGTCCATGGGACATGAGTTTGCAGGCTGAGACCTGGAGATGAGAGTTACCAGAGGTACAGGAAAACAGGGATTGCTGGGAAGGCTGAGGCCCCTGGAACAGCCCAGCCCCACTGCCTGAACCACACTCAGTGCAGCTCAGGACCAGCAGAGCAGGGTTTGTAACAGGGGGAGAGGCTGCTGTGGGTGTCAGGTAACTGGGAAAGGAATGAGGCCCCTGAAGGAGCAGGGTCTCCAGGAGAGCTGCTGATGCAGTGATGGATGTGAGCCCTGGCTGTGTCACCTGCAATCAGGAGCCAGGGGCTGATCTTACCTCCTTGTTAGCGAGACAGCCCCGGGCGCCTGCGGCTGCATCCTTCAGCACTTGCTCCAGCATCAGAGAGTGCACACAGGAGGCTCAAAAGCAGCTGAGGGACAGGGAAGATGCCTAAAAGTGAGTGATTTAGAGAGATCAATTTGTTTAGTTAGGAAACATAGGAGGAAAATGAAAATGAATCCCAATAGCGGTGAATCAGAACCATGATGTGCCATCAAAATTACCAATTAGGACAAAAATCTCTCACTCAGGTGGACAGGCCACCTGCACTCAGCCCTGAAGAAGGACATGTTTAAATCAGATGTGTTCCACAGGTAACAGCTATTAGAGGTGCATGCAATCCTCCCAAGGCTTCCATCCAAGCCTCTCTTCAACACAACCTTGCTGCCATCATTCCATAGAGCACTGGCTGAAATTAGAGGTTTTTGACAGACAAAGAGACCAGAGGTTCCAGTCCCAGTGCAGACTCTTCCTGCAGTGGGGGCTCAGCACCCCCATTTCAGAAAGGCACCCAAGTGCAGCTCTGCCACCTGAGCTCTGTGTCAGTGGGTGAGACAGTGCAGAGACACCCCACACTCAGCATTTCCCACTCAATTCAGAGCCCAGATGAAGGGCAGAGTCAGTTGGGGGTCCTGCACGTGCCTGAGAAGGCTGCAATGGGCAGCAAAGGCAGGTGAACCCCACATGTGGAACAGGAGGTTAACAGAGGGAATGAACCTCAAAACCCACCTCCCACCACACTGCTCTGCCCATCTCATCACCCTGGGCACCGGCAGGACAGGCATGTCGCCACTGGCACCTCGTGATTCATCAACTAAAAAAGAGACAAAACCCAAAGGAGTTTAAGAGGTTAATTCTTATCCCCTGAAAATGTCAGGGCCACACTTTTCACTGAAAGTAAAATACTAAGTAAATTTGAAATTAATTAAACACTGTTGCCAATGTAAATTTGGAGTAACAGCAGGAACCGGCCTTTAAATTTTCATATACTGTCACATTCCTCAGCAGTTAAGGACAGGGAAATTTGAAATGAGCGCAGATTTCAGTAAGAGAATCTTTACTTTCAGACAAGCTGCTACCTCCCATCTAAGAAACTTCTCCAAGGTACATGCCAGCTTTTCATGGTGCATTTTCTACCTGCAGAAAGGCAGCAACAACACAGGAATCATTCCTGTGATTCCCAACCCGAATTCCACCACTTGTATCAATTCACAGAGTGCCAGACCTATGTACAGACATGTGCTGGGGCTTCCACAGCCCTGGGATGCAGGAGGATTTCCCCAACCTGTGGTTAACAACCAGGACCTGCCAATTAGTGTGTCCTGGCTGTGGAGCTCTGGAGCTGCCCAAGAGCTGATTCTCCTCGCCAAGAAAGTGTCACTTTGTTCATTTAGTCCTAGTCCTGAGCAGACCTGCTGGGACAAACACAGGAGGACCCACAAGCAGGCAAAGAACTTCCTGGTCTTTAAGCAAATGTTTTGGTTCAAGCAAAATGACCAGTCATTAAATCTTGGAAAGGTTCAGCCCATCCAAATTAAATGAAGTACAAACCCAAGAACTTCCAAGCAGAATTCCGGGGGTGTCCTTCCGTTCTGTGGGATCAGCCAAGGTCAGAGGGGCACATTCTGCCTCCCCACCACGTGCTGCAGCACCCAGACACATCACAGTAACCTTCACCCAGCAGGCACCCACGCTCCTGCATCTGTTGTTTCTGGCAACATTTAACTCAATAATTTTCCAATGTTTGAAAGAAAAGTCTATGGACACTGACACGCATCTGAGAAAAGACAGAATGTCAGCAATTTCAGCTAATTTAAGTCATGCCAGAAAGTGCATTTGAGAGAGATTTTCATTCCTTGTATTTGTCATAAGTTCATTTCAGCACTTCCAGTGGAGGAGGCTCGTTGGAGCGGGCAGGATCCGTGATGAAATATCAGGAGGCTTATCCCTGACAGCGGGCTGGCTCCTGAATTAAAGCTTTGCAGGCGCTGACATCCAGAGAGAATGAAGAAGAATTTAGAGCTGGTATATGGGAAAAAAGAAATCAGCTTCAGGTGAAGAATTTCTGGAGTTAACATGGCTGCTGTTGACATACAGCCAGGGAATGGCTCCTCAGGCGTGCCCCCTCCTCTACCCAGCCCATGGGGGGTTGGCTAGGAATTTAAACATTTTAATATTTAAAATCTCACCTCCTTTCAGCTTTTTCCTCAAACAGTGATGTCTTCCCACCACTCAAGGTGGGAAGAACTACCCCATGGAGCAGCAGTTAGTGTAAAATGCTCAAAATCCTGCCCTTGGATGGCACAGCTGAGGTGTGGCAGGGACAGCAGTGGGGCAGGAGGAAGCTGCAATGCTCCAGCAGTGTCCCCATTCCCCCAAGATGGAACAGGAGGGCAGCACAGCCAGCACCAGGTGCGTGTCAAGGCAGCCTCACTCTGGGCTGTCAAATCCCAAAAACCTTCAGAACCATCTCCTGGCCTTGTCTCAGCAAAGACTGGGCCCAGCCCAGTACAAACTGGTGCCCCTTGGCTCCAGCTCAGTACAAATTGGCAGCTACAGCCCAAAGCACCTGAGCAGGAGGGTGCAGGGAGTGCTGGTTTGGTTTGGCATTAGGCAGCTGGACCGGATGATCCATGTGGATCCCATCTAAGCTCTTCTGTGATGTTTCTGTGGTACCAGGACTCATTTCATGTCATTCCATCAGTGACAGGAGTGGGGCTGGGCACAGCCTCAGCACGACCAAGGATGGCACCAAGCGGAGGGACACAGCTGACACCCTGCAGGGAAGGGATGCCATCCCCAGGGATCCTGACAGCCTGGAGGAGAGGGCCCATGGGAACCTCATAACTTCAACAGGGCCAACTGGAGGGTCCTGGATCTGGGCTGGGGCAATCCCCATCAGCAGCACAGACCTGGAGTGGGGGGATGGAGAGCAGAAAAGGACCTGGGGATACCGGAGGATGAACAGGACGTGAACCAGCAACAGTCCAGAAATCCCCTGGGCTGCATCCAAAGCAGCATGGGCAGAAGGCAAGGGGGGAATTCTCTGGAGCCCCCAGCATGGGACACACATGGATCTGTTGGAGCACCAAGGGTTGGAGCACCTCTGCTATGGAGACAGGCTGGGACAATAAGGGTTGTTCACCACAGAGAAGGAAAGATGGGGAGGCCATCTTGTGACCTTTCAGTTTAAATGGAGCTTGTAAAAAAAAGGGGATATTTTATCCAGGTCTGTAGTGACAGGACAAGGGACAATGCTTTTAAACTATGAGTGGACAGGGTTAGACAGGATATTTTACCATGAGGGTGGGGAGGCCCCGGCACAGGGTGCCCAAAGCAGCTGTGGCCACCCCTGGATCCCTGAAAGTGTCCAAGACCAGGTCGGATGGAGCTTGGTCGAGTGGAAGGTGTCCCTGCCCTTTGATGGCAGGGAGTGGTGGAGGAAATTTCTCCTTAAATTTCCATATTTCCCCTCCTCAGCACCTCCTCAGACACAGCTTCTCTGCAGGCTTTCTAGCCTCAAGGCAGTTTGTTAAGGAGAACCAATGTATCTCCAGAAGACTTTTTTCCTCCCTAAATTATGTCTTCCCAGGTCATGCTAATGAAATTTGATTAATTTATTAATGATTTATTTGTTTTGTTTTGTTTTTAAGTAGTTTAAAAAGACATGTGCTGAGCAGGAAAAAAAAAAGAAGAAATGCATAGCAATTCTGTTGTTAATCAAAAGAGGTTTCATGCTGCATGAAAGTGAAATTGGGCCCACAGGCTAATTAAAACAGTATGTGAATTAGGATGAATGAATAATTAGCATTATTCATTCAGATCTCATTTACATTGAAAAGTAAGAAATTACATGATTTACAAGTACTTTTGAGGAAGCAGAGGGGTTCCTTTGTTTTTTTTTAACCTGGAAAACGAGTAAGACTTTACTGCTCAAGAAAGCAGAGAGCCGTGGCCAGACCTGGCACTGGAATGGTGCCAACACATCCCAAATCTGGTGAGCCTTGTGCTGATGCCACCTGCATTCCCTGAGCAGCAATTCCAGTGTCCAATGTCCTGAGTGACACAAGGGCAAGGATGTGGGGATATCCCTGGATGAGACAACTCACAGCTATCACCCTTCTATCCTCCGTGAAGGAAGTGGGTCCAATCACCACCAATTTTACTCCTATTTTCAGCAGTAAAGACGAAAAATAATACAAAAAGTGCAGTGCATTTTATTTTTAATCTTATAGAATACTTGGGAAGGAAAAGGCTGGGACTTTTTGGAGAGCACACAGTGCTCTTTCAAATAAATCCTCTGTCATCTGGCAGGGCTCACGTGGCGACAGCAGAGAATGGTTTGGAAAAAGCCACAATGTCAATGTCAATTTGGAAACCATTTCTGAATGGTGCCTTCCAATCCCAGGCATGCTAACAAGGCTCTGCTGATTCCCAGACCAATCCCCGAGTCTAAAAAACCCCACGCTGAATTATGAGACCACAGATCCTATGTGGGATATAAATAGAACAGGAAAATATGGGTAAGAGGTAGGGATATAATAAGATTCTTGCGCTGTCAAAAAAATAAAGATGTCAAGTATGTATCTTTTTGAAAATCAACATATACCCACCCGAGCACTGAGCTTACAGATAAACTGGAATTTGCAGCTAAGACATGAACCTCCGGTCGCCTCGGCGTGCCCTCTAGGTACTGCTAACATGGGAAGCCAAGTGACAATTTTAGCAACACTCCCCCGCAGTGACAAAATTCAAATGAAATCACAACGTGTTTTGTGCTGGCCCAAAGCAGCTTTTCCTGCACCTACAGCAAGCGTGCTGCTGCAGAGCAGCATGTGCAGGGCAGATCCCGCACGAGGACGGGACAGGCTGAGCCTGGCTCGAGTTCATCTGAGAGCAGGAGCCTGCAGTGACAACAGGCTGCATGGAAAATGGAGGCCGGGCTGTGCAGTGTCTGTCACCTCAGGAGATTTTTGGATGGCCTGTTGTGGGGTCTGTGTCACCCTGAATCCCTTCACACACGCTCAGCAATCAGCATCCCTTCCAAAGGATGGGAATGAGGTGTTTCAGCTCACAGACTGCCAGAACGAGCTCCCAGTTTGGCACTTCTTGTAGCCCAACACCAGCCTGAGGCTGCTCCTCACACCCAGCCTGCACATGTCAGGTATCAGGAGGCAGAAGTGTCAGCACTGTGGTTGTGAAAAATGAGGTTCACTTTCCTGGTAGATTTTAAAAGGTTTAACAAAAGACAAAAAGAGACAAACAATAAAATAAGAGGTTATACAGCCAGCTGCTTGGCATTCAGCCAAGAGCACCCCTGCTGTTTTGGAGACACCCCTAAAATTCACCAGCCCGTTGCATATTCACAGACCTTTCATACGTTTTTAAATTTTTCTATAAACTATTTTCCATATTCTAGGAACTGTTTTACATGGCCACTTTTTGAATTTGCCTTTTTAGAGCATGTATGTTTCTTGGTTGTGGTTTTAATTTATTATTATTATTAGTCTTAATTTGGACTGTGGTCTTCAATTTTTTACAGATGGTTGGTGCTGGTAGCTGGTATATCAGTAGTAGGTGTCTTTATTGGGTGTTATCCAACCAAGGTAGTTCACTTACTACAAAGACACTTTATTAGTCTATGTTACTCTTAAAGAAAACTGTATCTTAAAAACCATTTCAACATCACACATATAGTATGCACCCTAATATTTGTGAAAAGCCAATACCATGCTATGTATTTATAACAGTGGTGATGTGAAATGTGATCAAGGAGGAATAAAGTGGTCAGAGACTTGTGTGCTGCTTCAGCCACACTGAAACCCCTGGGGCAGCCTCAGCCACACCGACACCAGACCCTGGGGAGCCAGCACAGTGCAGGGACTGGAGCCTGCAGCAGGAACCAATCCCTCCTTCACACCCTGCTGGCACGTGAGGAATAATCCAGCAAGGAAGAGCTACTGCAGCTCAGAACCAAGCCAGTGTTTACTCCACCAGCACTCCCCCTCTCCCCTCTCCTCCAGCCTCACACATCTCACAGCTCATCTCCAGCACAGTTTAACCCCACTGAGCCTGGATGGTTTGAGCAGCTCTGTAGGAACTGGGCTCCTGCAGCACTGGCAGGTCCAGCACGACCCACCAGGCCCTGCCAGCTCATGCTCCTCTGTGTAGAGGAGCCAGTGAAGCACAGGAAAGCTTTCCCTGTGTAATTCAGTTGGATGTTGAAAACAAGGAATTACAGGGTAGGCAAAATACTTTTTTTTTTTAAAGAATTTGAATCTGAAGTTCAAGCCATATGAGAGAAAACACCCAACACTGCTGTTCTGAGGTTAAGACCAAGTGTTTAACCAAATCCTGAGCGCTTTCTTGGATTGCCAGCCCAGGCTGTGTGCAGACAACAGATACCCTTAAAATCCAAAGATCTGGAGGGCATCCTTGAGAAAGCCTGTTCCTACCAGCTGAAATGACCATCAGACTGGGTGAACGTGGCCTCAGTGGGGCACAGAACACTCCTGAGTGTGAGCTGCCAGGTCCCATTCTCCCTGCATGGGGATCCTGCAGGCTTTTCCATGAGGTGATCACACAGTCAGCACTCATCTCCCCAACACCAGAGCTCTCCTCCTAGAAGCAGCTCCTGGACCAGACATCCATCTGATGAGGCACCTCTGCTCCTCAGCTCAGGGCTACTAAACCCTGGCTCAGACACACCACGTGCTACCTCTTGACAAAATATAGGATCAAACACCCCAACACTGACTGGTCTGAGGCTGTGACAGCCCCTTTGTAAGTGACAGAGCTTTCATTCAGTCCCTTTTGAAGGTGCTTAACCCTAAGCTCCCTGTACCAAATGCGTAATTTTCAGAAACGTGCAATGTTCTGATAGCTGGTATTTAAACCACAACACCCCAAAGCAGGGTCAAGCAGAGCAGGTTGGAAGGCCCATGACAAGCCACCTCTGAGGATGGAGACACCACTGCTCTCTGGGCAGCCTGATCCCATTAAACACCTCCAGAGAGGCACAGAAGCATTGGAAAGTCAGATTGGAAATTCAGTGTGAGCCTACATCTGACCACACACACAGTAAAAAAAGCTTTTCTTATGTTTAAGCGGAATTTTCTGTGTATCAATTTTACATCATCATTCACTGGGGACCATGGAGAACAGTCTGGACAACAGCAACAGGAGCAAAGCAATTTAGCAATTTTTCCTGTAAGAATGAACACAACAGAGAGGGGACAAGTTGCAGGGACTTGAGCCATACAAGCAAGTGAAACTGCTTCCAACTGCCACACAGTGCTACTTGTACTGGCATGATATAACAAAATACATTATTAAAATATTAAAAATATTGTACTGCTGCCTATTGGGAACTCTGTTCCCAGCAGTTATTTTAATAAATATGGCAAATGGAAGGGTAAAGATGGAAAAGTTGCAGTGAAGAGAATGACAAAAGGCAGGTCCTGAGTGGCCAACAGCAATTCAAGTGAGAGTTGATGGACTGCGGTTCTTGCACACACCTGCCAATGAATCCCAGGGATTCAGCCCCTTCCAGGACATACTCACCAGTCTAGGAACAGCACAGGAAAAGAAAGAAAGGGCAGAGAGTGTCCTGCTGCAAACTCTGCCTGGGAACAGCAGAGGGAAAAGGAAGGAAGGAAGAAAGGAAGGAAGGAAGGGTGAAAGAGAGAAAGAGAGAAAGAAAGAGAGAAAGAAAGAGAGAAAGAGAGAAAGAAAGAGAGAAAGAGAGAAAGAGAGAAAGAGAGAAAGAGAGAAAGAGAGAAAGAAAGAAAGAAAGAAAGAAAGAAAGAAAGAAAGAAAGAAAGAAAGAAAGAAAGAAAGAAAGGAAAGGCAGAGAGTGTCCTGCTGCAAACTCTGCCTGTGCCGGCAGGTCCAGCACCAGCACTGCCCCTCAGGGGACACCTGGGGACACACAGGGTTTAGCAGAGCCCGGACAATGCAAACCCACCTGTGACACCCAGGGAACAGCAGCACCTGGGCCCACCCAAAACCTCCGAGCACAACCGCAAGCACTGCAGTGAGGCAAGAAGGAACAATCCTGTTTCCCTGGAGAGACCCACAAGGGTCCAAAGGGAGGAACACACAGAACACAGAACACACAGAAGCTCCGGGTGCTGCATCCCCAGCAGGCACTGAGGGACAGGGGATCCTGGGGAGCTTTGGACAGGCTGCAGCTCCATGTGCTTACCTGGATCCCTGCAGCTCTCTGGCAGTGAGCTCTGGGGAAGGCCATCCTCAATCCCACACGCTTCCAGTCAGCCATCAGAGGTTTCCCTGCCTCGATGTGATCAGCAATTCAAATAACCACAACACCCCTTAACTACACCCAATTCCACTGCAGCCAACAGCTCCACAGCATTTCCCCAGCGGGCTCCTCCTCTGCGCTCAGAGGGATGAGTGTCAAAAGAAAATGACACACTGGAAGCAGCTGACCCAAATATCACTCTCACGGCCATTTCAGAAAGGAGAGAGAAGCCAAAAGAGAGCAATTCTGTCGGCTCCTGTACATCAGAATCAAAGGCTCTCTCAGCTGAGTGGGAGGCAATTGGATGGGGATGAACACCTAATGCTCCCACCACCATTTCAAGAGAAACCACGACAGTGTTTGCTTCATAGATAAGCTTCAAAAACTACCATGAACAGCTTGTAAATGAAACAGACACCACACACCCCAACACAGTCTGCCACAACGTCCCCAGTCACCCATTCTGCAACACAGCAGCTGCTTCTCTGTGACCCACATTCAAAAAAAAAAGAGTTTTATTCCCCAGGTCTGTCTGGTCTAGTGGGAGTCACCACCTCAGCCTACAACTCCACCAAATCCACACCACATTTTCTACAACAGCAGCTCTGCAGAGAGGGAAGGATGTTCAGAGGCAGAGGAGGACACTGCAAACCAAAGCCTCACCACTACAGAGCCTCCCTGCCATGCTGGTGCTTTCAGGCCACCCAGTACTTGGAACACCTCTGCTAAACTGGGCCTGGGTTGTTCCTGTGCTGGGACACAGAGCAGCAGGGAGCCCTGCAGCCCCCTGTGACTTCACCCAACTCTGCATCTCCCCAGGTGGAGAGCACCAAGCTGAGCAGGACAGTGGCCAGCTGTGCCAATTGGCACAACAATCCATGGGGATGGTGTTGGGATGGACAGCCAAGGCCAGCACCTTGCCAGAGAACAGGACCACAACAACCCAGCACCTCACTCACTCTACTGCTGCTTCAGCTTCTCCCAAATGCTGCTAAGCCATAGAAACAGCTGAAGAGTTTTGTTTCAATAAAGTTGGTTTTACACAGTTTATTCTGAGACAAGGAGCAGAGGAAGGCAGCAGATTGCCATACTGGCATTAAAATGTTACTCCAGCTTGAGTTCAACAGGAGTCTTAACAGTTTTATTTTGCCAAAGATAAAATTTAGAATATAAATATGCACATAGATTCACTGACTTATTTGTTGAAAAAAAAAATTCCTGTAATGAAATAAGAAACATAAAACTGTCCTTTTCTGAAAGACTTGAATACTTTGAGACCCCCTTGGGAAGAGACCTGAAGCACTGATGAACTCCCTATGCTCCATCACTCCAGCTGGGAAACACACACACCAACTGGGGCTTTTCCCCCTGAGAACAGCTGGAAATAACTCCTGGTTTATGAAAGGAGGCCAGAAGCTCTTTTCCCAGTGACAGGCACGCTGCACCAAGCACACAGTGGCAGACGGGTCAGTTTTTCCACCTGACTGCTTTCCATGGCCAAGGATTTTATCTGACTTATTATCGACACAGATTGGGACAATTAGCAGCAAACTGAAGGCAGATCAGCCTCCCTAGTGCTTAATTCGGGCATGAGACTTGACAGAAGAGCATGAAGGGGAGCAGGGGATGGTGTGTTCCATGCTGTGGGGCTGCTGGAGGCAGGAAAAACCCACTGAGACACTGCAGCCACAAACATGGTCAGGGCGACAGTGCCAAGCTTCCCCCAGCTTCCTATTTCCAAGTTTCCAAGATTTTAGGAGGATGGTGATATCTTGTCAGTCACTGAGTGAACTTCATGCTCACTCTGAAATGTTCTTCAAGCTCCAGCCAGGAGCCAGCAGATCACCTCCATTTGGCACACCCGGGAATGCACAAGGGCTGAGCCACTTCCTAACAGAGCCCAGCAGGTTTGCTTGCAAAAACATCTTTAATACAAAGGGTAATCGAGCCTCTGCTCTGTCACAGCTCGTTCACTCTCACAAAGGGCAATTAGCTGCAGATAAGATCACTCCTGATAAGGAACCACTGGCTGTTTGGAGGATTGTCTCATTAAGGCAATCGCACCCACTCCGCCAAACAGTCACAGACTGGTTTGGGTTGGAAGGGACTTCAAAGCCCATCTTGTTCCTTCCTCCTGCCATGGGCAGGGACACCTTCCATGATCCCAGGCTGCTCCAAGCCCCATCCAGCCTGGCCTTGGACAGTGCCAGAGATCCAGGGGCAGCTACAGCTTCTCTGGGCACCCTGTGCCAGGGCCTTACCACTGTCATGGTAAAGTATTTCATTTTAATGTCCCATTAACCCTGCCATCTCTCAGTTTAAAGGTGTTGTCCCTTGTCCTGTCACTACAGGCCCTGGTAAAAAGTCCTCATTTTTCTTCTAAGCCCCTTTATAAGCTGAAAGGCCACAGTAAAGTCTTCTCAGAGCCTTCTCTTCTCCAGCTGAACACCCCCCAGGTCTCCCAGCCCATCTCCAGAGCAGAGCTGTTCCAGCCCTCAGACCATTCCCACTTCAGATTTCCACGTGCATCTTGACACAGTCTCCCTGCAGAAAGCCACCATCAGGAACAGGCTCAGCTTTAATATCACTAAAAGAGATGACAAACCCATCCAGGGAAAATGATGGGACTCCTTTACACACAACTCACAGCACCAGGAACAGCTCCAGGCTCTTCGCCAGCTCCGTCCCCTGGGACTCGCTGGGAAACTGGTTCCCACTGCAGGGACTGGAGGGAAGGTCACAGAGCAAAGAGCCAAACTGAGGAGTCCCAGCAGGGAGGGCTGGATGGATTAAGGGAGCAGGGAGATGGACCCCAGCCTGGCTACAGCCATTCCTAAAAGTGTCTTGGGACAGGGAAGCAACTGCCATGTCAACACTGCAAGACAGGGGTTGTGAAGAAAATCCTGGCAAAGTGTAGTTCTCCAAACCACAGGACTAACGACACAGAGCCAAATTAGTGGGCATTGATTATCTGTACAAATACAATAAACCAGGAAAAAGTCAGTGTGGCTTCTGGACACACAGGGCTCCAGATCTTCTGGGTTTTAACCTCTGTGAGTCTCTCTCATCTGAGGCTTCCTGTAGAGACCCCAAAAGGCCACTGGAAAAGGGACTGTCGCTATATGGAGAGACAACTGGGTGGGAGACAAGGGAGTAGGAATAAACAGTCATTTCCTGCAAGGGAGGGAAGTCAGAGCAGGGGTCACAGGGAGAGGCTGGGACCTGTGCCAGGCTAGGATACTGTCTGGATGTGACCCAGGATCCTGATGGAGATATTCAAGAGGAGGTGAATAAGCAACCATGAAGAGCAGCACAGGGACCATATGAGTCTATGCAACCTGGAAATAAAATGGCAGATGGAATTCCACATGGATAAAGTGATGCTTACATTGAATAAAACAAATAAATCTCAATTTCATCTAAAAATAGATATGCCCTGAGATGGCCTGAGCAAGCAGGAGATCTTGGGGCTGTCAGGCTGCTCTGTGAATGCTTTGGCACTGCTCAGCACAGCCTTTCACCAGTGTCAGGGGACAAGCACACCCAGCACACGCTGCTGTGCCACCCTGAGTGCCCATGGCTCACCCATGGAGTGTGGCTCTGGTCACTCTGGCCAGCTCCTGTCATGGGAACAGAGGAGAACAGAAGGAGATGAAGAAGAGGTATGGAGTGGCTGCTGGGGGAAGGACAGTGAAAAATGCAAGAAGGCTGAGGGAGGAAACAGGCAGAGAGCTGTGTCACCTGGAGTAGCCTGGAGAAGGAAAACCCCTCAAAACCTGCAAGCCAGAGCAGTGCCTTGGGCAGGGTAAGTCTGTAGGCACAAAGCAATCACATGTTGAGAGTCCAGAGCTTCCCCCATGCTCTTCTGCAGTCCCCACATGGGACAGGTCAGAAACAGGACTCTGGAGTGGGCAAGATTCCACCTGATCCATGTGGCTGCTCCAAAGGAGCCAGCAGCGAGTGGCTCCAGGTGCTGGGGAAAAGCCCCTCCATGAAGCAGCTGAAAGAGAGGCACCAGCAGATGGCAACGGGAACAGAATTGATACATGGGGCTGTTAATCACTGCTCAGTTCCAGCCCCCTGGAATTGTGTATGTGCCAGACGATCCCAGGCAATCAGAACACCTGAAGGGCAGTGACGATTTATTTCTGTCCACGGCTCTCCAGCACAACCCTGCAGGGAATCGGATTCTGCAGACACCCAGATCGATACAGCTTGGTCACAGATTGCAAAGAGAGCAAGAGCAGGCAAGGAATACAAACCAAGCTGGGGATGGCACAGAGGAGAAGGCTCGAAGGCAGCTCCAGAAGGAGCAAAGACTTCACACGAACCAAAGAATAAAGATAATTTCCATATGGCTCCATGGAAGATCGCCGTGTGCTTCCTCCCAAACACTTCAATTTTATTTTGCTTTATAATATCTCAGGAATCACAGTTTCCACCATGAAAATTCTTCTCATTTCAAAATAGCTTAACTCCATATCTGAGCAACAGCTGAGTAACTCCTGTGAATAAATCTGCTGCAAGTAAAATTCAATAATTTCTCAACTACTTCAATGTTTACCATGAGAATCGAGATTTTTAGATTTTTAGGAGGACATGCTGCATGCAGGGCAGTGCACCTGCAAGACACATTAGGAACTTTAACTGTTTTAATTTTATGTCATAAAAAAATGTACTAACACCTAGGCCAGCCCCATGAGCACACCCAGCCCCTTGCCTGCCTACAGACACATCTCTAACCTCAGGACTGTGCAGCACTGGGTGTCATCTCTGCCCCTGAATCCACAGCAGATCCAGGCTTCCAGGAGTTAACAAGGAGTCAAAACTCCCCCTCAGGGGAACATGGGCACACACAAGACATACAATCACCCTTCCAGGCTCTTGACTATTTTAAGCAAGAGAGAGATACAGAACTTCCCAGGCGATGGCTCGCTCTGAGTCTGGCAGGGCTGCACCACTCACCCAGGATGTCACCGCGGGCAGGAGCTCCATCCCCTGCTGCCACCAGCATCATCCCTCATCCTGTAGGAGCTGCATTCCCGAGGCACGCCACAGCCAGACCCATGTTTAGACCCAGAAGTAATTTTTCTACATTCCTTCATCAGAAAAGCAGAGTGGACAGAAGCATCCCCAAGACGTGGCACTGTTCAGGAAGACTTTGGGGATGTTCAGAGGAGAGGGAAGGCTGTGCACAGCCACGTACAAGGCAAACATTGCACCCCAGGACAGCAGATTAACGGGACACCAGAGCAGGGGCTCGATGGAAAATCATCAAATGCAGCTGTCAGCCTCCTCCAGCACCACCGACTGCGACGCTGGGACTGGAAAGGACAAGAGGCACAATCTGCTGGTCATCCATATGGATGCCTCCCTCCCTCCCTCCTTCAATCCTCCTCAGTATCTCAATCGAAGCCAGGCATGCACACTCAGATTTGTTTTCTGACAAATTTGCAACTAAAAAGCTGGAACTAATAACTGTGAGAGCCCAAAGCTGGCTTCATGGACTTGTTTAGGTAAAAAAGCTGGCTGACTCCACCAATTTCCATCTAGGCAAGGTAACAGAGAGACATCCTTCATTCCCATGTAAAAATGTAAATCCCAGCTCAGTGAGTCATTTAAGCACATGCCTAATGCAAAGCTTGAAATAAATCCTGCTAATAATCTGGGCTGCTCGCTTATTTACAGCTAGGCATGGCTTAAGTACCTGGATGATCTGGAAATACCCTCAAGCCCCCGGAAAAGAGCCTAAACTAGGCTGGTCTGGGAATTAATCACAGTGGTGTGAGCAGAACTGCTAATATGAACTGGGGGAGGACTGTGTGTGTGTGTGCTGAAGCATCTGTTCAAGTTTAGGCATATAAAACATTTTTCAGCCCAATGACTCCAGAGGGAAATGCCTCATACATCAGCTCATCTGACTCAATTTTTCCATCACATTTCCTTTAATACAGTTTTGTCCATAAATACACTATTTGTTTTTTCCAAATATAGATTTTTATTTATAGTCAGAAAACCTTGTAACTTGTGTTATTGCTTAAAGCCCTGGGTTCTGCTTCGAAACAGAATCATTGAGGAATTACTGGCCAGTACTGAGGTATGAAACCAAGTTCTCTGTGTTTGCAGAAGTAAAAGGAATTTCTTTTTGCCCCAATATTTGCCATTTTCATCATTTCTTTCACCAGGAATCACCAGTAAGATCACAACTGCCCAGCCACATATTGTGTATGTCAATTATATCACACCACATCCAGGGACTTTCACCTTAAATCTTCATTTTACACCAAAACAAAGTAAAGTTTTTAAAACCCCCAACCAGATCTTCCAGACAGTCCTGAATTTGGGGAGAACTGTGCGTCACTACCCAAGCAGCGATAACAATTCATATTTATGGTATGAGGAGGTCAGAAAAGGAAATGCTAACATTGCCCTTTTCCTTTTCCCTCCAAGAAGCATTTTGAAGATACATCCCTTTTTGTAGCTTTTAATGGAAAGCAACGAGCCTCCCCAAACCAGGACCAAGAATGGGCAATGAATGGGAAATTTGGTGATTCTGACATTTTAAAAACATGGGTTTTTTTCAAGAGCGGGATTTACAGACTGAGCAATACTGAACTCAGCAAATGAACTGTGATTTAATACAATTTGATCATTATTAACCATAACTGGAGTCAATAAAAAGCACAGCTTGTTATGCCATGGCACAAGCACGGGACAGTGGAATTGCACTCGTGCTGCTCACGGGAAGTGCCGAGAGCAGCTGGAAACACTGATAAATGCCAGGGACTTCTGCAATAAACCCTTCACTGCCTTCCAAAGCAGGGCACACAGAGGTGGCCGTGCAGCCACCCGTGAGGGGCTGGCAGCAGGGTCCAGGGACCATCTGTAACTCAGGGAGTCTCCCATCCTGCTGGGCAGGAATGTGCTTCCCTGTGCAGGTCAGCAGGGACAAAGCAGAGCCACCATAAAAATCAGGGAATAGTAACGGAATTTTTAAATGGCAAGAATTTGCTTCCGATTAAGCAGATTAAAAATACATAAATCTGGAGCACAAGTCAACTCTGTGGAGTGGCAGCACAGAAGACAAAGGCTGGAAGCAGGGTGGGAGCAAAGGATCACCTTCCCCCTAATGAGGCAGCAGCGCCCATCCCCCGGGACCGACAACAAAGGGGTCCATTATCCACAGGGTTTAACTCCAAGTGTTTAATGATCGCTCCCCTCGTCCGAGTTCCTGCTGGGGTTCAGAGAATCCTTCCGAGCAGGCAAAGAGGTACCTTGTACAAGGCAACGCTCCTTGTGATTTCCATGTTTAAAAAAAGTGCTGAAAATCTGAAGTGGCGTAAGGAAAGAGACACAAGATCAGCCCCCTTTCCCCAGCTCCAGGCTGGCAGTGAGGCTGCAGCCTGATTTCTGAGAATCACAGAATATCCTGAGCTGGAAAAGACCCACAAGGATCACCCCAGTCCAACTCCTGATTCCATCACTTCTTTCCTCAACCAGCAGCCCCTTGCAGGTGCCAATGACCACAAATCACCAAAATTCCCCCCAGCAAGCAGGGTCTGGGGGGAATTTTGTGAACTCTGTGGTGCTCCAGCAGCTCTCCATGGAAAGCTGACCATTCCTTAAGGACTGCTGGCTCTCCAGCATCACAGCTGGGTCAGGAACGAGGCGTCAGCGGCACCACCGAGCCCCTGTGGCTCTGGATTCCCCGGCTCCAGGTCCCCAGAGAAGCACCAAGGCACTGGATTTTCAGTGACCCAATCCATAACACACCCAAGGAAGGCACCTTCTGGATTATCCAACTCCTAACTGGGTGTTCCTAGGCTGCTCTGTTGGTCCTGAGTGGCTGGATCACACCTAGGTACACCTCAGGCACTGCATCTCATCCTTTCTGTGGAAAAAGTGGTGGATGAGGGAAGTTTGGGGATTTTTTTGACTGACGAAGTTGCTGGCAGTCAGCAAATTACTAAATCAACAAATTTAGGTATTAAAATTCATCACAAACCCTCAATCAGTGATTAGATTTCATAGCTGATAAGAAATTTTTTCTTGTAAACTCTAGAACCATGCAAACCCAGAAAAGACTTTTTAAGATAAAGCAATATAATTTCCACACCAATTACCTTCAGAACCACAGAATTCTTAGAAAAACTGTGCCTATAAAATTCTCCAGGGTGTACCAAAGTCTTTGCTAAATTCTTAAAATTGGTCTCAATTTTCCCACCATCTGGGTTTTAACTTTCCCTCTACTGAGGGCTGGGACCCCTGGAATTCCTCACCTCCTGCACATTCCCAACTGTCTTGGGGCTCCTCTCTGCCTTATTCAAAGTAAGCACTGTGCTCTCAGTCCTTGACCCAAATTTTCCAGTTATTTACCAGTATTTGCATCACTTGCACGTTATCTGTGATGAGCTGGGTGTTTGCTTTGAAGTGAGAGGCAAAAATAGTCCCTAATGAAGGGCTAAGGATGGAGCACATCCAGAAAAGAGGTATTTCATGACCATTTCTTTCTAGAATCCTGCATTCAGACCTGTGAATAGCTTTAAAAAAACTCAAGATTTTAATATTGTTGTATAAATTAAGAAAACACTTAGAATTGTAAAAGGAAATGTTTTTATTAGCAGTAACTCAATAGTCCCCTCCATCAATGGTAGGACAAACAAACTCTAGTCTAAAAACACTAAAGGCAGTCAGACCCTTTGGTAAGGACAGCCTGTCAGCAAAATATTTTTAATAACTTTTCATCACTCAGACTAAACTAAACCTTGATATATCCATTTCAAAAAGACAAGAGGTGCTGGGTGACAAACCAAAGGAACAGCTGGTTGTGTTTCCAACACGGTTCAAAAAACAGAGATGCTCTTGTAAAACAAGTTTCATGTGATGTGAAACCTCCAAAGGGATGTGCACGGTGCTCCTGCATTGTCCCATGCGCTGGCATTTCAATTTGGAAATGTCAGACAAGTTCCTGAATCTGGAGAAATACCCTGCAAAGGGCTCTCCTCATGGAAGGAACCAGAGCAAGGCTCCCAGGGCAGACCCCACGCTCAGCCCAGCCCCAGCCCCGCAGCTCTTACCTGGCCGCCTCCACGCCCGCAGACATGGTGAGAGCCCCGGCCAGCCCGGGGAGAGCCCAGCACTGCACTGCTGCACCTCGGTGTCACTGAGGACCAGCCCCTCGCTGCAGCTCTCGGTGCATTCGCCAGACACCAGAACGAGTGACAGCTCAGCCCACCCCCCCGAGCCAGCAGTGACCACAGAGCTCCGTCCCTGCCGCTCCCCAGAGCTGCGGAAGCGCCGGAGTTAACGCAAGCACTGCTGCAAATCCAGGACTTGCCCTCGGAGTCAAACGGCACAGCAAGGCTCAGATTCCCTTCTGAACTCCCTACCTACCCCGCTTCCCAGCACCGAGCTGACCTGTTCCCTCAGGAAAACACAAGCACAACTTTGGAACAGACTTGGAAAGCACCAAAAATACAGAGAAAGGCACCTTGCATTTTCCTAAACACGAGTCTTGACAGAAAACAACTTTTTCCCTTAAATGACCTGGAGAACGAAGGGCTTGGTAACTGCACTGACAGCTGGTTCATTGAACATCCCCAGGACATAGATTTCTAACAGGAAGGGACAGTTTGGGGTTTTTCTTAACCAATTATCCTTGACTTAGAGCAGGCAGGAGACATGGAAATAACAACAATCAACGGTCTGTCAGATAGAAGGGTTCTGTTCTCCCTCTCATTTCCAAATACCAACCAAACCCTCAATGAAAAATCAGAACCCGGTGGTATCAACTGTTGCTCCAGAATCCATACAGTCCATCCATGCCCTAATTAATCCCTATCAACTATCTCCTATTTGCAATTAATTTGACGGTGGAATAAAATCAGTACTTCACTGGGAAGCAAGGTCACATTGACCAGAAAGTGTCAGGACTAATTCCTACTCACAGAAATGAGAATTTGCTTTAAAAGGCCAGTAAAAATAGCTGCACAAATGTCATTCTTGTGAAATTTTATGACGCTGGGTGAAAGTTAGGCCCAACGGAGGCCAAAACTCTCATCTGATAAAAGAGCAGGATTCTTCTCATCGTGCTGTGCGTTTGAGTCAAGCACAGAAAATCACGGAATGTCCTCAGTGAGAAGGGACACACAAGGTCATCAAGCCCAACTGATGGCCCTACATAGGACATCCCCAACAATCCCACCATGTACGTGCCTGAGAGCTTTGTCCAAACACTCCAGGAGCTGGAGAAGTATTTCCTCGAGCAATGCCAAACCGCACGGCTGCGGCCCGTCAGCTCGAGGCAGGGCTGGCTTGGCTGCCAGCAGCGTTATGAAGGTTTATCCGGGCAAGGAATTCTGAGCAGGAGCTGCTGCTTCCAGGGACTGTGCTGGAGCTGCAGCAGCCGACACTGGGGATCCGTGAGCCCCGTCCTGCCCGGAGCCGGGACGGGCACGGAGTGACACGGGGGTGACACGGGAGGGCAGGTGGGCAAGGGG
>VXBI01000142.1:503088-539751 GCA_013397375.1 Toxostoma redivivum | reverse complement strand
CAATGACTCTGTGTCCCGGAACAGAACCGGGACACGGGACCGGGACACGGGACCGGGACACGGGACTGGGACACGGGACTGGGGTCAGGGTGGGACGGGGGGACCCGGATGGGCGGGAGAGTCCGGACCAGAACTGGGACACGGGACACGGGACTGGGACACGGGACGGGGGGACCCGGGCGGGCGGGAGAGTCCGGAACGGGACCGGGACCGGGACACGGGACTGGGGTCAGGGTGGGACAGGGGAACCCCGGCGGGCGGGAGAGTCCGGAGCGGGACCAGGACCGGGACCGGGTCAGGGCGGGGACACAGGGTGCGGGACCGGGACTGGGGTCAGGGTGGGGACACAGGGACAAGGACACGGAACTGGGGTCAGGGTGGGGACACAGCAGGGGATGGGGACAAGGACACGGAGCAGGACAGAACATGGGGAGCAGGACAAGAATAGGAGGAACACTGGAGCAGGGCTGTGGACAAGGAATCTACAAACAGGGTAGGACAGGGACATTGTGAGCAGAATAGGGACAGGAGCAGAGTAGAATGGGGACACTGAGAGCAAGATGGGGATGGAGATGGGGATAGCAAGAGTAGGATGAGGACAGGGACATAGGGAGCTAGACAGAGCCTGGGGCAGGGTAGGGATGTGGAGACCAAAACAGGGTGGAATGGGGGCATCGGGAGCAGGACAGGAACACGGGGAGTAAGAAAATTATGGAGACACTGGAAGCAGAATGGGTGATGGGGACAATGGGAGCAAGAAGGAAAGGGAGAGAGCAGAAACAGGGTGGGGACAGGGACACTGAGAAGCAGAACAGGGACTGAGGTAGGGTGGAGACAGGGAGACCAAAGCAGAGTGGGGATGGGGAATCAGGAGCAGGACAGGCACAAGGAGCAGGTGGAGACAGTGGGAATGGAGCTGGACACCAGGTCCAGTGTGGAGGCACTGGGAGCAAGACAGGCATGAGGACAGTAGAAGCAGGACTCCAGTCAAGGTCCCTGGAAGCAGGAGACCTGGCACAGGGTGGGGGCTCATCCCACGAGGCGATGGCTGCTCCCCATGTCCTGTGGGGACCTCCCAAGTCCCTGGGGATGGGGACAAACAGGGAGGGGTCAACACAGAGTCACTAATTGCTGATGGCCCTGCTGAGCAGGGGGCACACCCCCGGGGTATGTCCCAGAGCTGAGCCCTGACCAACTCATGTCACAGATTACATAAACTGGTCCCCAGTGCGATTCCACGTGCCTCCGTTTACCTGCGCCACGGCCCGGGCATCCTGCACCCGCACAGATCCTTTGTGTGGGGAAATTCCAGCCACGTGGCAGGGACTGGGGTAAAGGTCCAGCCCAAAGCCCCCATTCCCAGGGCAAAGCAGTTCCCTGGAAAATCCCCAGCTCACGTGCGCAGGGCTGGGTTTGCGGCTGTCGGCCCCGCTGCGGGTCAGCGTTTTCCAGCTGCTGGGAAGAGCCTGTGCGAGAAGCGGCTCCTTCCCACGCCCTCTCCCGGGGTGAGGGCCGGGGCGATGCCCGCCTCCGCAGGGATCCACCGGGCGTGGCAGCCTCGGGCTCTGCTCGCTGAAGGCAGGTGAGACCAGCACCAATGCCCATCCATGCGTGTGCCCAGGGCCCTGTCCGGCCCCGTTATCCAGCCCTGGAGAGCACGAGGCTGGGATGATGGATGTCTTCGTGTGACAAACCCGCCCAGAGAAGCCCAGCGCTCGGCTCCAGAGCCAGGGGCCACCCCCGAGCCCTGGGACGTGCAGTGCAGCACCAAGCACCGCCAAGCCCCGGACACTGATCCCACTGCAGCCCTGGCGGGAGCATCCCAGGGTTTGCTCCAGGAGACGCCTGCCTGGTCCCTGGGGGCCCAGTTTGGTGCTGGGCTGTACTGGGAGGTGACAAGCACCCCCAGCATGACCATGGGGGTGCCAGGGTTGTATTCTGCTTGCAGCAAGCCAGGACTGAGCCCTAGTTTCCCCAGGACAGAGGGAGAACACGCCATGGGTGAGCTGTGGGAGGTGAGGGAGACCCTCCTGGCACTGCCCAGCAGGAAAGGCTGAGCCTGGTGATACGGCTGGAGCCCCAGGACCACATCCCTGGAAAAGCTGAGCCTGCTGATAGGGCCGGGGCCCAGCATGGTGCATTTCCCTTCCCGCTCGGTGATGGGGTGGGACAGCAGCACGGCCTGGGGGGTGATGCCAATGTCGGCTGACAGGAAATCCTTCCCCTCCCTGGTTTTGATGTTCCACTGGCCTGAATTATCCCCCACAACATCCATTTCCACAGAGACACAGCACCTGGTGGGATGGCTGGATGTGCTTTCCCATGGATGCTTCCTATTCCATGTTTATGTCAGTCCAGTGCCTCCCAGTTTCCACCAGCAGCTGGCAGGTTTTGGGAACAGGGGAGGAGGCTGTCCTCAGCTTTACCCTCTGCCCCCCCTGTGCTGTGCTGGTGCCCCAGGGCCATCTCAAGCCCCCCGAGCACAGGGATGCTCTGTACAGGTTCCCAGGGGTGCCACTGGGATGAACAAGGCCAGCTCAGACTGGGGGCAGCCAGGGGACAAGGAGGGCAGGAATGTCCCCAAGAGATGTAAATCAGCTCTGGCTCCACAGCACATACTTGGGAGAGAACTGGGGCAGAGTTCAGAGAGAGAGACAGAGCAGGGGAGTGGAGAGGGAGCACCAAAAATCTCTGAGAGGATGAGCAGCTGATGAAATCTCTGAAAACTTGGCAAGATTGAGCAAGAAAGGAAAAAAACAGGCCTGGGCTGGCTGGTCCATTCACAACCACAGGCAGAAGTGGGATAGCTGGGAGACAGGGAGTCCTTGAGAGTGGTACAGTGCTGGGGCCAGGGGGAACTGGGGCTGAGGATGGGAGAAATCCTGACTGGGAAAGCAGAGCCTCCCCCAGCACTGCCATGTCTGGGCACAATCAGACTAAGCCCAGCCTGGAAGTTTGTACTAAACGTTTACAAGGGTTCAAAAAAGGGGTACAAAAAGGTCAAAGCCACACTCATCTCTCCACTTGGGGAGGCTGGTAAAGCACTGCCCCCCCAGCACTCCCCCTTTCTCAGCTGCCTGAAATGCTTGACAATTGTTGAGGCCCAGTCCTCAGGAATCCATATTGACACTGCTCAGCTCCATGTGCTGGAGGAGCCTATCCAAAGGGAAAAACCTGCTGGATGCAACAGCAGTTGGAGACTAACAATACAAAATGGATCCTACTGGGCTGCTCCCTGTATGGAGAATGCCCACAATTGGTCCATAGAGACTTCTACAGCCATGGAAGTGACCGGAGGAGCAGCTCCCAGCCTGCCCTGAGCCTCCAGGAGCCAGGGCTGGGCAAGCAGGGATGGGGAAGGACCAGCAGGTGCTGGCCAGGGCTCGGGTCAGCCCCCATGCCAGGGCAGCAGGTTCACATGGGGTAGTTGAGAACGACATCTTGCTTGGCCAATTCCAGCAACATGGGGTCGTCGAAGAACTTGCTGATGCTCACGTCCTCACTCAGGCCCTGCAGGGTAACACAAAACCAGGGTTATTCCCCATACAGCTACTGCCCAGAGAGCCCACTGAAGAGACCTTGTGTCCCACAGTAAGAAAATTTCAGATGCTTGAAGGAATCAAACACCCCTCAGGAACCTGCACACATGTGGTTCCTGCTGCTGAGCACATCTACCAGCCCACTGCCCCCCACAGGGGAGCTTGATTCCCTCTACTCCCTTTGCAGCCCCTCCAGCCCCTCAGCTCAGCTCCCTAAACCAGCACAGAAACCAGTTCCTGCTGGTTCTGCTGCACAAGGGGGCTACACCAGGCCACTGAGGGGGCCACAGGATCCTGCTTTGAGCAGGAGTCACTGATGGGACTGACAGGCTCTGACAGGCAGCACGGGGAAGTCCTGGGGCACAAAGGACGTCAGATCACTCTGGGAACACAGAGGGGATGTGGCACACCCATGGGACAACACTGCAGCAGCTCAGCTGCTGGGACAGAGGGACACTACAGGGGTTTGTCCCAGATGTACCTTCCTACGCCTGGTCTTGATCATGAACTCCCTGGCCAGGTGTGGGGCTGGCTGCGGCTCCAGCGGCCGGATGACAATGCTCTTGTCCAAGGGGTCACCAGGCACAATCTGAAACACAGGACCGGGATGTGAGCGTGATGTGGGGCTGGTGCAACCTCCTGGAGACCCCAGCTGCAACAGGACACATCCCTGGGTCCCACAGACACCCCAATACCCCATCTGCTCTCCTGGCACACAAACTCATGTCACTGCTGGTGATCATGCCTGTGAGAAATCAATAGTACAGTGCTGGAAACTCGAGCCAAGGACATGTCCCTTCCCCAGGGAGTACTGCAAGATCCCTAAACACCTCCTAACAGAACAACCCATGCAAGTCCTGGTCAGCACAACCCCCTCCACAAACCAGGCACACATTGTCTCAGAGCTGAGCCTTGGCTTTGACACATCAACCTTTAAAGAGGCCAGGGCTCAGACTGCAGCTGCTGCTCTCATGGACCTGTTCCCCAAACCACTGTGCACCTCACAGCTGTGGCTCCCACAGGACCTGATTTGCCCCAGACACAGAAGTGGCCAGAAACAGTATTCTGTCCCAAACTTTGTTTCCTACAGGTTTAAAACCACCTCTGAGAGGCAAAGCTGAAGTGTGGCACAGATCAAACTTCCTATGGCAGATCAGTGAGTCTGAGCCCCACTTCAAGACTTCTGCTGCCCAGGCTACAGAGCATGAAGTGCACCCAGTTTCCCTTCTCCCAGGGGGGATGTCCTCTCCCCAGGCACTGCAGGACCCTGACACTCAGCCAGCAGCAGCTTTCAGGGCTCCCTCACTAGGACTGGGAGCGATAGGACTTGGAACAAAGCCCTGGCAGACATGGAACAGCTGGTGCACAAAGCCTTCCCAAGATCCTCTGAGGATGCTCTTCAGCTTTCCTGCTCTGTTGGAGCTGTGGCACTGAGAGCACCTATCTGGTGCCTGATCCTACCTGTCCCTCTTCCCCATCTCCCCAGGGCATGGACTCACCTGCCAGTGGTGGAAGACAGAGAGAGAGAAGGCTTGTCCCTGCGTGTGGGTCCTCAGGTCTGTCTCAAACCCAAAGGAATCAATGGCTGGGATGAAGGCTTTGATGGTGTAGAGGGGAGAGCCTGGGATCGGAGCATCCTGTGTCACATGGCCTCTGCAAAAGTGTCAAAGGATCAGCCTACATGTCCCAGCATCATGGACTGCTCTGGGCAGGAAAGGACCTCAAACCCCACACAGTCCCACTCCCTATACCATGGGCAGGGACCTTCCACTACTCCAGGCTGCTCCTGTCCAACCTGGCCTTGGACACTTCCAGGGATCATGGTGCTCTGGGCATCCTGTGCCAGGGCCTCCCCACCCTCACAGCCAAGAATTTCTTCCCAATATCCCATCTAACCCTGTTCTTGGCAGTGGGAAGCCATTCCCCCTTGTCCTGGCACTCCAGGCCCTTGTCCAGCTCTCCTGGAGCCCCTTTAGGCATTAGAAGGGGCTCTAAGGTTTCCCTGGAGCCTTCTCTTCTCCAGGTTGAACCACCCCAGATCTCCCAAGCTATTTTAACAGGGAAGTGGCTCCAGTCTCCTGAGCATCTTCCCGGCCTTGTCTGGAGCCACTGAAGGCAGTCCAACTCCTTCCTGTGCTGGGGCCCCAGGACTGAGCACAGTGCTTCGTACATTCTCCTCTCTGACACTCAGGAAAAACCAGGCACAACCCAAAGGCTGTGTGTGATCCTGAACATCCCTCCCCACATTGCTTGGGGCCAGGATCAGTCAGGAAGCTTCCAACTGTCACTTCATGCAGACTTCACCCTCTGCACCAGTGCCAGGACTGTGGAATTCTCCAACAGCTCAGATCCCAACTGATCCCAAAGCCCCAGTGCTGGCAGCAGGAGCAGCTCACCTGCGCCGGGCCAGCACTGTGTACACGGCAGACACGCAGTCAGCAGGAGCCTGAACCTCCACGAAGTAGTAGGGCTCCATCAGGCGAGGGGTGGCCTGTGAGGGGACAGGGACATGAGCCACTGAGCCTCCTGCAGCACCAGCACAGCTCAAGTTCTCTGGTCAAACCCAGCACCTGACGAGATTACAGGGTTCCTGCTGCCCCATGGCTGCCCAAACCAACATCACAAACACTGAAAGGACTTTTCTCCCTCTGGGCATGCATCACACGCTTCCCTCTCCCCCACAGCCACCCTTCCCAGCAAGCCCAGCAGGAGCAAGAAGGGGAGAGCGAGCAGATGCAGAGCAGCTTCCATCCAGGCTGGAACACAGGCTGTAGGACTCATGTGCCAGCCCACAAGGGCGCTGCAGACACTGCTGGCTGGATGAGTCAGCGTGCAGCCACCCCCCAGGGCAAACCTCACCATGAGGAAGGCAGAGTACACGACCCTGCGGGCCGTGGGGATGATCTGCCCTCCACCCCGGTGCAAGGGCTCCTGAGCAATCACTGCGTCCAGGATCTTGAACTTCACATTGCGGATCACTGCAAAGGCAGAAATGACAGCCAGTGACCCCGGGGGACGTTCTCTGCCAGTACCCACCATGTCCCCAGATGCCCAAACGCCCAGAGCCACCAGCAGTTCTCCTAAATTTAATTCCAGCAGGGAATGCATGACCACATCACAACCCTGCAGATCACAGAATCATGGAGTGATTCGGGTTGGAAGGAGCCTTAAAGCTGATCTAGTCCCATTCCTTGCCATGGGCAGGGACACCTTCCACTAGACCAGGCTGCTCCAAGCCCTGCCTAGCCTGGAACACCTGAATGCTTAGAGATGGAAGAATTTAACTGATCTCATCATCTCAATTTCCCAACAGGTCCCACTTACATTCATCACAGAGGGGCCCTTCCCTGGTCCCCCACTGGAAGCCCTGCACGATGCTGTCTTTCACTGAGCCCAGCAGAGACTTGTCCACCTAGAGACAGACAGACAGACAGCTTCAGAGACCACACCTCATCACAGCCAGTAACACCCAGTGTTTAAAAGCCAGTTTCCAAAAGAGCAGCAGTGTCCCCCTGTGTCCCCAGTGTCCACCTCTCCCTCTCACAGCTCAAGAGCATCAGCACTATACAATTTCCAGAGCACTATAAATCAAAAGTCCACATTTTGCTAACCCTGAAAGGCAAGGCTATTAGTTGCAAGTTTTGGCAAGTTGAGGACATTGGCCCAAACAGCAACACTTGAAAAATAACAGGTGAGCTAGTAACCAGTGTGGGATCATAGTGGGGAAAGTGCAGCACATCTGAGCTGTGGCAAACAACGAGCACCCCAAAGGCACCAGGGTCTTGCTGAAAATTCTGAGAGGAGTGGGCATCTCCTGGTACCACAGGACAGGTTTCACTGAAGAGTGCCCCCCACTCCTCACCTCTGAGGGCAGTGTGTCATCTACCAGGATGTTTGGGCCAGTGGCATCGGGCCCAAAGGCCCAGATGGAGCGGGCAGCCAGCAAATCCCAGTCATACTTGGTCTGGAAGAATTCACCCAGCTTCTTCCTGATAGAGAGAAAGGGAATAAACTTTAGGAAACAAGAATCTGACCTGCACTCATGATGTATTTACAACCCTGCTCCTTTCAGGCACAAAACAGTCTCAGCCAGAGATGCTCACAGACTGGCTGGCAGGAAAACCAAACCAGGATCCCTGCCTAGAGGATGCTGCCTAATGCAGCACCCTGTGCACCCTGCAGATCCCAGCATTCGCTTTTCCCGTTATTTACTTCCAGCTGGATTCCTGCACTCCCAGGTCACTCATACCTGTTCCATGTTATCTGCACCACTTCGTTCTCAATGTCCTCTGCCAGTCCCTTCTCCAGGGGCTCAGCAATCATTGTAATCTTGTTCCTGAGGAGAGACAGGCACCATCAGCCACAGTGATGGAAATGGGAGTAAAGAGCACAGGGACTGGCTGCCCTGTACTGCAAGAAAGACATGGAGGGGCTGGGATGTGTCCAGGGAAGGGAAAAGAGCTGGGGAAGAGTCTGGAGCACCAGAAGAGCTGAGGGAGCTGGGGGAATCAGCCTGGAGAAAAGGAGGCTCAGGGGGGACCTTCTGTCTCCCCACAACTCCCTGACAGGAAGGGGCAGCTGGGGCGGGGGTCAGACTCTGCTTGCAGGGAATAGGGACAGGATGAGAGGAAGCTGCCTCAAATTGGGCCAGAGGAGGTTTGGGTGAGATATTAGGGAAAATTTCTACACAGAAAAGGTTGTAAAGGCCTGGCACAGCTGCCCAGGGCAGTGGTGAAGTCATCATCCCTGGAACTGCTCAAAAAACATGTGGATGTGGCAGTTGTAGACATGGTTTAGTGGTGAACATGATGGTGGTGTTGGGTTGACAGTTGGACTTCATTTGGGTCCTTTCCAACCTTACTAAATCCACGATTCTGTGATTCTCTGACTGCACCCACCTTGAATGCAGTTGGGTTGCTGAAGCCACCTGCATCCACTGCTGTTCCTATCCTTGTGAACACAGCCCAAGTGCTCAGCTACTGCTCCCCAAAGCCTGTTCAGCCCCAGAAAGAAACAGCTGAGGGACAGGGTGGCTCCAACCCTCCTGTTCCACATCCAGGCCCTGTCCAAGGCTGCAGGAGGGAGCCCAAAGTGCCTCTGGGAGCTGTGTCTGACACACCAGATACTGCCTCAGAGAATGCCCTAATGCCTGAAACCCACCCCCAGCACATTCCATGTGCCCAGAAGGTCAAAGCCTGACCTAAGACTGGGAACAACCTGGTCTGGTGGAAGCTGTCCCTGCCCACAGGAGGACTTGGAACCAGATGGTGTTTAAGGCTGCTTCCAACCCAAACCATCCTGTGATTCTGTAAAGACTGGAACCTATCCGTTCCCAGAAATAAGGCTGCCATAACAAGATTGACTCAGAATAAAGAAAGGCAAGAATAACCAAAAATCACAGGGGAGCACAGGAGAGCCAATTTCAGCAGATCATGATTTCTCTGAAAATTCAGGTATGGGAACATCCTGCACACAAAGATCTCCCCCGTGTTCCCTCCCAGGCCTCCCTCTTCCAACCACATGCACTGGGAGGTGCTGGAGGAGGGAGCTGAGAGCAGCTGCAAGGCTCCAGGGCATCACCAGGAAGAACAAATCCAAGATTACATATGGATGAGAGAAGACATAACTTGGGGGAGTTACTGAAGGCAGCACCGGGCTCTTTGGCACCTGCTCCAGGATCCTAGAACATCTCCCAGAACTGCTGAGAAGGTGTGACACTTAGGGAAAAAGGAGAATGAGGATCTGCCTTTATTTCCTCCCTTCTCAGAGCTCCTATACAGCACAGGAACATCCCTGGGACTCTGGTGTGTTCCTGAGGAATTCAGATCAATGGGACATTGCTCACTCAGGCATGTGCCACTTGGTGGCCAACAGTCTGTGGGAACAGCTCCTTGGATGGGATGGACCCTCCCTCTGCCCCCTCCCATGCCCAGCTCGCCCAGGGCCCTTACTTCTTGTTGGGTGTCTCAGCAAAGCACTTCAGGGAGGATGTTTCCACCACTGTCTCACAGAATGTCACCACTGGATCAGCCACCTAAAAGAACAAAAGGTTTGTAAAGTTTCCAGTACTTCTTTCTTTGTAAAAAGACTGTTTGAAACCTCTGTACACCTACAAGGAAAAACCAGTTCAACTGGCAGTGTTTTAATCAGGGCTGTGTATGAAGCACTGAGGTGTTCAAATGAGACAGGAAAATTTAAATCCAATCCCAGGTATGAAAAATTCTGCTCAATTTATTTATTTGATGCTAGCCAGGCAATGGCTGAAGCATAGGGGAAGGCTGGAATATGGAAAACTCCTCTCCAAGCCAACGTGCAGTCTCTCAGTCTCACTGGTGTGAGAGTTAGGCTGTGAGAGGCCCTTTTACACCTTAACAGCCTTTTTTTTTTTTTTAACCTTTACAGGAATGTGACAAAATGCATGCTGTATGTTCAGGTAGGTTCTTTTTCTCATCCTTCTGAGAGAAGGGACCCAAACCCTGTCCAGGGTTTCCAGTGGGAAAATCCCTCCCTCATTCCCTCACCTTGATGTCGATCTCGGAATACATCTTCCGCAGGTCGTGCATCACACAGTCCAGGTACAGCTCTCCTGTTCCCAGGATCACGTGCTCCCCAGACTCCTCCACCTGAAGAGAACAGAGGGATTCAGCTGGCAGCCCCTCTGCTCTCAGCTCCTGCCTTCCAGGCTCCTACTCAAGCCTGAGGAAGGATCAGCCTTAAATATACTTGTTAGAGTCAGAACACCCCAAGGAAAGCTCCCACAGCCTTTTCCAGGAGGAGGTGCTGCTGGGCTCTGCAGAAAGCTGCTTTCCTGGCACAGCAGGGTGTGTATTTTTCTGCTGGATTTACACTTTTCTGCTATTTCTACATAATTTATGAGATCAACTGAAACAGTATGAAAAGAGCCATAACAAATCTAACAACCTATGGTGAAAAACCTGATTATTTTGAAGATCAGCCCAGAGGCTGCTCTCAGCACTGGCTGGAAACAGCCACACACACAGAATCACAGAACAGTTGAGGCTGGAAGGGACCTCTGGAACTCAGCTAATCCAACTGCCCCCAGCACTACCTTAGTTGTAAGCGAGGGGTAGCTCTTGTTGACTTTGCGAAGACCATCCAACATTTTGGGGAGCTCTGAGGGGTTCACTGGCTCCACAGCTATTTTGATAACAGATGTGGTGTTGAACTTCAAGGGACGGAAGATCTGAGCCTGGAAGCAGAGAGGACAAAGAGCTGAAACTGCATCTCTACATGTCCTCAGGGTAAGACACAGCATGGAAAGCTCTCTTTCCCTCAGCGGCTCTTGTGCCCTGGCACCACGTCAGATTTTTTAGCCTCACCTAAAGAGGCTAAATAATACCTAAAGAGGGATTCTTTAACTCCCCCAGGGGAGCTTTGGGGCCTCTCTGGAAGGCTGAGCAATGCCAGCCAGGCTCGGTACCTCCTCATTGCCCCGAGGCTCTGTCACAGTCGCTGTCTTCACTATGGGCTGGTCCACGCCCTCAATCAGCACCCAGTTGCCAGCAGGAACCCTGTTCACCTCAATGTGATACCTGAAAGGCAGGAAAGCACCACTGCAGCCTCAGACCTTCCAACACCTTCCTCCTCCCTCTCTCTGGCAGCTCTCTCTCCCTCCCAGTCCCTCACCTGGCTCCAGGTACTCCTCTCCCAATGAAAACATTGCCAGAGTTTTCCGTACCTTGCAACTGAGATCCAGAGGCGTCCCACGGTGCAGATCTGGGAATCCTCCTCATCTTCCAGGGTGTAGTTCTCCCCAAGAACCTTCACAGGCTGCCCAGCATGGATGGTGCCACTGAGCACCCTGCCAAAGGCGTGGAACTGGACACCATCATCAGTGCTGTACATTTTGGTTGTGTGACACATCAAGGGACCCTTCCCGTGACACAGAGAGACAGAAATGAGCTTCTTTCAAAACACAGTCAAGAAATAGACACAGACCTGGCAGGACTGGACTTTGATGATCTATGTGGATCTCTTCCAACTCAGAATATTCTATGATTTGTGGATAAGAGGAATTAACGGGCTGGAATTTAGAAATACCTGTTTTGATTTGCCAAGTCCTTCAGTTCCTGCCACTGTAAGCCCTACACCTCCTTGTCCTCTATGGAAAGCCCTGGAATTACAGTTGGTGGACTGTTCTGGAGCTCCTGTCATTACTCTTGTAGAGCAGCAAATGGTGGCTGGGACAAAGCCATGAGGAAAAATGTCATCGGCTGGCCTGCAACCTTCCCCAGGGCAGAGCACCTGAGCCCCCCAAGATCACAGCTTCCAGCGCCACAAGCTTCCTCCACACTGATGTGGTGATGTGGTGACAGTCACCACTGTGGAGTTTTATGTGGATGATCACAACTCATTAAAAAAATAGATTAATTTTCTCTGCAGACATCAGAGCAAAAGTCACAGGCAAATTTCTCACTCAGCTGCTGGCGTTGGTGGCTCCAGACAACTCCGAATGACAGCTCAGTGCAAGCTGTTGGAGGAGGAAGGGTTTGCGGGGCTGGGAGAGGAAAGGTGCTGACTAACTAACACAGGGTTATTTTTATCAGCACCATGCAGTGTTTTAGAGTTTGGAGAGAGAATCAAACTTCAAGGAAAAGGGACAAAAAGACTGCAAAAGGACATAAAACCACCCTGCAGCTCCCACATGCTCTGGAGTCCTGACCTAGTCCTGTTCTTCTCTGAACACTGTGAAACAATTCCCTTTCTCCAGGGCTGCCCTGGCAGGCAGCTGAAGCTCCTTGGAGTGAAGAGATTTGTTCCAGTGTCGGATGAGAGGTTTCAGAGTGCTGCAAGTCAAATCTGTGCAGAGAGCGGGCTGGGAGGCAGCTGCCCTGGCAGGGCAGGGGCAGCAGAGCCTGCTGGCCTTGGTTTTGCACGCTCAGAGCAAACACAGGAGTTTCCTTACATCAGGGTCGCACTCGCTCATGGCCTCCCCCAGATCGGAGTCGACGCCGCCGGTGTAGGTGTGCTCAATTTTTGTCTTGGCCCCCACTTTCGGGGAGGGAATGTGCTGCACACACATGTCCACAAAGCCTGGAACAGGAACACTTGGTGAGGACAGGGTTAACCAGTGTGGAGGAAAGAAATGGACTCCATAAACACAAGGCAAAGCCACAGTGACTGCAGCACCCATAGCTGCAGGGGAGAGGTGAGTGTCTCAGGCTGTCCTGTGGGCAAGTGGTGTCATAGTTTAGATTTGGGAAATGGAGCAGGATCTGTGCAAGCTAGCATTCCTTGGCCAAAATATAACCCTCAGCTCTTGGTGTGAGGTACAGGGGATAGAAGGATTGTGGAGGGGAAGACAAACAGCTTGTACCTGTGAACTCGCCAAAGAACTTCTTGCAGACGAGCCGCAGGAGAGGCCGGATGTTCAGTTTCAATTCCTCTTTGGTCAGGTGGATGCCAAGTTCATCCAGAGTCCTGGGCAGGGTAGTGTCCACATCCCCCACCACCTGCAAGACAACAAGTCCTATTCTCAGGTTCACTGTGGGGGTCCCAGTCAGTAACTCCCCAGTGCAGCATCACACACCAGCCACCACCTACAGGGCTCTGGACCTGCACTAGTTTAGAGGTCACATGAGATGTGTCAAATCGTAGAATCGTGGAATCACTGAGGCTGGAAAAACTCTCTAAGATCATTGAGTCCAACCATTCCCCCAGCACTGCCAAGGCCACCACTAAATCATGTTAGTCCCCAAGTGCCACATTTACATGGCTTTTAAGTCCATCCTGGCATGGTGACTGCACCACTGCCCTGGGCAGCTGTGCCAGGACTGAACAATCCCTTTGGGAGAAGAAATTTTCCCTCATCTCCAATCTAAACCTCCTCCTGCACAACCTGAGGCCATTTCCTCTTGTCCTGTCCCTGTTCCCTGGGAGCAGAGCCCAACCTCCTCCAGATGCCCCCTCCTGTCAGGGAGTTGTGCAGAGCCAGAAGGTGCCTCCTGAGCCTCCTTTTCTCCAGCACCCCCAACTCCTCCTCATCTGACTTGTGCTTCAAATCTCTGCTCCAAGTCCAAGCACTGTCACTTGGCTGCTATCAGAGCACAAAGAAGAGCAAGGACTGCTCTATTCACTGCAAATACAGCGCTGCATTTGCAAGAAGTAACGATTACTCTGCACCCTAAGCCCACCCTGTGCAGATCCTGCTGCAGAACAGGACAGGACCAGACCCACCAGCCACCACCCAGTGCCCAGCCCCAGCAGCCCTGCCTGGAGCTGTGGGAGGGAGAATAACCCATCACAGACCTGAGCCAAGATCTTGTACAGGGGCTCCAGAATGAACTCCACGAAGCTGCGCTGGGAGCTGCTCGTCGGGGCCTTTTTGGTGAACTTGCGGCTGTTGGAGAACAGAGAGGTGAGGAGCAAGAGCTGCAGCCTGCCAGCACCCCTACACAGCCTCTGCTCCTCCCAGCTTCTCCTCTTCTCCCTCCCAATCCCCTGGGAAGCTGTCAGAGACATATGGGTCAGGCTTATTCCAAATGAAGGGCAGAGGAGCCTCTCTGCTCCTGCTTGTGGGATTCAGGAGGGCCTCATGGATTCACATTAGACAGGAGGTGTGACTCAACCCTTCCCAGACACTACTCCACCACAGGATCATAGGATCAGGAGTGACCTTGGGTGGTCATCTAATCCATACTTTACAGGGAAGGGAGAGAAAAACCCAGGAATAAAGCAACATTAAAACATTTAAACAGGGTTCTCACGTCTTTGGATTGAAGTAGATGTCGCCCCAAAGCCGCTTCGCAAACTCCTGGTAATTGATGTCTCCTAAAGGAAAAAGCAAATGAGAAAGTCCCTCAGATGTCACTGCTTTTCTCTTAGCTTAGAAATCTTTATTTTTCAGCTTTTAAAACAAGCCTGAGGATTCAATTTAATGAACTGATGCTGACGAGTGAGTGCCTCGTTCCAGTTCTGAGTGAAAGATTAAGCACTGTCCTGGGGAGACCAGGCAGAGATGAGCAGAAGAGTTCACTGGGGATGTCCCCAGCAGCCCAGGGACACTGCAGTTCACAGACTAGCTTCCCAGGAACACTCCAGCTCTCTGCTGGAGTCACAGGGTCAGAAGTGAGGAGTGCTGCAGGAGCCCAATCATATCTGCTGCACTTCCAAACAGGAATGCTGTGACTGCTGCTGCAGTGCCAAGGTGCTGGAATGGGGCCTCCACCTCTCGGCCCTGCACCAGTGTTTTCTGCCCTGCTGAACATCTCCAGGTTCCTTTCTCTCTCTCAGGAAGCACACAGCCAAACACCCAGTGCTGAAGGTCCAGTGCAGTGCTGGCTGTCATGGTGAATTTAGAAAAACCAGAAGAGGGTGAGAACCTACAGCAGGTTCCAAACAAGTGTTTGCTGTGGGCAGATGTGTGAGCACAAGGAATTTCTTGGTGGCTGCAGTCTGGACACTGATGCTGCTCTAACTCCTTTTAGCTGACAGGTGGTGGCTGCAATACAGTTTCTGGTGACCAGAATCCCCTATTCCCATCTCCAAGCACCTATTCAGCTCCTGCCTTCCCCACCTGGTTGGCATCTCCTGCCAGCTGTGCTGTCCTCAGCTCCCCAAAGAGGGGTCTCACCCCAGCAGGCTCTGAGTTAATGCTGTGACACTAAGGGAGCTCATTTATTGCTCCAAACTCTCAGGGCACATGACAGTCCTGACACCATCAGTCCCTGACCTCTACAACTTCATCCTCCTTCAGGCCAAGTTCTCTGCAAGAGCTGGCCCAGCTGCTTTACAACCTCCTTCCTCCCCTGCTCTCAGCTCCTACAGATCCCCAAATTCCCCAGTGGGGCACTTCAAAAACCTGGGCTGTGCAGCTGCTAATGCCAGCACAGAGCCCGCTGCTACATGCGGCAGATTGCCTTGAGTGGGCACCTGGGGAGCAGAAAATTAAATCCAAGCCAGAAAAAGACAGTTTCTTAAAAAAGAAAGAGGGCAAAAGTGCAAAACCTTGTGGGCGAAGCTTGTGCCCAGCTGCAGCTGAGTCTTGGACTTTTGGGAAAAGGCAGGAAGAGCTTAACTGCTTCACTCCTGAGCTGCTGACAAGGAGGCAAAGCACAACACACACACACCTGCCTTCAACTGCTTGTTATTTCTGCTTAGGGTATGAAAAAAATCTTGGCTTCTGACTCAAGAAACATTTATCAGGAGAAAATATCTTGTTAAAACTGTGTTTCTGCTTTTTAACCCCCGAGGCTCAGCTCTGCAGCACGACTCAACTCTCAGCAATTCCAGAACACAAACACTGGCCATGTGCAGGGGAAGCTGAACAGCTTAGAAAACCTCCATGAGAAAGGTTGGGAAATGAGATGTTGAAGTGCACCAGGTTTCTGGCTAATCCTCACCATATGTGTCTGCATAAATCTTTGCAAAAGACCCCAGTGTGAAGCAGATGCTGTACTGAGAGCTGGAGAAGCACACGTTCCCCAGAAGGGGAGACAGCACGAGGTTCTCGTCGGTGGAATACATGCTGAGAGGAGAAAAATAAAACCAAATCAATGTTATGAACCAAAGAAGACACTTCAACCCACTTCCCACACCCTACAGTAATGACAAGCAAGGAGCCTGCATTGCCAACAAGCATCTTTAAACAGGCTCCAGCTTGCTTGCCATCAGAATCTCAGGGTCAGGAACATTTTCTGCCTATAAACTTCAAAGCATTAATGCAAAGATTTAAAGATCCTAGAACTAAAAAGTTACCAGCACAAATGCTTCAGATTTCTTATCTGGGATAATTTTTCTTTCCTTAAAAAAGCAGCCAAGTTGGTCAACCAAGTAAGGGAAAAGATAACATAGGGATATAATTTAATCCAAACAGGTTTAATGAGTTCAAAGCTGTGCTAGGCAGGGTGAATTACCCTGATTCCAGCTGCCTGATGCCAGCACACACTGAACAGAGCTTGTGTGCAAAACCACATACACCTGAAGGGCAGAATGCTGTTTATATACCCCTGGATGCTGAAGAACCCACAGAAACAATGCATGACTACCAAGATGTCCCTCCCTTCCCTGAGCAGGGCTGGCATGGAGATTGGACTGTCAGTATCATAATCCTTGTTTAGGAGTTGGGACAGCAAATCCTCTTTTAGCTTTGTAGTAAGAATTTAGGAGCTTTGAGACATGTCAACCTCCAATTTGGGATACAAGCTGGATAATATCAGTGTATTTCAGACATTTAGGAGCACAAATTCCCTGCTCTGGTCATGTGTCCACTTTCTCTACTTTTTAATGAAGGAAAAATGAAATGGCACAGGGAAAATGAAATCCCCTGGAGTTTGCCAGGAAGAGCCAATCCTGCTTAATTCAATGTATTAGCTGAGATGAACTTCCAGTGGTTCTTCCTGGACCATTTTCTATGACTCAACACATCAAGAGACAAACAGATGAGTTTTCAGGCACATGCAGGGCTCAGAGAGCCATGGGACAGGGACAGCAAGCACTAACAATGCATTACCCCAAGCACCCTCACCTGATCAGACCATTAACTTCATCTACAATGTGTCTGAGTTTGTAATAAGCATCTGTGGGGGGCAGTTTCAGCTCCAGGATGAGTCTGTCGATCTTGTTGATGCACACAGTCACTGCCAGCCTCTCCTGCACCGCGTGCTTGATCAGCCTCTCTGTGTTCAGCATCACCTGCAGGGAGCAGCGAGCTCAGAGCCCCAGGAAAGCCTCCACAAAATGCTATCTGGGGCATGAGAGCCAACCAGTGACCCTTACTCTGCTGCCAGGCTGGAGAAAGCCCAAGCTCAGCAACCAGCAATCAGTTAATCCTCCTGAAATTCAGAAATAGGTGCTAATCCAACCAAATTCCTTGAATCCAGTCCTTTGGACATCTCTGATATAAATAACCTGCTCAATTTTAGGTATCATGGGGATGGAGATGCACACAAGTCAGACAATCAGCCTACAGGCCACAGCATCACATCAGCCTGGGCACAGCAGCCAGAGGCTTGGCTGCCTGTTCAGACGGAAAACACCCTCGCTTCCCAAACTGTCCTCCAAAAACCCTTCACCTCAGAAAGCTGAACCCATCCCAGGCCTTCATGCTGAGGCAGGAGCACAGGCTCCAGAGGCAGGGATGTAAGGAGAACGTGGCACTCACCCCCTCGGCTGCATCGATGAAGAGCACGACGCCATCCGAGATGCGAAGGCCGGCTGTCACCTCGTCAGAAAAATTCACATGACCTTCAAAAGCACACAAAGGTGGGCAGTGAGAAGCACAGTGAGACCTGGAGCAGCAGCAGTACACAGGCTGGGAAGCTGTGGGGCTCTGCAGATTCCTCTGTTGCTGGTACCCAGAGAGGCAGAACAGAAATGGTTCCTCCTCAGACAGGGACCTGGGAGCGGCTGCCAGAGCTCCCCATGGGGATTTAGCCTCAGCTCTAATGCTATTTCTTGAGAATGCACACAACTTGTTTAACAGGCACCTTTCCTCACACTTGTGACTGTTTTTCTCACAGCTCTGTGCAAGTACTTCAGGAAAAGGAGGAAGATTTCTTCTCAAAGACAACAGATGCCTCTCCCCCCAGCCTCCTCCTGCGCTCTAACCTCCCTCATCCTGAGCTGTAGCTCAGCAGATGTGTCCCAAGACCTTCTTCCCTAAAGTTTCTTCCAAGCTGATCTGTGATTATGTTTCCTCCATAGGAGCCTGTCAGAGGCCTGAAGAATTTGCTGAGTCTCACTGTGGGGCAACAGCATTTGAGCAAAGCAGGGTCTCCCTGCACATGGCAATTGCTGGGAAAGGAAATTCTACCTGTGCTACTTGAGTGAAACACCTCTTCAGCCTCACCAGCCCTCAATCAGGCCAGCTAATCAAAAACATGAACCTGACTTGTCCCTGCCCATGGCAGGGGGTTGGAATTAGATGAACTTTAAGGTCCCTTCACCCCAAACCATCCTGGGTGATTATGGGTCAAGTACTGCTGGACTGACTTCACAGGAATGAACTCAGCTGAAGGCTCAGGATTAGGCTGGAATCAGCTACAGAAAGTACAAAACAAAGCTAAGTGCTTCCCACAGCAGGATTTTCAGGACTTCAGAATCACCTGGAGTGTCAATGATGTTGAAGAGGAAAGACTTCCCTTTGGTGTCTGGCAGAACAATCGTCACTGGGGTGCTCTTGATCCCCACCCCCCTCTGAAACACAGGAAACCAGGATTACAGGTAAAGAAAAACACACAAAAGGATCACCATGCACAGATGTAGAAGATCAAGGAAAATGCAGAAAGATGGAAAGAAGTAAACATTCATCCTGGAAGAGAGTAGTAACCTCAAATCACCAAAGCACCCAGCCCAGCTCTCCCATCTGTACTAGTCAGACTGGTGAGCCAGCACTGCACCCTCCACACCTGATTTCAGCTGAGGAGGTACTACAGGCAATACCTGAGCCAGAACGTGGGTGTTTGTTTGTGCTTTCACCCTCTGCTGCCACCAAGTTACACCTCAAAGCACAAGATTTGATCACACAGAGTTTAAAGTAGTACATTGAAAGGAGAAAACAAAAATGCTTCAAAGGATTGTTCTGGTCATGAGACAAAATAACATTCCCACTCATGCCTAACCACATGGAGCCAGAGCTAAGGAAAACAAGGAAAAATGTATTTATTTCGAAATAAGTTTTTACCACTGCTGCAAACCCCTTCCTTCTTGTTCTTTCAAAAAAGGGAGAATTACCCCCAGACTGGGGTGACTCTGCTGTAGATTTAACATTACATTATAAAATCATACATGGAGATGAGGGAAGGAAGTTGGATCAGGAATCTTCCTGAGGCAAACAAGAGGAGCAGATTGTTTTATTGATAAAGAAAATAACCAAAATGTGGAAGGCACAGAAAGGCTCTAAAATGGACAAGGAAACTGCCTAAAACAACTGTGAGTAAAGCATGAGACAACTGGATAAAAGCACTACAAGACCACTCACCTCCTGCTCTGTGAACAATATATCTGTGTAGCAGAGCTGCAAAGGCAAAACAAAAATCAGAGTCTCACATTTTGGTATCAGATATTCAATTTGAAGCAGGACACGGTAACTGTGACACATTACTGAGGTGGTAAGTTAGGGACAGAAGGAGAATTAGGACTGAGCTCTGGCATCCCAATCCTACGTTCCAGTCACTGAACCACCTTGTCCCCATGCACTGTCACCCTTCTCGAGGGTGTAAAAGCCACCCCTTGTTCTCCAGGGCAGGAATTCCCCAGCAGTTCACTCACATCCTGATCGTAGCGCTTCCGGATTTCGGGGTGCGTCTGTTCTATCAGGCAGTCAACAAAACAGGTCTGGAAAAGAGCAGAGACAGGAGGGGCCTGCCTTCAGACAGACACAAACACAACCCCAGCCCTCCAGGAGGGGCACAGAGCACACTGAGCAGGTTATTGTAAAACCTACAAATTCAACCTACACAAAAATCTACACATTTCACAGGAAAACAGTGCCAGGACAAGGGGGAATGGCCTTAAGCTGGAGGAGAGCAGGGTTAGATGGAATATTGGGAAGAAATTCCCCCCTGTGAGGGTGGGGAGGCCCTGGTACAGAATGCCCAGAGAAGCTGTGGCTGCTTCTGGCTCCCTGGGAGTGTCCAAGGCCAGGCTGGACTTGGAGCACCCCGGGATAGTGGAAGGTGTCCCTGCCTGTGACAGGGGTGGGACTGGATGGGCTTCCAGGTCCTTCCAACCCAACCCATCCCTGAATTCTATAAATAAGTGAATGAGCAAGAGGAGCAGAAGGTGCTGCTGCAGAGAACCAGGGGCCAGGAAGGCTGGCAAAGCAACCAGACAGGTCACCATCCCCAGTCCTGTCTTGTGGATATTCACAGTACCTTGCCATGGTGCAGGTGCCCACACAGAGTCACATTCCGGATCAGCTCCGAGTTGTCCATCAGATCTGCCAGGAAACTGCAGCAACAAAACACAAAAGGCTGTTGGAGGCTTCTGCTGTGTCTAAGAAAAGCAGGTGCTGCTTTTTAGCTACATTTTCTATCCAAGGTGCCCCCTGAATCCTCGCCAAACTTTTATTCTGCCAATGCCCTGCGGAGGAAGAATCCCACCTTCCAGATGGGGAGGACAAGAGAGTTGGAGTCCCAGACAGATGGCAGTGGGTGGGAGGATACGGAGCTGGTAAAGCTGCCAGCAATGGAATATTATTGAATATTTTTCTCCTCTTCTAGTCAGTACTGTGGCAAAAATCACATCCATGTACTCAGATGATGAAGCATTTGCACTCATGGCAGGCAGTCAGGTAAATAATGGTGCTGGATAACAAGCACCCCATGGAACTTTGAAAGCAGCCAGGGGCTCCACAGACAATCAATTCTGATTTTCAAGTCTTAAAACAGTGACATTCCAGGGACTCAAGGAATTAAGTCTTTTTCAAATCAGCAGCTGAGCTGGGTAATGATGAGCTGGTCACTTCTGGATGGATGCTGGCCAAAAGATAATTGAGATCCTAAATTACCACCCCTAAAAAATAATGGGAGGCTATAAAACATAGAGCCACTGCCAGAGGCCTGCAGAGAATAAGTGCTGTCAAATAATTTCCTTTTTAAACAGATTAAATTTTCACTGATGCAACAGTGAAAATGTAAAACGTTTTGATTAAGAGCTAAAAAATACAGCAATCAATACTAACCCCGATTAAAACCTTCCTAATTGGTCTGAAAATAAGGCTAAATGGGAAATCAATAGCATGCTTGCAGGTTTCTGGCTACATCCCACAAGGAATTGGCCCATCCTAACCATTTATATCAACAAACAGGAGTAAAATGAATTAATTACAAATGGAATGAGCAGAGCATACAGGGATCAGGGAAGTAGTGGATAACAAAGAGTCCAGGTCAGGGACTGAGCCAAAACAAGGGCTGAGAAAAACCAGCCCCAGCAGCTCCTGGGCTCTGCTCCAGCTCTGCTGAATCCCCCAGGCACCAAGCACAGCCTTGGGCAGATGAAAGATCCCTGAGTGAACAGCAGCTCCAGGAACATCCATCCTGTCCCCTCTGGAAAACACGAGGTGCTGGGTGCCAGGCAGAGGCACTGCCCAGCACCAGGGAGCTGCTGCTCAGCCACAGCAGTTCTGGCACCTACCCCTGGAGATGAACATTTAAAACTGGGAAAAGCCCTGACAGGCCACAAAGTGGTGAGTGGAGAGATGAGCCCAAGGAGACTCCCACAGCTCCATCTGCTCATCCCAAAGAGAGACAACACACACACACTGCTCATACAGGGACACAGAGCCTCTGCACACCACAATGTGCAAATGCTGCTCCAACATCAGACTTTCACCAGAAAAAGCAAAGGATGGTTCTCATTACACAGAAAACTCATTTGAGATATTACATCTCCATTTTTAAATGCATTTGGAGTTTTTCCCAGGAGTTTTTCCTCCCAGCCCTGGTGTCCAAGAAATTGCTTTGAGACACAACCAATAGACCCACCCAGCACAGCTGCAGTGTTCTGCTGACTGCACAGCACTTGGCACTCACCCAGCAGCATAAAAATTCCCAATGGAAACTGAAATAGATGGGATCTAATCTGAGACTGGGATCAACCCAAAATGTCCCAATAGGATGTGTGCTACACACTGACCATGTGGACATTTAACAGGTTGGCCACAGAAGCTGTGGCTGCTCCATCCCTGAAGAGTCCAAGGCCGGGTTGGACACTGGGGCCTGGAGCACCCTGGGATAGTGGGAGGATCTAGTCCCATCCTCTGCACATAGTAGGGATGGGACTGGATGGGTTTTAAGGTCTCTTGCAACCCAAACCATTCCAAGAACATTTCCTGAGCTACAAGTTGTTGCTATGGAGCTTGACCTCAGCCCCTGAGGTGAGACTCCTCTTTTGTGCTCAACCCTACCCTGTGCTACTAGTGGGGAGGGAAAATGTCTGTGAAGTGGTTTGTCCTGCATTTCCTCTTGGAACCTGGGAACTGGCTGCTCTCAGGTCTGTGCTGGAGTCAGTAAGACACCAAGCCAGAGACCCTAAATTTGCCTCCCCCAGCCCCACACTCACTCCATCTCGTAGACAGTGACTGGCAGTGTCTGCTCCATCAGGGAGAACTTCTTGGTTTTCACAGGTTTAATAATGGGCTCTGAAACAAGAGAAAGAACAACAAACTGTTCCCAGAGCCCCTGAACCAACAGGATCAGGAATGGGGAGTTCTGCTGACAAGCCCTCTATTTTCAGGCTGACAGATTCTCTCAGCTGTTTGTCAAAGCTACAGGAGATGGTCACTACAGGGCCCTTTGAGCCACACCATCCCAGTACCCAGGGATCAGAGGAGATCACTTAAATGCATTTACTTCTCCCTTAAATAGCTTTCCTGTCTCTGCTGATTCCTGTTCTTCTTGCAAAAATCACAAGTGCCCAAATCTGCACACACCAGGCAGAGTTCCTGAGGCTATGAGGGGACTCCAAAGGGGCAGGACAGAAGGGAATATTATTTCCCCTTTCCAAATATCCATTAAGATCCTTCTCCTCCCTCCACCCCCTCCCACAGCTCCCTCCCCACTCACCAGTGAGTGGCTGTGTGTCCTCCTCCTGCACAATGGTCTCCACCTCAGGCCCATAGACCTCCTCTGCTGTGGGGTAATACTTCTTGTCCTCGTGCAGCACCACCTCCATCCCGGGGTGCTCGTCATCGTGCTCCCCCATGTCATCATCATCATCATCATCCTCCAGCTGCAACCAAGGCTCACCCTCAGCTGCTGTGGAGCCCCCCGAGGGGACAGGCCTGGGGTCACCCCCGAGCGAGGGACCCGCAGTGCAGCCCCAGCACCCACAGAGGTGCCCTGGGAGCAGCTCCTGGAGGAGCAGTACTGCTCTTCCCACAGCACCTGGACCAGGAACAGCCCCTGGATTTGCAGGGTCACCAGCACAGACAGTGACTCACGCACAGCAAGCCCACACAGCACAACGCAAGAACCACACCCGGGTAACACAACCCCCACCCCACACAGACCGGCAGGAGATGGGAAGGGGCTCCCTCGTTTGCCCTGTGGGGCAGCTCCTCCGCTCCCCCCGTGCCGGTGGGGGTCTTGCTCTGCCTCCCCCCGCAAGGATCCGGCTCCTGCGGCAGCCTCAGCTCCCGAAAGGACACGAACCCTCCACGGGACCGACACCAAAACCAGCAAACACAGCCCGAGCCGCAAGAGCTCCCAGCTCCCACCGCGATTCCAGCAAGAACTCTTTCTCTTTACCCCAGGAACAGATTTTGTAAATTCTTTAAACACCGGGCCCACTCCAGCCCTCGGCATTCAGACCCCCGCACTGACCAGCCTCCCCCGACCCCGCACGGGGCAGCAGCAGCCGCGGGCCCGTCCCTGCTCAGGGGCCGGGGCACGACGAGCCCCGCCGGCCCCGGGGGTCGCTGCCCCTCCTCCGCACTCACCTCGTCCAGATCTTTGGACTCTCGGCCCAGCTCGTCGTCGTCATCGTCCGAGTCCAACTCGGGCCCGATGTAGTTCCCAAACTCGTCGTACAGGTCGGTGTCCATGCTGGGGAGCGGGAAGAGGGTCGGTGGGGGCGCAGAGGCCGGGACCGCTGACCGAACCCGCTCAGAGCCCGTGGCACCGGGGAGCCCGGCCCTGCCCCAGCTCAACCCCGGGCCGGCCCGGCCCTGCCCCAGCCCGAACNGGACCTTGCGCGGCCCCGGCGCTCCAGCGGCGGGAGCCGGACTGTCGCGATAGAGAGAGCGGCCGTGGGGCTGAAGTGTTCGTCACCCGCGGGGCTGTCGCGACAGAGCAAGGGGCCCTGGGGCCGGCGGTGTCTCAGGGCCTTTTCGCGATAGGGGAGAGGTTCCCAGTTGCCATCCACGTGCGCGGCCTTTAGGCTGTCACAGTAGGGACCGCAAGGCAGGACTGTCACGATAAGATTGGGGTTGTTGGGCCAGTCCTGGCAGCGCTGTTGTGACAGAAGTGGGTCCTCGAAGCCATCGCAGGCAGGGCTGTCTCGACAGGAGGGGTCCCTGTGCCCCCAGGCCGGCGCCGTCCCCACGTTCCGCAGGTGGCGGCGGTGCCCGGGGATGGATCCGGGGATGGATCCGGCCGGAGCGCTCCCGGCGCTGGAGCGGGAGCTGCTGGCGGCGCTGGCGGAGGACGAGCGGCGGCAGCGAGAGGGCGAGGCCAAGCTGCGGGCGCTGCGCCAAGGCGTCCCCGACTACGACCAGTTCAGGTCCGGGACTCGGGGACCGGCCCGAGAGGAGCCAGGAACTCGTTTGGGGGCTCCGGGACCCCTCGGGTTCTGAGCTCGGAGCTGATGGCCCGAGCACTGCTCTTGGGGGACTCGGGGGGCAGCAGCCTCGGGATGCCCAGAACAGCCCCGAGGATAGAGCCCTCAGGCGCGGACACTCAGCCATGGCTGAGATTTGTCTCAAAACTCCTCAGGTGGCCCCGTGTGGGCTGAGATCTGTCCCTGCTCCGTGGCCGGTCCCTGTGGTTGCCGGGCTGTGGCCAGCAGTGGAATGGCACTGTCTCCTCCCCAGAAGGGGACACCTTCTGTCACCCATTCCCTCACCCAGCCCCTCGTCTCTCCTCACACCCCCAGGCCATGATGGGAATGCAGAAGCAGAAGGTGACAATGTCCCCTGTGCCCTTCCCAGCCTGTTCCTGCTCCCTGTCCTCTCACTGCTTTGTCCAGGGAGTTGTGAGCAGGTTGGGATTGTAGGGCTGTTCCACGGGGCACTGTTAGACACTCCCAGTGCCCTCCAAACTCCTGGATTCCCTCTGGATCCATTGAGGGCTCCCTGTCCATGGAGGATCCATAGGTAGATCCAGGACTTAGATCACACTTAGGCATTCTGATCAAATGCCTCGGGACCAAATCAAGTTCCACTCATGGATTCATAGCTGCCTCATTTCCCCATGCTGCCTGTTCCCTGAGAGGCAGGGAAACATTTTCAAGTGGCTTCTCCCCCAAATATCTTGCCAATTCCTATGATAGGATTCCTGAGGGATTTTAAGTTGGTTTATCCTTGTATTGGTAAGGGCCTGCTCCTCCAGCTTGTCCAGCCCCTCTGGGTGATCCATACTGTCCAAAGTCAGAAACTGGCTCAGAGAAGCAGCTTGAAGCCTCAAAGTGTTTTCTCTTGCCATGTGTCCCTCCTGTCCCTGTTCCCTTTAGGGAGATTGTGCTGGCCTCACACCTGAAGCCTCTGGAGAAGAAGGACAGGCTGGGCCAGAGGAGGAATGTGCTGTGGAATCCCTGTGCAGCCCTGGCCAAGGCAGCACCTGCCCACACTGGGGAGATCCCACAGGTCAGGGAGACCCCACAGGTGAGGGAGAGGCTTCTAGGGCCTCAACCACAGATGGAAATGACTCAGGACTCATCTGAGTGTTAGCTGCTGAGTACAAGAGTTGCTCAGGACTCTCCCTGGAATATTGGGGTTTATATCAGCTCAGGGTCAGGCTGGGCCCCTTCAGGAAGAGTCTGCTCCATCCCTGTGGGAATGGAGGCCTGGCTGCCCACCCTGGACCCAGAGCTCCCAGTGCCCTCCATGGTGGCCAGGGCAGTCTGTGGGAGCTGTCCTTCCTGGCTGGGAGTAGCTGCCAGCTCCCAGCAGCTGCAGCCTGGGACCCAGAGCCAGGGCTGTGCACCAGGATCCTCCCTGGAACAGCCTCTGGCTGCAGAGGTTCCCTGAGCACAGCTGGTGCTTTGTCCATGGTTTAATAATCATGGAAAAGGGCTGGGTTGACCGAGTCTGACAGGCTCACTGACTCTCTCAGTGGTGGGAAACAGGGACAGGACATTTTCTGTCCAGGTCATTTGTGATTGGAGTCACCTCAGTCCTGCCCCTGCCATGGGCTCTGTCCCCCCTGGAGTGTCCTGGTCACTGGATGTTTGCCATGGATGTTTCCCATGATAAGGCAATTTCATGGATTGCCTTATAAACAATCCCAGGGATTGTTTATGATGCTGGATTTCATTGACCTGTGTTTATTATAAGATCTTTTGCAACTCTCTGGAGTAGCAAAACTGTTTCCTTGGACTGAGCAATGATCTCCCCAAGCAAGTCCTGCTCCCGGTGCCACTAGCGCCAGGCTCAGATCTCCAGAGCTTTTCCCTCTGTGCTCAGCCCCAGCTGATGTCACTGCTTTGTTCCCTGGCTGTAGAAAAGCTGCACATTTGCCTCCTCCTTCTGCCTGTGTGTCAGTGACCCAGCAGGGATGGGCTCAGCAGTTAATTAGAGCTGGTATAAAGTGGGATTTCCTTTACCCAGGAATGCCACTTGGAGCTCAGCTTTCAGCCTCTGCTCTGCCACAGACCCACCAATGCTGGCTGGTACCAGCACATTTTCTGAGATTTGCATCTCCCACCTTTTCTCTGCCACTCCCTGATTTTTCTTCTCAGTGCTCAGAGTGTTCCCTGCCCTGCCCCGATCTCCATGAGATCCTTTCCCAGGCAGTGCTGGTGGATCCAGGCTGGGCAGAGTCTGACTCTGGTTGGGGTCACAGCCATCTGTGTTCACACTGGGTGTCACATCTCATCCACACTTCCCTTTTCCCCCTGCAGTTCCCTGGTTTCTCAGGGTTAAAGGCACCTGCCATTTCCTTGTCTTCCCCTTTTCCCCCTCAGCAGCTTCTTGTGCTGCCAAAGCCCCTGGTAAAAACATCTTGGTGGTCCATGGGCTGATCAGAGTGAGGGGATGAAAGTCTTCAAGTGAGAACAAAACAAAAGAAACTGAGTGTCTCCTTTCTCCTTCAGGAACTGCATCAGCTGCCCAGGACTGCTGCAGAATTTCACAGAGATTGGCGCAGATGCTTCAAAAGTGGGACAGAGAAATACCAGTTTTTGCTGAGGCTCGGAGGGGAGGCCTTGGGCAGGATCTTCCAGGCTGATGTGGGCTTTGGCCTCCTGGGGGAATTCCTGACAGTGCTGGCAGAGAACATCTGTCCTGGAGACAGAGCTGCCGTCCTTCAGATCCTACAGAGCCTGGTGGGCACCAAGCGCTTCGGGCTGAACGTGGCTCTCCTGAGCCAGGCAGAGAAGGAGAGCCGGCAGCATTTGTTCAGGAAGCTGCAGAGCAGGGATTGTCAGCCTAGCAGCCTAGCCAACTGTGAGGCAGAGAGGGAAGCCAATCCTATGGAGACCCACTTGGAAAAGGAAACTGAGGAGGAGAGGACAGTGGTGGAGCTGATGAACTGTTACCAGGTTAGCTGAGGGAGCAGGAGCACTAGGATTGAGCAGAAGCAAGGTAAAATAGGCTCAGAAAAAAAACAGTGCTTGACTTTGCCATCACCGAGGGCACAAATAAAATTTAGCTCCCAAGCTGCGGTGCTGTGATCTCTGAGCAGTGTCCTCACAGATGGGTATGGGAGAGTCTCTTGGATAAGGAGAAAACTGCGGGAAAGAAAACATTGGGTGGTAGTTTTGAAGGAGAAACTCAAACCCAAATTTCCTCTTCCACTCCTGTCCATGGTCACTGAGGAGATGTAATTGATGACAATGACAACTGTCAGGTCCATCTTTCCCCCAAACCCAGTGCAGTCATCTCAGCAGACTGGAACCATTCCCACCTGCCCTGGAGAAACCACCAGACACCTGATGGAGGGTCCAGGTTCATCCCCGAGGCCTGGCATGGGAATGCTGGGCTTTGTGGCTCCACTTGAGGAGCCATGTGTGTCCCTGCACTGTGCTGTGGTGCCATTCCTCCTGCCTTTGCACACTCGAGGACAGCCGGGGGCTGGAGACTTCAACAAAAGAAGATCCTGGAGTTACCCAATATCGGGATGGAGAATTTTGATGCCAGAACAGCCCTGGCACAAGTCACAGCTCTGGTGGGAGCAGGCACGCTGCTTGAGTGGTGCCAAGGCCCAGGTGAGGATGTCAAGGCTGGAAGCAGCATCCCCACCTCTTGGGAAAGGCAAAATCCCTGGGGTTTGGTGGGAAGACTCAGGAGAAATGCAGTGGAGCAGAGATTGTGTGAATGGTGACAGAGGATGGGACTGTGGAACCCACTGGGACCCTTTCCAGGTCAGCCAGGTCATGGTGTGACCTGAGCTGCCAAGAGGTGGGGTCAATGGGGAGTAAACATGAGCTTCATCATTATCATCATCATCATCTTCATTCTCACCCACCTGGGCATCCAGACAGGGTCCACTAGGAGTAAACATGGGCATCATCATCCTCATCCTCGCCCACATGGGTGGCTGCTGGCAGGCACTCAAGAGCCCATCCAGGCTGGAACATCAACCCCAGGGCACTCAGACACCCTGGACCATCCTCCCGCTGGAAATTCCCGGTTTTCTGGCCATCAACAGTCAAGCACTGCCAAGTCCCTGCTCTCCCTCCCCTCAGGGCAGGAGCGGGACAGCAAGGACTGATGTGGGAACCTCCTTGTTTTGGCACAGCTCAGTAGGGACAGGCAGGATTTGACAGTGCCAGGGTTTGCTCCAGGTGGGATTTCCCACTGCCAGGATTTGTTCCTGGCTCTGCCACTGGTTGGCAGTGGGGGTTAAAACTCAATAAAATCCTTTTCAAAAGAATACTTGGAGCTGGTGCAAGATGTTCTGGCCAAACTCTGTAAAGTTCTTGATCTGCACCAGTGATTTATTACAGCTGCTTTTCTAAGAGGCTGCTAAAAACATCCACCAAACTATTTTAATCCAATTAATACTTGCTTTTCTCACCCTTGTTTGCCTTGCTTTCCATGGTGAGTACTGTGTGTCCCAAACCCTTCAGTGTTCCTTTTGAGCTCCTCAGCTGGAGCAAATCCGTACCTTTTAATTTTTGTTTTGTTGGGTTTTTTTTAATTGTGAAGGAAAAAAAATATTTTTCAAACTGATGTGGTGATTTTCTTCAGAAGTGGCTGCTTTTGGGGTGTTTTTAGCTCAGCACATTTGGGAGTCAATGTTTGTGCCTGACTCAAAAGTCATCCCCCAGAGGTTGTGACATCTCTGCAGGGTTTTGGTGGACACTTAATCCTCAGCATTGAGCAGGATGTGCCCTCCAGGCTCATCTCCTTTTTCTGAGGATGTGGCTTGAGGATTTCAACAAAAAATCCCTCTGTCCAGGAGGGCACTGAGGGTCCCAGTGATGCTCTGGCCCCTGAACCATGTCGATGATGTGCAGGATCTCCAATCCACCCTCAGCCCCAGCAGCTGAGAGCTGGGAGCTCCCAAGAGCTGCAGCCTGGGATTGTGTGGGGAAGGAGCTGGGTTTGAGGATGAAGAACCCCCAGCAGGTCCCTGATTCCCATCCTGGGAAGGGGATCTCTCCCACCCCCCTTGGCTGTGGGTGTTATCCCTGCACCCCCCTCCCCTCTGTTCAGTTCCCTGTGCAGTGTATCCGTGCCCTGGAGCTCAGCCCTGAGCACATCCTCTGCAACATTAGGATGGTTTGGGCTCCCAGAGGTCCCCACTACCCCAGATATTCCCAAAATCTCACTGCTCTGGCTGCAGAGAGGGGGATGCAGGCACAGCCATGGGAGCTCAGTGTGTTCATTAGCTTTATTCTCATCCCAAGCTGTGGCAGTGTTAGTGCATTAATTCAGTAGCAAGAGAGGCTGCTCATGATGTCCCAGCCCTGCAGCATCCCCCTTCATTCCCACCCTGGACACCACCCAGCTCTCCCATAACACCTCCTGCCCTGAGAATGGCAGTTACAGGACTGGATGTTACGTTTCTGGAGTCAGAGCAGAGCTGCTCAGCACCTGACCAAGGAGACAGAGGGGACGAGGGGGTGGCACCTCAGGGCAGCTCTGTGCTCATCCCAAAGGCTGACAGGGCACAGGAAGTGCTGCTGGGTCATTGTTTCCATGTCAGGTGGCATCAGGCAGGTCCTGCTCAGGTCAGTGGCTGCAGCAAAGACTGTAGGTGGCACCTTGTGCTGTGAGATCCTCACAGGTGCCCTGACACCTTCCTTCTCCTCCTCTGCACCCCTCTCTTCTCCATTTTCACATGCATGAGATTCTCCTGCCATAGGGCCATGGGTCACCCCTCACCATGAGCCACTCAGATCTGTTTTTTCCTGCCAGTGTTGGGGACACCTTGATCACAGTCACCCAGTAGGATCAGGACAGTCCCATGGCTCTGTGCCAGGAGAAGCCCTTGAGGCCACTCTGTAGCCCCACAAGCCACCCTGGGCACCCCAGCACCCTCAGGAACCCCTCCTGATGCCCGTTTTGTCACCCCTTGACACCATCCCAAGAGCTCCCTTTCCTCCACCCCTGCCTCTCCATCATCCTCTTCCTCCACCCCTGCCTCTCCATCCTCCCCTTCCTCCTGTCCCTGCCTCCCAGCTGAGCTCACCCAGCACTTGGTGACAGGGAAATGTCTCTCTCCAGCCGGTACCTCGCACCCTGCATCCCCCCACCCGAGGGTACTCAGGGTCTGGGTGCACTGGGGAGATCCAGGGGAGTTTCCCAGACCAGAGAGTGGGTGCGAGGAAATGCTCTTGGCACCATCGTGTTGTCTGACGGTGCATGGAGATCGAAACAGGACCTGGAGACCCAGGGTGATGCAGGAAGGGCCCCCAAACCCCCGGCACCCGGTGCTGCAGGAATGTGACAGCATCCCGGCGGGGAGTTCGGATCCGCCCGGCTCCGCTGGACTCCCGCGGTGCTGCCCGGCCCCACGGGCGCTCTGCTGGCTGCCAGCCCCTGGCGGGATGCCACGGGACCCTGGGCACGGGGGCATGTGGGAGAGGCGAGGGGTGCAGGGGAGGGAGGTGCCCCCGCCGGAGCGCCCCCGGCCCCTCCGTGCCCCGTGCCCGGCCCGCGGCTGCGGCGGGACCGGCGGAGTTGCGGTTGCTGTGGCTGCTGAGGCTCCCCCACCCTACGGCACCTCCTTGTGCTCCTGCTTGGACTCCTTCAGCACCTGGAGGGGGAGGCAGAGGGACAGTCAGCCAGGGATCGGGTTCTGCCACCGGCTGAGCCTGCCTGGGCTCTGAACGAGCTTGGGGACAAGGACAGGGACAGGGACAGGGACAGGACAGTTTTCGCTATGAGCTGCCAGCCTCAGCTCCACCATGACCCAGGGCAGATCATGCAATACTCTCAGGGATCACTGGCTCCCTGCCTGGGCTGCCTGTGGGGCTTGCCCTTGGGGACACCCTGTGGGGAGGTGGGGATGGAGTGTGGGTGACACAAATGAGGGTTTCCCACCTCTCCGTCTCGGGTCTCCACAGTTTTGACCACGATGCTCCTCTTCACATGGGCTTCTGACACAGATTTGGTGTCCAGGCTGGTCTCTGGGGGACATGGGCAGGACAAGGCAGTGACACCCTGCCCAGAGTATGGCCCTTCCAGCCACAATCAAGAGGAGAAGCCAAAAGAATATGGATTGGGCTGGAAACCCCTGAACTATAAGAGACAGCACCCCTGGGGACACAACCAGCCTCAGGGACAGGGTTGGCCTCAGGGACATGGTTGGCCTCGGAGATGTGGCAGGCTGTGGGATCTGATGCATCCTGGGGACACAGTTGGGCTGCAGGGACAACTGGGGACATTTCTGACCTTGGAGATGTTGTTGACCATGGGGACATGGGTGTCTTTGGGATGTGATTGAGCTTGGGGACAGGGTTGTCCTTGGGGACACAGTTGTCACTGAGGAACACAGTTGGCCTTGGGGATGTGGTTGTCATTGAGGATATGATGATGTGATCAGCGTTGGGGACATCATCGGCCTTGGGGACATGTTCAGCCTTAGGGATATGGCCATGGCACCCTCCTCCCCCACCCTGGGAGCACCCAGGAGTGCTGGTTCCATGAGACTCAGAGAAAAACCTCCTGATTCCTCTGAATGGGGCAGGGATGGCAAAGGTGGCTTCTCCTGCCACAGAACCCCCAGAAGCCACCCCTGTTTGTGCCACCATCCCACTTCCTCTGCCCACGTGGGGGGCACAGGCTCACCTCGGATCTGCAGGTTGGAAAAGCTCTGCACAGGGATGGTGATCCTGCAGGGACAACAGGACCATTGAGAAGAGTACGAGGTCCTGCTGCCCCTCAGCTCCACCTGCCTGGGTCTGTGGCAGCAGGGCTGGAGGATGGTTCCCAACCCAGATGGACACCCCAGAGGGACCACGAGGACTTGGGCTTGGTTGGGGGCATGGCTGGGGTGGGGTGAGGGGCAGGGTGGAGCTGTCACCTGCTCTCCTCGCCCTCCAGCAGCTTGCGGTACGTGGTGATCTCCATGTCGAGGGCCAGCTTGACATTGAGCAGGTCCTGGTAGTCCTGCAGGTGCTGGGCCATCTCCTCCTTGAGGCTGTGGATGTCCTCCTCCAGCCTCAGCACCGTGTCCTGGTAGCCAGCCGTCTCCAGGGCATAGCGCTCCTCCAGCTCCCGCAGCTGCCTCTCCAGGGACTCATTCTGGGGAGCCACAGGGGGCTGTGACACCCTCCATGGCCACCTCTCCCAGCAGCTGGGGGCTCTCCCCAGCACCCATCCATCTCCTGCCCTTGGGACCAGCCTTTCCCCTGGCACTGCCAGGTGGTCCTTCCAGGGAACCCCCTGATGGTGGCAGCTCCCTGAGGCCGTGTGCCTGCTCTTGCACCCCATGGCTGTCACCTACCGAGCCCCGCAGAGCCTCCAGGTCGCAGGTGAGGGCCTGCAGCTGGCGCCGGTACTCGTTGGCCTCCTGCCTGGCCACCCTCAAGGCCTCGGCGTGCCGGGCGGCCGCGTCCGTCAGATCTGCAAACTGGGACAGGGGACGTGTGCCATGGGATGGGACCACAGGGCAGGGATGTGTTCTGGTGGCACGCAGTGTGGGAACACAGCCCTGCTCTGCTCCACAGCAGGGACATGGGCCCAGGAACATGTGGCAAGGAGAAACATCCCTGGCACAAGTGGGGACAGCAGAGATCCTGAGCGCCCACATCACTGAGAACCACCCAGCCCCGGGTGATCAACCCCGAGATGGTGACACCCTGGAGGGGACAGCCAGGCCATCCATCTGTGGGGCAAACAGCTCCCACTGCACCTTGGACTTGTACCACTCCTCAGTCTCCTGGACGTTGCTGGCGGCCATGGCCTCGTACTGGCTGCGGATGTCACGCAGGGCGGCCGTCAGGTCCGGCTTGCTCGCGTCCACCTCGACGTGCACCCGCTGCCGGGCCAGCTGCTCCTGCAGCTCCCGCAGCTCCTGTGGGGACAGGGGGGTCAGGGCAGCCCCCTAAACCCCGGGACCCCAGCCCCAGAGCGGGGTTACCTCCTCGTGGACCTTGTAGAGGAAGGCAATCTCGTCCTGCAGGGACCCCACGCGCCGCTCCAGGTCCAGGCGAGCCAAGGCAGCATTGTCCACGTCCTGTCACCGTGGGGGGACAGGAGCGACTGTCCCACCCAGGTCTTCTCTGTCCTGAGCTGCCTGGTCATGTCCATTCCCCCCTGCTCCCACCCAGCCCTGCCTCTCTCTGCCCATCACAGCATCTCCCAGTCCCTCATTGCCTGCTCTGGCCGTTCCTGCCCATCCATGCTCCATATCCCTGCCCTTCCCATTCATCCCTGCTCCATTCCTGTTCCCTACCTGTCCATTGTAATACATTCCAGTCCCTCAGTCCCTGCTCCTGCCCATCCCTGCTACCTCCCTGTCCATCCCTTCCTGTCCCTGCTACATCCTTGTCCATCCCCTCCCCATCCCTGCTTATTCCCAAGGGAGGCCCAGCTGGGATCTGGCCTGTGCCCTCACCTGCCTGTAGGCAGCCAGGTTGCTCTCAGCCTCCAGCCTCAGGGTCACCTCGTCCTGCAGCCTGTGCCATAGCAGAGGCACAGTTACACATCTGGCACCATTGCTGATCACTCCCAGCCCACGGACAGACCCCCTGGGCCAGCACAGCCCCACAGCACCAGCACTCCCCAAACTCAGGTCAGCTCTTGTGCCCACCCCACACAGCCCCACACTGTTCCCAGGGGTCACCCGTATCCCATCACAATCCTGGTGCACACCAGTCCCTGGTCCCCAGGGCTGCCCTGCTCCTGTCTCAGGTGTAGGAGCTACTGCTCCTATCTCCGACCCCTGGGTACAACCTGGACTCCATTCTCGTCCCATGGGTCACCCTGGTTCTTGTCATCCCCATGGCTCCCGTCACCAGAAAGATCCTGATCACCATCCTGGTGTCCACGATGGTCCCTGCTGCCACTTGTGTTTCCAGTGGTCACCTGTTAGTCACCCTGACACCCATTCCAAGTGGCCCACCCTGGCCCCGAGGGCCACCCCAAGCTGGACAGTGCCTTACTTCTGCTGGAGGCTGCCGAGGTCCTGCGCCAGGTTGTCCCTCTCCATCTCCAGACGGGCCTTGGCAGTGGCCAGGTGCTCCACACGGCGCCGCAGCTCCTGCAGCTGCTCCTGGTAGATGTCGGCCGTGCGCGAGGGCTCCTGCTCCCGAGCCTGGTTCAGCTCCAGCACCAGCACCTTGTTCCGCTGCTCCAGCAGCCGCACCTTCTCGATGTAGCTGGCGAAGCGGTCGTTGAGCTCCATCATCTCCACCTTCTCGTTGGTTCGCGTCTCCCTGAACTCCGAGTTGAGCGCCGTGGCCAGCGAGAAATCCACCCTGCCCGAGCCCAGGCGGGGACCCAGGCGGGGACTCACCCGGAGCCGGCCCGGGGGGCTGGCGGGGAGAGCCCGGTACACGGGCATGGAGGGGCCGGAGCGGCGGCCGTGGGAGGACAGGCGCCGGCTCTCCATGGCGGGCGGTGGGCGCGATGTGCCCGGCCCAGGGTTTTTATGGAGCCCGGCAGCCCCGGGCAGGTGCCAGCGGGCCGGCACGGAGCCAGGCTGCGGCGCCCGGCGGGGTGGCTGTGCCCTGGCACCCAGCCCGGGCACCGCCGCACAGCCCCTGCCCACCGCTGCCCCCCCCACCCGGCACTGCAGGGCTTGGGGACGCGCCAGGGTGGCGACAGAGCGGTGGCCACGGGCACCCCGAGGGTGGGGGCTGGGTGCGAGGCTGGGTGCCATGCCATGGGGTGCTGCTAGTGAAGATCGGCTGATAAGTGGCTTGAGCCTCCTAAGTCCTTCCCATCCCAAGGGGCCTGTGGAAGCACTGGCTGGTGGCCCTGGAGCCTCGGTCCCCGTCCCAAATCCGGGTAGGAGTTTATCCCACACAGCTGAGTGTGCATGGCCATTTCACTGCGCACATAGGCATTGAGCTTTGGGGGACCTTTTGCCTCTGGTGGCACATGGCAGGGGTGGTGGGGGCCAGGACTGGCTGCCAGGGCCTTTCCGCAGCGGCTGAAAGGGGCTTTGTGCGGAGCCAGAGCCGTGGCACGGCCGGGAGGGACCTCGGTGCCAGGGCACGGCACTGCCGGGAAACGCGGGGGACTGGATCCAGGGGCGGGCACGGGGCCACTGCCAGCCCGTCCCTCCCAGTCACAGCATAATGGCACAAACTGGAGCATGGATGGGTCTTGGGCACAGCCGGGGGAGGGGATGGGGGTGTTCTGGGGACATGAGCGACACGTGGTGGCACCAGGGTGGGTGCCCCGAGAAGCAGCCGGGGTGAAGCTGGGGGAGAGGGGAGTCCCTGGGACTCTGCTGCAGGGACAGGGACAGGGTCACGGACACGGACACGGACACGGACGGGAGCAGGGACGGGGACTGGCCCCGCCGCTGGCAGTAGATGGCAGCCGATGGCCGGGAAAGGCTCCTGCCTGCCGTGGGACGGGGACATCCCCTGGACCACGGTCATCATCATTGGGCCACCAACAGTGGCCAGTGGGGACGGTTGTGGCAACGGCTGTGTCCCTATGGGTGCAGTCTGGGGAGACCCAGAGCCACCAGGGACCGGACTGGTGAGACTGGTGGGACTGGGACAGCTCCCACATCCCTCTTTAATCTCCAGACGCTCCCTGTCTCCAGCCAGCCCCGTGCTCCCTCGGCTGTCCTGTGCTGGTGTCACCAGGGGTTGTGCCCACAGAAATTCCAGGTTTGGGGCACTTACACATTCCCCAGTGACTCTTGTGTCCCCAGACAACAGTGGCGTCCCTGGAGATACATGCTGTGTGACAGCTCTAGTGACAGCGAACCTCCCTCCCTGGTGTGTACGGCGGGGTGGAGGGGGGACAGAGCGGGGGCTAGGGAGCTTTGGGGTCCTGTGTGGGCACCCACTGCTCCCCGGGGATTGATTCTCTCCCAGCTCCCACGCAGCGGGATCAAAGCCCGGGGAGCGGGCGCCGGCCGCCGCGGGG
>VXBI01000142.1:479443-502982 GCA_013397375.1 Toxostoma redivivum | reverse complement strand
CGGCAGCGGCGGGAGGCAGAGCTGGGCTCCTCCTCCTCCTCTTCCCCGGCCCCCCTTAATGAGACAAACGAATTAGGAGCGGGCTGGGAGTTTTAATTGGAAGCTTCCAGCTCAAGGAGACAAAGGTGAGCTCAGCTGCTGCCGGGCAGGGAAGGAGCCCGGAGGAGCCGGTGACCCCGTGGGACAGCGGCACACACGGAGCTGTCCCGATCCCGGCCCTGCTCCCAGTGAGGAGCTGGTGCAGGGAGCCAGATGTGTCAGTGCCAGATGTGCCCTGGCATGGCAGGAAAGGGGATCACAAGGGTGGGAACACTGGTCCCTGGGCTGGGTGCTTGGGGGGTCTCTGTCCCAGAGTGGGAATGTCACACAGGTGGCAGTGATGGGATTGGAGCAGGGGGGAAATACAGAACCAAACCTTTTCCTCATCACAGAGTGTCAGGTCCCAGGAGGGCAGGTGGCTCCCCCACCCCTCACCTGCACTCTGGGACACTGAGCAGGGTGCCCAGACCTCCCCAGGCCCAGAAGAGGGTGCAGAGGCACCCACAGGACCCGGGGATGATGGAGATGGGGAGAAGCTGCAATGGAGCCCAACCCCAGAGGAAGTGCCTTTTTCAGGGCAGCTCAGCTGGGAGCTGCTCCTGAACCCTGGCTCCCATCATGGGGAGTCCTGTGGGAGCCCAAAGAGGAACTGTCAGGGGGGCTTCAGGAGCCAAAGGGGGATGCAGAACAATTGGAGAGGCNGGGAACACTGGTCCCTGGGCTGGGTGCTTGGGGGGTCTCTGTCCCAGAGTGGGAATGTCACACAGGTGGCAGTGATGGGATTGGAGCAGGGGGGAAATACAGAACCAAACCTTTTCCTCATCACAGAGTGTCAGGTCCCAGGAGGGCAGGTGGCTCCCCCACCCCTCACCTGCACTCTGGGACACTGAGCAGGGTGCCCAGACCTCCCCAGGCCCAGAAGAGGGTGCAGAGGCACCCACAGGACCCGGGGATGATGGAGATGGGGAGAAGCTGCAATGGAGCCCAACCCCAGAGGAAGTGCCTTTTTCAGGGCAGCTCAGCTGGGAGCTGCTCCTGAACCCTGGCTCCCATCATGGGGAGTCCTGTGGGAGCCCAAAGAGGAACTGTCAGGGGGGCTTCAGGAGCCAAAGGGGGATGCAGAACAATTGGAGAGGCTGTGGTTTTAGGGGGTGTCAGGTCGTGTTGTGAGGGAGGCTGTGGGAGTCTGAAGGGGATTCAGGCTCACAGGGGGTTCTAAGAGGGCCCTGGCTGGGGTTGGCACAGAGAGGGAGTAGGAAGAAGAGCCCAGGGGGAGTCTCTGAGGCCTCTCCCAGCCTGGGATCTCTCCCCTCCTCTGCACCCTCCAGCTCAACCAACCCCCTACCTCAAGGAGTGCATGAGGACACAGACCACTGGAACTGGAGCCATGTCCTCCAGCAGCTCCGTGACCCCATCCCAAGCATCTGCAGGAATGGGGAGACACAACAGCAACCCCAAAACACACAGCTTGGAAGTGTTCTGTGCCTGTACCAGTGCTGAGAGCAGCTGGGAGTCCTGGGGACAAGGGGGTTTGGAGCTCCCAGTGCCTCCTGGCTGGGAGCAGACGTGGCCTGGAGCTGCCTCGGCCCCGGGGTGTCCGGCTGCTGTGCCCAGGTGCTGATCCAGCCCCTGCCCTTCCTCCCCCAGCCCACATCACCAGAGCAGCTCCTGGACATGCCGGCCAAGGGCAATAAAAACCAGGCACAGTGTCACACCAGGGCCAGCACCACCTCCTCTGCTCCCATGCCATCTTCCAGGTGAGGGCTGCTGGCTCTGGGATCATTCCCATTGCTGCTGGAAACAGACCTGGAAACCTGTGCAGGACCAACATCCCAGGGCTGTCCCCCTCAGCAGTGAGCTGGGAATTTTGCTCCCCCAGGGCTCTGTCCATGGGCTCTCTGGTTCCTCTGTGCAAAGCTGCCAGTGGATTTCAATTCCAGCCAGGCCCTCGGCCGAATTCTCAGGGCTGTCACGGCTGCCTGGGCAGACGGAGGCTCTGGTTGTCACTTCAGCCTGAGCCTGGTGCCTCGCCCCTTGCTGCTTGCAGAGGAGCAGCCCAGGTGTCTGGATGCTTTTCCAGCCAGCTCCCAGCTGGGCTCGTTGGTGGGTCCTGGATTCCTGCCTGCACAAATCCCTGAGCTGTGCTGGAAATCTGCCCTTCCTGCTGCCAGCTCTGCCTCCCAACAAGCAAACCACGGCTGGTAAGGATACAGCAGCAGTGCTCAGCTTCCAGCACCTCTGTCCCTGCAGGGGTTCCTCCGAGGGGGGTGAGGGGATTACAGGGCAGTGGGGGGAGCACATTAGGTTCTGCTGGGAGTTTTTTAGGGATTCAGAGGGAAAGGCACAGAGCAGTGCTGCTGGGTGAGTCTTGTGTTCCCCCTGGCCTGCACCAGCCCTGGGCTTGGCACCCACAACCCTGGCTGGTGCCTGCCTGGGGACACTGTCAGGCTCTGTCTGGGGGCTGAGTTTGGTAGCAAAGTCCCCAGGAGGAGTCAGGTCTGGAGCTGCCTGTGTGTGTGTGTGCCCACCCCGGCTCATGCTGGTGCTTTGGGTGGGTTTGTTGCCCTTCGAGGACCCAACCAGCTGTACCCTGCTCCACCCCTGAGTGTGGGACGTGCAGATTGTTTCCATAGCTCTGTCTCTTCCTGCCTCCCTCCTTGACTTTTCTTCTCATATCATCACCAGGTGTTTGGCTCACCATCATCAACACGGTTCAAGTGCCAGAGCATCGCTGGGACCCACAGTGCCCTCCTGCACAGCAGGATTTCTCTTGGGAATGCTGAAATCCTCAAGCCACATCCTCAAACAGGAGATGAGCCTGGAGGGCACATCCTGCTCCCTGCTGGAACCCTGCAGATGCCACCACCTTTGGGGGACGTGTAAGATAACTCTGCCAGGCACAAATATTGACTCCCAATTCTGTACTGAGTTGGGTGAGTTAAAAACACCTCAAAAGCAGAGACAGTTCTGAAGAAAACTGCCAGATTAATTTGGAAAAAAAATTACTTTCTGTTCAAAAAGTCAAAATCTAACATTGAAAAAACTGTTGAAACCAAAATATATGAAAATAGTCCTCACATTGGAAATTTCCTATGTGACGGTGACCTGAGTTGTCTGAGTGTCCTGTGGGGGTTTCCTGAACAGCAGATAGCTGTACTGGGACATGTGGATGAGGAAGAAGATGCCGATGATGATGGTAAAGCCGATGCCCACAGCCCTCATGGCGAAGATGGACTCGGGGTCGGTGGGGCTCCGCTGGCGCCGGGGCTCGTAGGGGACATTGAGCTGGAAGCCGGCCACCAGCTCGCCCTCCCGCCAGCAGAAGTAGGTGGCTTTGTCCCTCTTGCGCACTCGCTGGATGTGCAGGTGGTTCCCGTGGTCGATGAAGACCCTCATGTACTTCTTGACCCCCACGAGGTAGTGGGAGCGGTAGAGCCGGACGGAGCCCTTGTCCCAGGCCACGGCGTGCTCCGGCCGCGCGCCCGGGCACGTGATGACCAGGTCAGTTTTGGGGGGCTGGCTGTGGTACTGGATGGGGACATGGGGCAGCTGGGGCTTATTACCCAGCTTGTAAACGATGTTGGAGATGGCCTGCACGCCCTCCTCAGGCACTTCCTTCTCTGGGCAAGGGGCCAGGCAGCTCCGGATGGCCACCTCGGGGCTCCGGAGGTGGATGAGGCGCCGGAAGCGTGCGGGCACGGCCCTGGAGCCGCAGGAGGTGACGTTGGGCAGTGCTGTGCGGTACCGGGGCTTCAGCTCGGCGCTCTGCACGTAACAGAGCCCGATCCGCCGCTGCTCACCCCGCACCCCGCAGCGGTCACAGCTCGTCCAGTCCCAGAAGGTGGTGAAGAGGGTGAAATCCTGCCCTGCGTAGTCCTCTTGGACATGCTCGTCATTATCCAGAAACGCCACCGTGATCTGCCTGGTGGGCTGCACGTCCACGTCGTAGCCGTAGAAGAAGAGCCCTTCCTCGGTGCCACACAGGTAATGCCCCGAGTCCCTCACCTGGGCTCGGAACACGATCAGGCTGAACATGCGGATGCTGAAGCGCTTCAGGAGGTCGCTGCCCACGCGGATGTGGCTCGAGTCCACAATCACAGTGCCATTGAAGTCTGTCAGCACCGTGGTTTCGTGGCTGTGCAGGTTCTTCTGGAAGTACCAGACAACAGAGGAGGTCTCCTCAGGCTTGCACTTGCAGGGCAGCTCAAAGGTCATGTCTTCCATGTACGCAACATTCTCGAATATCAGGAAGGCGGGACACGCCATCTTCTTGAACACGTCCCCTTTCTTCTCAATGGCGAAGGCCTGGAGAACATCCACCAGGGAGAGGAGTATGGTGGCTCCCAGCAGCTTCATCCCCATTGCTCCAGGTGCTCTCTGGCCCAACAGAACTCACACAGCCCAGCCAGGGATCTGCTGGGAGCATCCTGCTCTGAAACAGCCCAGCCTCTGTCACCCACTCTGGAACTCGCCTGTCCCCAGCAGCTCTGGAGTGTTGTCACTCCCGTGCCTGGCAACAATGGAGCTGTGCTGGGACCAGTGGAACCCCCAACATCTCATTATGGTTTGAGTTGGATGGGAATTGGAGAGGATATCTAGTGCAGATCAACATCATGGCTGGTGCCGTTGAGAAGGTGCTGGCTTTTGGGGCGGTGGGTTGTGCTTTAATGACTGGAGCCTGTTAGAGAGGGCAAGAGAACCTTCAGCCATGGGCTGGCCAATCTGATGAGAGAGGCTTTAAATGGAAAGGCTTGGGGGTGGGTTTCAAAATGCCAATGTTTGTGCCATTGCTTCCTCCTGGGGAGCAGACCAGGCCAGCCCATGGAGCCTGATGTTCATCACAGAGCAAACCCCATCAGTGCTGTGTGTGGCTGTGGTGAAACCCCTCACACTCCACATGGTTTCTTGATCCCCTCACTGAAATGTCTGGACACAAACAGTCCCAGCATGGGGAACAAACAAGAACTACAAATGTGCAGTGGCAGGGCCATGATCCCATTGCAATAACAGAGACACAGTGGGACAGCTCACCTGACTGGGATGTTGTTATGGATGGCCATGGCCATGTGCCCCCACACCCCTCACCTGCACTCTGGGACACTCAGCAAAGGGCCCAAGCTCCCCTCAGCAAGGGTGCAGAGGCACCCACAGGCCCTGGAATGATGGAGAAAGAAATTGGAGTCCAACCCCAGAGCAAGAGCCTTTTCCAGGCTCCCCACACAAGGGGAGGCAGGAGAGAACAGCCATGTGTTGGCTCTTGGATTTGGAACAGAACAATTTATTAAAAACACAATAACTTATTTCCTAAACCCACCCATCATCTGCAGGCACACAAACAGGACTGAGCCAACAGAGAGGGCACAAACGTGGGCACGGCAAACGGAGCCACGGCCAGGAGGGCGCTGCGGGGCAGGAGGGGGAGAGAGGAACTGGAGGCGTTTGGAGTTTGAGCGCTGGGAGAGGAGCTGGGGGCTGGATGCGGGAGGGCTGCCCGGAGCTCTGGCTGCTGCTGCTGCTGCTGCTCAGCGCTTGGGGGAAGCAGCTCTGGAGCCGGCCCGGGGAGGGGCTGGGGGTCCGTGCAGCCGCCAGTGCCAGGGCTTTGGGGAGGGGACGGCTGGGGGCTGGCACAGAGGGGCCCCGGGGACACAGCGGGGCTGGTCCCACAGCTGCCCCGGGACAATGCGTGCCCGGCAAACGGGGTCTGCAGAACCCCAGCTCCGCTCCCAGGATCGCGCCGTGGCACGGAGGATGAGGAGGAAGAGCTCAGCCCTGCTCAGAGCCGGCTGCCGACTGAGAGGCTCCATCCCGGCTGGCTCGGGCAAGGCAACCAGGGAGGAGTGACGGATACGGGAGGAACGCGGCTCAGAGCAGCTGCTTTGGGCTCCTGGGGCAGGGAGATCCCTCCCGTGGGAGCTGCCTCGCACACACGCGCTGAGCTCCCCCGGAGCCCAGGGCTGCTGCCGAGCTCGGGTCGCTCTGCACAGTGAGGCCGAAGCCACACTGGGCACGACTCGCTTGGTGACCCCTGGGGACACCAGGGCCCGTTCCTCTGCCCTGTGCCCACCGCGGCCGGGAGCTGTGTCCCACCGCAAGCTCCTCCAGCACCGATGGAGACACAGAAGAGGGGCCAATCCTCCCTGTCTACATCCTAAATCCTCACCAGCACAGCTCAGCTGCATTCCCGGGGCTGGGGCAGCCTCGCTGGGTTCTGCAGGGCTACAGGGAGGTGCAGCTTCTTCTGGCCCTACAGCCTCCTCTGGCCCTAGGGATTCCTCCAGTGCCAGGACCTCCACTTCCTTTGTCATTTCATCAGGGCAGAGGTTCTGAGTGGAGTTTTGGGGTAAGAGAGTTGAACTTGGAAGATGGGACATTCCCAAGCTGTAAATCCTTTCCTGGAGAGCCCGAGCTGTGAGGTGTGTGTGCACCTGTGGGTGACAAGGGACCCAGGGACAGGCCAGCATCTCCAAACACAGCCCTGGTCCCACATCCATCCAGACCATAGACAACCCAGTCTGCCGAGGCCAGGAAGAGACAGTGGGACATTGGGAGAACATGAGGACACTCACTTCTGTTCCTGGTTCCCAGACAGGTCCTGCAGAAGGGGACTTGGTGTCCCGGCCTGGAGCTGCAGATCAGGCAGGGAGGCTGCTCTGGGGCTGCAGGGAGACATCCAGGGGACTGGGATAAGACAGTGGTTAAAACAATGGGGCAGCACGGACCCATCTCCAGGGCTGGAGCAGGGCAGCTCCTCAGCCTCCTCCAGGCTCCAGGGCGGCTGCAGGGGACACGATATGTGCTCAGAGCCCTGCTGCCATGGGCAAAAGCCCTGCAGGGTCTGGGCTGAGCAGCTTTAGCAGCAGAGCAGGCACACGCTGCTGAAGCTCCATTGGCAGCTCCTGCTCGCCAGCAGCACCCCGGGCTGGGAGATTCCTACAGGATATGGGAGGCACCCACTAATGCACCCCACTAGGCACCCTCCTGCCCCCTGCCCGCAGCCCCCGAGCCCGGCAGGACCCGCCCGGTGCTCACTGGAGCGTGCTGCAGGTGTCGGGGCTGGTGGATGCAGTGGGGCTCACGGCTGTGATCACAGTGCTGCAGCAGCTGCTGCCCAGCGAGCCCTTCAGCAGTTTGCTGTCCTGGAAAGGCACGTGGCTGTGCCCGCCCTGTCCCGAGACACGGAGACTCCGCTCAGCTCTGGGCCCTGGGGACACCCTCCCTCCCGAGCCATCCCGGAGAGCTGAGCTCGGCCGGGTCTGGCCGGGAATGGCCTCACCTTGGCTCCAGCCAGCACACCGATGATGCTTTTGGGGCCAGCAGTGAGCTGCTTGTGGAGACCCTAAAAGGCATTCCCTAGTTAGGAGACACAAGAGGCTTCTCTCATAACAAACCCCGTTCTGTCATGCCAATGTACCCCCCTGTTCTGCTCTGGCTTGGCCCCGTGCCCCCTTCCCTGTCCCTCGGTCTTTGGGTCACTCCCACCCTGTTTCCCCGTTGGCTCGCATGTTCTAACCCCACCTTTGTGCCACTCCCATGTCCCTTGGTAATTGGTCTCTGATGCTCCCCCCACCCTGGACATTCATGTACTTGATCCTTGACCCTCACCACGAGGTTTGCCTTTGCCTTTTCCTCTGGCCCCGGACTATCCACGTGCGTGGCTGAAATAAACATCTCTGTGGAACCCATACAAAGGCCCTTCCTGCCTCTTTACCATCGCCCATCATAACAGCTATCCAGGCTACAACACTGCTGATGCTGGTGCCCTCCCATAGCCCCTCTCCACGGCCCAGGCCGTCCCAGGCTCACTCCCAAGCTCAGCTTGGCTACACGCAGGTCCCTGTCAGTGGGGTCCCACTGATTCACCTGGATCTGCAAGGACAGAGGAGACTGAAACTGTGGCTCCACACAGCTGCTCTGGGGGACAGGACTCTGTGTTTTCAGGGAAAGAGCCAGTGAATCCTGTGGGGAGATGAGGCAGGAGGAGCAGAGGAACCTGGCACACTGGGAGGACGAGCCAAACACCTGGTGATGACACAAGGAGCAGAGCCAGGGAAGGCATCTGGCAGGGACAGCTTTGGGAACAATCAGCATCTCCCACACTCGATGATAGAGAGGGGTATGGCTGGTCAGGTCCTCAGAGGGACTGGAAAAGCATCCAGACACCTGGGCTGCTCCTCTGCAAGCAGCAAGGGGCGAGGCACCAGGCTCAGGCTGAAGTGACAACCAGAGCCTCCGTCTGCCCAGGCAGCCGTGACAGCCCTGAGAATTCGGCCGAGGGCCTGGCTGGAATTGAAATCCACTGGCAGCTTTGCACAGAGGAACCAGAGAGCCCATGGACAGAGCCCTGGGGGAGCAAAATTCCCAGCTCACTGCTGAGGGGGACAGCCCTGGGATGTTGGTCCTGCACAGGTTTCCAGGTCTGTTTCCAGCAGCAATGGGAATGATCCCAGAGCCAGCAGCCCTCACCTGGAAGATGGCATGGGAGCAGAGGAGGTGGTGCTGGCCCTGGTGTGACACTGTGCCTGGTTTTTATTGCCCTTGGCCGGCATGTCCAGGAGCTGCTCTGGTGATGTGGGCTGGGGGAGGAAGGGCAGGGGCTGGATCAGCACCTGGGCACAGCAGCCGGACACCCCGGGGCCGAGGCAGCTCCAGGCCACGTCTGCTCCCAGCCAGGAGGCACTGGGAGCTCCAAACCCCCTTGTCCCCAGGACTCCCAGCTGCTCTCAGCACCAGTGCAGACGAGTCTGTCCCAGCCTTGTGCCCTTCTTGTGCCCAGACCTGGTGGAAGGACAGACCCTGTGCCACGGCTCCTTTCCCAGGCTGCTCCCAGACATTCAGCGGGCCCTGGGCTCCAGCAGGTCATAGATGTGTTCTTTGTACACCTGGAGCAGGAAATCGAGGTCAGGCTGAATTTCAATTCTCTTGGAGGGAGCTGGGAGAAGAGCTGGGTACCCCTGCAGGATCTGGCACAGCTGGGGGTTCATCCTGACCCCATTTCTGGGACCTCATTCCACTGGGAGCAGCTGATGGGGCTCACTCAGAAGGCAGAACAGCTCCCAGAGTTTTGCTGGGCAGTTCCCCCAACCCTGCTCCTCTCCAGCCCTTCCAGCCAGGAAGCTCTCACTGCTCTGTGGAGCACAGCAAGGGAGAGAAAAAGCCCCCTGCTCCAGCTGGCAGAAACCAGCAGCTCCAGTTCACTCCACCGGGTGGGTGATCCTGCTTCCAGTCAGGCTGCCCTGCAAACCCCAGGCACAGCAGGGGACCCTGAGTGTGGCACTACAGGTTCAGGATCAACCCCAAACCTCTTCCCTGGGGACCCTGAGGCAGGAGGGGACACGCTGGGCCACAGCAAACCTGCTGGTAGGAGACGAGGAGCTCACAGCTCTTGTCCTTCATGGCTTTGAGCCTCTTGTACAGCTCCAGGTGCACAATGCTGCGACTGGTCTTGGAGCCCACCATGGTGTGGGTTTTCCCAACTCCCAAAGCACTGTAGGCAAACACTGGAAGGAGAAGGGGTGGGTGCTGAAATGATCTGTCATTACTCACCTGGTGCAGCAGAAGGTTGGGTCCTGGCTGGAGAGCACAGCACAGCACAGCAGAGGAGCTTCCCACACAGATAAGACAGGAGGTAAAACTCATAACTTTCCCCACTGCTCCTTAGGGTGATTTTTCTCCCTGGTTTCAGCCTCTCTAATGCAGCAGGGACAGAACAAGTCTCCAGATGAGCACTGCTCCCATGCTCAGGTCACCTCCAACCCTCTCCCCACGAGGCATTTCTGCTTCCTCTCTTCTACCCCCATCTTCCAGCACCTCCCTTGAAGCCTCTGTATCAGGGTGGGATACAGTGCTCTGGAGCTCAGCCCTCCTCCTGGGGGCAGCACCCAGTGCTGGGGCCTGGGGAGAGGGGCAGCCCTTCAGGGGCTGTCGGGAGCCACCGAGAGCTGGAGCACCATCCCCTGGTCCGAACAGCCGGTGCAGGGTGAGCCTGGAGAGTGCAGGGCTCCTCCCGGGAATGTGCCTGTGACATCCAATGGCTGCCAACGCCGGGAACGGCGCGGGGGCTGCAGCAGCAGCGAGGGCTGTGGGAGCTGCGCAGGACCTGTCAGACCTGGCCCTACAGAGCCATTCAGCCTGGGAAGGGGTGGCAGAGCCAAGGGGCTCTCTCCCCATGCATCCACTGTATTTCTTCCCATCCTTCCTGACCCAGGACAGACAAGAGCAAGTGATCCTTGTTCCCCAAAATGTCTGAACAGCTCCTGCCCAGCCTCACCTCCACCCCAAAGCCCATATCCATCCTCTCCACCCCATCCAGAGAGCCGAGCACTGCTGGAACCAACAAGCTTCAGGCTGGGTGTTTTTGGGTTGCTGTTGTGTCACCCCATTCCCAAAGATGTATGGGGACTTCCAAATTAAATTCAGGGCTCTGCTGAGCCCACCCAGCCTGGGAGCAGATGGGTCAGGAGCTCCTGCAAGGATCAGACGTGTGTGCCAGGACTTACAGGAGCAGCTGTAGCCAGCGAGGAGGGTTTCCAGCAGAGGGAGCGTGGTGTGCTGGAACACCTCCTCCTGCACGGCCCCCTTGTCAAAAACATGGTCGAACACAGCCGGTGCCGCCGGGCTCCTCGGGCTGAGCAGCACCCCGTGCTGGTTCAGGACGTGCAGGACGGGGGATGCAGTTCGCTCTTGGGGGCTGGGGGGGCCTCACACGCAGCTCCACGGCTATGGAGCCCTCCTGGGGGGCTCTGTGCCCCAATGGGCTCCTGGGGCTGGGGCATGGGGCTGCTGGGGGACATGGCTCCCGAGCAATGATCTGGGTCCTCATGTGGTCTGGGGGGAGTAGGTGCAGCTGGAGGGTGCAATGGGGGAGAGAAATCCCCAGGCTGGGCAAAGTCTCAGAGCCTCTCTCTCCCTCCCCGGGGTCTGCACCCACCCCTTCCTTGTGCCAATCCTGTCCCTTTGGAGCCCTCCACGAGCCCTCCTTCAGGCTCCCACAGCCTCTCCCAAAACCATAGCCCTCCTTCAGATCTCCTTGGATCCCAAACGGCCCTACGAACCCCTTCATGCTCCTATTTCTCCCTTGGATACCTACAACATCCCCAAAGACCCTAAATCCCTTTGAGACACAGCTCCCTCCCACAACCTCCCCAAGGGTCCCAACATCCCCCTAGAGCCCATTCAGCCTCCCCGCCTTTTGGCCCCCATAGCCCCTCTCACTCCTTTGGTGCACTCAGAGCCCCCTCCCACAGCCCGGCCTCCCTCCCCTCCAGACCCTCGTGTCCCCATTCTGCCCCTCCGGCACAGCAGAGCTGCTCCACGGGGACAGCAGCAGGCACGCGTGGGGTCGGCAGTGCCGGCACCGTGCAAGGGACGAGGCACAGCCCCGGTCACCGAGAACGGGCTCCGACCAGAGCGCGGCTGAGCGAGGCCAGCGCGGCCGGGACCTGCCGGGACCTGCCCGGACCTGCCGGGAGCGGCACAGCCCGGCCGGGGTCACTCGCGCTCGGGGATCCGCCGGTGCCCGGCAGCCCCGGGCCGGTGTCGCTGGTGCCGCTGGAGCTGTGCTGGGACCAACGGAGCCTCCGAGGATCCATTACCATGGAACCACAGGGTCACTGGCGGGTTTGGGTCGGACGGGACCCTAAAGGTGATTTCGTTGCAGCTCCCCAGAGTAGAGGGGCAGCATCTCCTCTCTCACCCTCCTCTGGCCACTCCTGCTGCAGCCCAGGATGCGTCTGGCGTTTGGTGCTGCCAGTGCTCGCTGTTGGCTCAGGTGCAGTTTTCCTCCAGTGGAACCCCCCAAGTTCTTCTCTGCACGGCTCAGCTCTTCTCCCACTCTGTGCTGGGACGGTCCCAAGCAGCCTCTTGTCCTCGGCTTTACTGAATTTCATCGTGTTCTCTTGGTCCCACTTCTCGACCTTGTCCAGCTCCCCCTGGACGTCACCTGCACTGCAGCTTCGTGTCACCTTCGTGAACATGCTGAGCCACTGTGGGTGTCAGTGAGGAAGGGACATCAGAGCCCCGGTGCCACTGCAGAGCCCTCAGGGACACCCCTGGTCATCACCAGCCTCCCCATGACATGGGGTCACTGCCCACAATCTTCTGGCTGCATTCAACCAGCCAGTTCCTCACCACCCAGCAGCCCTGTGTCCCTCTGTTTCAGGGATGAGGATGTCCTGTGGGACCGTGTCTGGAGTGCTGCATTTTTAGAGGGGACGAAGGGAGCTCCAGCCTGTGGGTGCAGCTGTGGATTAGGGTGTCTGGGGATGTTGCTCTGTCACAGTTCGGTTGTGTAATGAGGGCCCCCCTGTTGAGGACCACATTTAGTGCAGAGAGCTCGGGTGGCAGCTGCCCTGGGAGCTGCAGGGTGAGCTCTGTGGGGAAAATGGCCAGAGCCCCTGGCAAGCAGCCAGAACCTGGCACTGACCCAGAGGGGCCCTGCAGCCAGGCAGGTAACCGGACACACGGACACAGCAGGAGATGGTGGCTCAGCAGGAGGACCCCACTGTCAGGGCACAGACTGGGAGGGGATGGAAGCCTGGGAGGTTTGTTGGGGTCCCTCCACAGAGGCTCCATCTCAAGCTGTTGTCGAGCTGCTGCAGCACGATAAAATTCCTTAAAGGAACCAGAGCCTGGGACTGCACTGTGGGAGCCCTGGGGCTGAGCTGGAGAGGAAATCAAGAGCAACTGTGGGATGAGGTATGGGGGAGCCAACAGGGCCCCTCAGGGCATTGCTGACGGCCTTGGCCCCACCAGTGCCAGTCTTGGGTGGGAGTGCAGCTGCCAGGGCAGCTCCAGGATGGATGAAAAGAAGTTTCCTGAACAGTTTCTGACCCAGAAGGGACCTCAGGTCACCTCCCTTCTCCAACATCTAACTTCCAGCACCAGGTGACTGACTCAGTATGTCAGTAGGTAGGGAATGATCAACCCTTTTCTGTGATTTTATATTGATAATCCTTTCTGGCCTATGGCGACTCTGTTGACCTTAATTTTGTTCTGTTTGGTACCTGCAATATTATTGCGTGTCAGGGCAGTGTTAAATCCCTTGAAACTTTTCCCTTTGAGCATATTTGCAGGATTGCCCCATTAAAATCAAGGGAATTCCTGTTGAGGAATCTCTGGAGCTGCTGCTGGGAAGGGACTTCAGTCCCAGCAGTGCCAGTCTGGAGGGGTAGGAATGTGACTGTCAGAGGGCCGCTGGGATGGATGGCCAGAAAGTTTCCTGAACAATTGCTGTTGTCCCATATGGGACACCTTCCTTCTCCAAACATCCATCTGCTGATGCTGGATGATTTCAGCTGGGATCCTTGCAGCAGGGAGGAAACAAAGGGAGAGCGTTAAAATGTCCTGAGCAGATTCCACATCAATTCTAGGAGTAGATTTGAGTCTCTCCGTTGTGCAGCATTTTGGTGCAGTTACTGCAGTGGATCGAGAACGAGTCCGGGCTGTGCCTGCACCTGCAATGGGTCCGGGGCAGCAGAGTCTGAGCCGGCCTCGGCGGGGACACAGCGAGCCTGGAGTCCAGGATGCAGTGGGAAACTTTACAGTCCTGGGCTGTACCGTGCGCTGGACACTGCGTTTAGTGCGCACTGATTCCTTTTTGAGGCACTTCCGCGGCAGGATCTGGCCTGGGCAGCTCCCACGCTGCCCGTGCGTCCGGCCGGGCCGCTGGGGCACAAACCCCCGGGAAGGAGCTGCTCCCTCGGGAATGCTGGCGGTGCTCACGGAGCCTCCTCGGGAAGGGATCCAGGGCGATCCGCAGGGAGAGACGCCTCGGCTCCAAACCACTCCTGGAACTATTTACGCCATAGTGGTAACACCGTCCCCTTTGTGCCCGCTCAGCCCCTCACGACCTGACCCCTCTTAAGCCACGGCCTCCTCACTGTGCCGTTACCTCATTTGGGGCCCCAAAACCCCTCGCAGAGGGCACTGTACCCACTTCGTGCCCTTACGGCTCCGGCTCACGGCTCTAGGCCGCGGCCGCGGTCCTGACCCTAGGCCTAAGCACCCCATCCCCGATCCTACTCTCTCCGTTCCAGGCAGGTTCCTGCCGCCGCGCCGCTTTTAAATTGCCCGCGAGGCCCCGCCCTGCTCTCTGATTGGCCCCGTGCCACCTTCCAACTCCCATTGGCTGCGTCCCGCGTGGTGCCTCATGGGGGTTGTAGTCCCGAGCTCCGCGCGATGCACCATGGGAGCTGCAGTCTCGCCGCCCCCTGCGCCCCCTGCCGGCGGCTCCTGGGGCAGCAGCAGCAGCTCAGAGCCAGGCGGGCGGCGGGGCTTGGAACGTCCCGGGGGATCCCGAGGAGGCTCGGAAAGTCCCGGGGGGTCCTAGGAGGGTCCCCGGGTGGGGCTTCAGCCACCTTTCTCGGGGACCTTCTGCTCGGGGAGGCGATCCAGCCCGGCCTCAGCTGGGATCGATGCTGGGGAACAGTGCCGGGACCCGCCGAGGCTTGGGACACACACAGAGCTGAGGGAGGGAGCACACCTGAAACACACACACCTGGAACAAACACACACACCTGAAACACACACATCTGGAACATACACACACACGGAACAAACACACATACCCGGAACACACACACATCTGAAACACACACACCTAGAACAAACACGTACACCCGGAACACACACACCTGAAACAAACACACCTGGAACACACACACCTGGAACAAACACACACACCTGGAACAAATACACGCACCTTGAACACACATATACACCCGGAACACACACATCTCTGCACCACAGACACAAACCTGGGGACACACACACGTGGGGACATGAACACTCATTCTTGGGGACACACACACACCTAGGACACACACATACAGCCAGGAGGACACCCAGCCCCGTCTTGTCCCCAAGGCCATTCCGTGTCCCCAGGGCTTCCATCCTCTGATCCCACCATAGCCACTCCGGAGGCGGCCGCTGGCCCCGGGCAGCCGCTGTCACCTCTAATTGGACCATGTCCTGCCGTGCCGAGGCAGCGGTGACGGGCGCGTGTGCCCGAGGGTCCCAGTGGCTCAGTGTGGCCTGACCGTGTCCCTCCCCCCACAGCGGCAATGCTGTGTTACTCAGGGGACACCCGCTCATGGGGCCACCTGGGCCCTGGGGACAGGGCCGTGGTAATGGTGGCACCCCAAATAGCCCCACTGAAGGTGGTGGAGGGACAGGGCTGATTCGATAAACGAAGCGGGGTCGGGGTGGGGGGTGGTGGTGGCAGAAAGACCTCATCCCCAGGGTGGGGGACACTGGGGACACACACAGCAAACGGGGAGAGATCACAGCTCTGCTTTACCATGTTGTCACCCCGGTGGGGGGGCAGGACGGCGGCTCCCCCCGCCCCAGCACAGCCCCCCGGGCCGGGGCCGTGCGGACATTGCACGTCTGTACAGCCGGACCCCCCGAGACCCCCGGCATCGCCCCCGGGCGGGCAGNGGGGGCGGTGCCGCGGTCCGGGCTCAGTCCGAGTAGATGATGAAGCCGGAGAAGGTGCTGTACTTGTTGTTGTTGCCGCCGTGGGCTTTGCCCCCGTCCAGCTTGATGAAGACCTCGTCCCCCGCGTCCAGGTGCAGGATGACGCTGTTGCTGGCGTAGTCGTAGTTCTGGTCGGCGTCCTGCGCGATGGCGCTGGCCCGGACCTGCCCAGGGGACACCGCGGGACCGGCTCAGGGCACGCCTCGGCCCGCGGATCCCACGGGACACGCCGGGTCCCGCCTCACACATATCAGATCCCCCCGCCCCGGTGTAGCGTGGGGTGCCCTGGATCCCCCACCGTGGGTGAGGGGGTCCCGGGGGGAGGAGGCTCCTCCGAGCACCGCCCAGAGCCTCTCCATGACCCGGCGGGCACAGACACGGGACCAGGCTCTGGGTTTGGGTGGGGGACCATGGCACAGACGTGTGACTGCGGGTCTGGATTCGGATGCAGGACTACAGCCCAGACACAGGACCCCATTCTGATACAGGACCACAGCTCTGACACGGAACCCCAAATCCAGGTTGGGATACAGGACCATGGGACCACGGCTCCAACAAGGGACCGCAGCTCCACATTCAGACGTGGGACTGCGGCTCTCACACAGGACCCTGACTCCGGATTTGGATACAGGACCCCAGCTCCAGAGTCCCATGTGGGACCATGTCTCAGACACAGGACGCCAGCTCCGATATGGGACCACAGCTTCATCATGGGAGCCCAGATCCAGGTTTGGATACAGGACCCCAGCTCAGACACAGGACCTCGTCTCCGGGTTTGGATACAGGACAATGCCTGGGACACAGGACCCCATCTCCCAGCCCAGCCCCAAACCAAACCACTAAACCCAGCGCATTCCGCAGCGCTTCCCAGGAGCTGCACAGGGACTGTCAGCGTGTGGCGAGGGCTGAACTCAAATACCTCGTCACACGGACCCGCACCCACTGCGGGGCAGGATGCTCCCCCCATAAAGGTTTCCTGGGTGCCGGCAGAGCCAGAGGAGCCGTCACCGCCTGCAGAAGCGGTTCCGTGGCTGGAGCCTGCTGCCGCTGCAGAATTCTTTGGGTAATCAAATCTCCGCCGGCGCCTCGCGGGGAGATCGCGGCGCTGGGTGACAGTGACAAGGCGGCTGGTGAAATCCCAAGTGAAATGCAGAAGCGCTGCGCCGGGAGAAGGTGCCGCTAATTACAACCGACGAGAATCGGCTCTTAATTGGCTCGCCGGGCGGGCAGGCACCGGCGAGCGGCTGCGGTGTCCCGGAGCGGTGGGAGAAGGACGGCTGTCCCCATGCAGTCTTGTCCTTTGCCCCCAGCACAGGAGTCTCAGGGGACCACTCCTCCCCAGCTGCACCTCCCCGAGCCCACCGGCAGCCTGCGATGCTGGGGTCAGATGCTGTTAACTCTGGAACCTACTGACGGCCAGGCTGGTGATCCCATAGGACCTGCTGGCGCCCACGCAGCCGTGTCCCTGATGCCACCAGCAACACTCACCCTGTTAAAAGTCACCCTGTGTCTACCCTGCCACCGCGAGGATCCCTATTCCCGTGGGGGACCCTGAATCCCAGTCAGTCACAGCACCCCAGTCCCCAGGGGACGCTGCCTCTCCTGGGGTATTGCTGAGGAAGAGGAGTGAAGGAAGAAGGCGTGAGGAAGGAGAACCAGGAAGAGCCATTTGGCGCCGGGCTCCCAGCATCGTCCCCCCCGCCACAGCTGGAGCTGCCCGGTGCCATCCGTCTTCCCTCGTTAGGGAGCCGCCTCGTCACCGCGCGCCCGCCAGCCCTCGCTAACCAGGGAAGATAAATGGCAGCGCTGGGCCCGGGCTGAGCCGCTCCCGGCACCGCAGTGGCACAGGAGGGGGGCTGCCAGCACGGCCCCCCGCGATGGCCTCACCCCCTTGTCCTGTTCTGTGCCTCAGTTTCCCCGTGGGAGCCATGGGGGTGGCATGGCCCCAGCCTGGACTCTGCTGCAGCTGCTGTCCCTGACCCCAGTGACAAGACCGGTGTGTCCCCGGTTCAGGGGACACTCCAGAGTGGTCCCCAAGGTGGCTGCACCCAAGAGCTTTCAGGCGGATAGGGGACAGTGGGTGCTGCCATGTGCAGTGACACTTGAGGCCTCGGGGACACCACGTGCCCCACGTACCACCATGGCCCGGGACCCCCAAGGCGTGGCAGCAGCTGCCATCGAGACCCCCAGACAGTGGGGGTACAGTGGCAGGTGCTCCTCAGGATCCTCGGGCACAGCCCTGGGTGCCCCCCCAGCACCCCTGGGTGCAGCCGTGGGTGACCCCCTCAGACCCCCCTGGGCACAGCAGCAGGTGCCCCCCCAGGGCCCTGGGGTGCATCAGCAGATGCGCCCCCCCGACCCCCAGACAGGGCAGTGGGTGCAGGACCCCCCAACAGGTCCTTGTGTATCCTTGGGGACTGTCTCCAACAGTCCCCTGGGGCTGTGACCCTCCCTGAACTGTGGGTGGCCGTCCTACAGCATGGGGACCCCAAAACCACCCGGTACCGGCCCTGGCTGGCCGTCAGTCCGTCCACTTCCCCCCCTCCCGCTGCCCTCGCCTCAGCTACCCACTAATACAAATAATAATTAATGCTAATTAACCACCAGCTGCAGCTCCCCTGGCTCTCATTAGCTCCAGCCCGACCCAACGGTGATGGGCAGCCCCCAAACCGGCAGCACCCAGGGGATTTTGGGGGTCAGAGGGGGCCCCCCAAGTTCTGACTCGCTCTGAAGATGCCAGGATCGATCTTTATGTCCTGGGAACCCCACACCATGTCAGGGACGAGGGATTTTTGGCAGAAATCCCCTAAATAACCCCATTTTAAAATTATTTGGGGCATTGAGGGGGGGAAATCTTCTTTATAGATATCGATGCAGCGATGCCTTGATAGTAATTAACAAGCAGTTAATTAAGTTGCATCGCCCACCCGAGCGCAGCTCCTCTTGACAAGGGGCTCCATAGCTTCTGGAAATTCATCCAGGAATGTCGATGCCCCGCAGAGCTGGGGGGGTAGGAAGCTTTGGGGTCGTCTCCAGAAATATTTTAGGGGAGGCAAAAGGGTTGAAGTGAGTTTTTGGGGTTCTCAGTCCGGAGTTACACGGATGCTGCTTGGGAGAAAGACCCAATGGTGGTGGAACCCCCTAAAATTTAGGGCTGGAGGGCGGGGGAGGACAAAAATAATCCCAATGAGAAGAAATTTGAACTGTTTGGATGGAGAAAAGCTGCCGAGCGGCTCCTGCTGCGCTCCCGCTCGGAAGGGCTCGGAGCCGAGTGGTGAAACGCGGTGGCCGTGACAAGGCTCCCACTCCCTGCCTCACACCCCGGCTGTTTCTGGGGAGATAACTCAGTTTTGGGTTAATTCGGGGTCCTGCATCCTCAGGAAAAGGATGCACCGCCGGTTGTGATGCCCGAGATACGGATGGGAAGCGGGAGCAGAGTGGATGGATCCCGCGGGAATGCCGGCTGCGGTGACATCCAGGGGAATTGAGCTTGGTGACATCCCGGGGGTCACAGCCACATCCTGTCCCTCGAATCGTGGCCGGGAGGGGGACATGGCATGGAAAAGGGGCACCCGAAAAGCATGTGGGTGGCGAGGCTGAGTCCTGGCATTGGGAGTTCCAGCGGGATGGGGTCGGGGGATGCGGGAACAGGGAAGGATGGAGCCGCCCTCGGGGTGCGTGCTCCCCGCGGTGTCCCCACGCAGCCCGTCCTGACCCAGCAGCAGCAGAGCTGGCTCCGGGCTGCGGGTGCAGTCCCCCAAAAGCGGGCCAGGCACTGCACCCCTCGAGGCCACCACGGACACTGTCCCTGCGGAGGAGCGCTGTCCCCCCAGGGACCTCATCGGGGACAATGGCATGGATGGGGAGGGCACCCCGGGGACGCTGTGGGGGCGCCCCAAGGCACCACAAGACACCCCAAGGAATATCTCCGTGACGAAGGAAAGAGCTAAGGGAACCCCTGGGGACACGTCAGGGTGGATGGTGACTGTCCCCAGCACTGGGAGAGGGACAAGGCACACAGGGCAGCGTCTGTGAATGGGAGGAGGAGGAGGATGTGACAGCCCAGGGGTGCACCCGGAGCCCTGCAGTGTCCCTGGGAGAAGGACAGGGCACCCCAGGGGTGCTCCTTCATGGCGGGGAGCACCCCGGGGCTGCATCCAGAGCCCGTCATTGCCACTGGGAGAAGGATGGAGCATCCTGGGGGAGCGTCTCCAGCACTGAGAGAAGGATGGGGCATTCTGAGGATGCAGCTCCAGAGATGGAAGCAGGACAGAGCCCCTCGGGAGTGCACCCTGCATCCATCATGTCACCGAGAGAGGGACAGAGCATCCTGGGGGTACATCTCTGGGGACAGGAAAAGGACAGGGCATTCTGAGGGTACACACAGAGCCCATCTTCAGCACTGGGAGAAGGATAAAGCACTCCAGGGGTGCACGTCAGTGTCTGGGAGAAGGATGTGGCACGCCAGGATTGAACCCAGAGCCCATCACTGCCACTGGGAGAAGGATATGACACCCTAGGGATGTATCTTTGGGGATGGGAAAAGGATAGGGCCCTGGGGAAGCACCCAGAGCCCGTCATCAGCACTGGGAGAAGGATGTGACACCCTGGGGGTGCATCCCTGGGGCCAGCAGAAGCGTGGAGTACCCAGGGCGTGCATCGCTGGGGCCGGGAAAAGGATGGGGCCCCTAGGGAAGCACCCGCAGTCCAGCATCAGCACAAAGAGGATGTGGCAACCTGGAGGTGCACCCCTGGGGCCAGGAGAAGGATGGAACACCCAGAGGGGGCATCGCTGAGGCCAGGAAAAGAACGGGGCACCCCGAGAAATCACCCATTGCCCTTCTCCCGTGCTTGGGGACAGCAGAGCTCCCGTTCCCGCAGAGGGAGCCGGGATGGGCAGCCCTTACCTGCCCGTTCTTGCAGAGGTCGGCCCACATGCTGGTGCCGTCGCCGCCGCGCATGAGGACGTGGTAGGTGAAGAAGTAGGTGCCGGGGATGGCGCAGGTGAACTTGCCCGAGGCGGCGTCGTAGCTGTTGCCCAGGTTGGTGACCACGTCGTCGAACTTGAGGACCTCGTAGCCCTCGTGGGGGTTCTTGAGGCCGGCGTAGAAGGCGACCCGCGGCACCGTGCTGTAGGTGGCCGCGCTCACCGCGCCCGTAGCCCCCGGTCCCGGTAATCCCGGGGGTCCCGGTCTTCCTGCTTCACCCCTCGCCCCCACCGGCCCGGGCGGTCCCGGTTCTCCGGGCGGTCCCGGTGGTCCGGGTTTTCCCGGTCTCCCCGGTTTGCCTNGGGAGGGAAACTGAGGCAGGGAGGTGGGATCGGACCCACTGACCCCCTCCTCCAATCGTGCGGGATCCCCCGGTGACCCCGGCCCCGCGTGCTCACCCGAGCCACGCCCTGTCCCCACGCCAGACCCCGAGCACTCCGAGCGTGCCCGTGGAGCTGAACCCGTCACCTGTGTCCCCACAGAAGAACACCCACGGGGGATGGTCCCCAGGGCCCGCCCCTACTCCCTGCCTCAGTTTCCCCTCCCACGAGGTGACCACACTTTGGGACGGCCCAGGTGACACCCCCGTGGCCAAGCGTTCATCGCGGTCAGCCGTGGGTCCGTGGGATGGGAAGTCACGGGTGGTGGCAAAGGCCACAGAGACAACGGAGCAGCCGCAGGTGCCACCGCGGGCATGGCCGGGCTCCGCGCAAGAGCCGCCCCGCGGGGCGAGCACCGGCGGGCTCATGACATGGGGACACGCGGCTGCGCCCGCTCCGTCGCCTGCCATCTCCATCAGCCTCGGCGGGGACAGCAGGACGCGATGGCAAGTGACAGGCGCCGCCNCTCCCCGGTTTGCCTTGGGGACCTTGCACCAGGGTGGAGGGCGGCGGGAGGGGGCCGCGCTCGGCCGGTTGCGGGGGGGCGGCGGGGCCGTAGGGCTCGCAGACCATCCGGCAGGTGCCCAGCATCTCGTACCGGCCGTCGGTACCGGCGGAGCTCACCAGCACCGGGATGAGCACNACTCCGAGCGTGCCCGTGGAGCTGAACCCGTCACCTGTGTCCCCACAGAAGAACACCCACGGGGGATGGTCCCCAGGGCCCGCCCCTACTCCCTGCCTCAGTTTCCCCTCCCACGAGGTGACCACACTTTGGGACGGCCCAGGTGACACCCCCGTGGCCAAGCGTTCATCGCGGTCAGCCGTGGGTCCGTGGGATGGGAAGTCACGGGTGGTGGCAAAGGCCACAGAGACAACGGAGCAGCCGCAGGTGCCACCGCGGGCATGGCCGGGCTCCGCGCAAGAGCCGCCCCGCGGGGCGAGCACCGGCGGGCTCATGACATGGGGACACGCGGCTGCGCCCGCTCCGTCGCCTGCCATCTCCATCAGCCTCGGCGGGGACAGCAGGACGCGATGGCAAGTGACAGGCGCCGCCAGCGCCGGGGGTGAGCGAAGGACGCGGGGACGGGGGAGGGGGACACGGACACACAGGAGTAGAGCGGCCCGGGGCCGCTCCCAGTGCCGCCCGCCACAGCCGTTCAGTGGCCCCGGGTGACAATACCGAGGTGGCATCAACCGAGGTGGCACCTGTGAGATCCATAGGGTCATCATTCCCCCTGCCGCCAAAAAAACACCCTGGGGTGCATCCCCTCATCCCCTTCACGTCTGTGACACGGCCCCGAGCCCCAGGGGACACACGGGGGACAAGCCCCACCCCCGCCCCAAAAGAGGGGGAACCAAGGGGACGTTTGACAGCCATCGATCGCCCCCGCATGTCCCCCGGCTCCCGCAGAGGCTTTAATCAGCGAGCATAAATCAATTAGCTGCCTTTAAGGAGGCAATTATTCCTGGGGGCTTTACAAGGTTGGGGAGGGGGAGAGTATTTTGGGGTGGGGGTGCTGCCAGCACCGTATCTCCCCTCAAAGTTGTCACAATTATGTCACCAGCTGTTTCCCTGGTTCTTTTCTCCATCATTTTTGTCACCCCCCTCTCCACAGCCCCCTATTCCTCATTATCTTTCTGCTTTAACAAGCGCCTAAAAATACGCCTCACGAGGTCACGGGCTGCGTGAGTCACCATCAGCACAGGGATGGCCCGGGTGGGCAGGGGGATTTGCGTGGGGACAGGGTGGCCATGGCAGGGACACAGAGGGAGGACAGGCCCACGCTGGTTGCATCATCTCACCTGGAGGGTCAGGGAACATCCCTGGTCCTGGCTACCGCATCCTCGTGGTGGGGACACAGCCCCAGGTCACCTTGTTACCACAGGACATTTTGTCTCCTTGGCATAGCCACCACCCCATGCTACTGCATTACTCTGTGCTACCCTGTCCCCATGGCAAGGCCACGACCCTTGGCCACCACGTCCCCACACTGTGTCCCTACAGCCAGGGAAAGAGCCAGGACAGCCTCCTCACTGCTGTGGGACAGCAGCACTGTATGGGGGGGGAACAATCCCCCTGTGACACTGGATGGAGCCCCTGAGGCACTCCCTGTCCCCAAGCCCTGCATGGGGAGGGGGAGCAGTGCAGCCCCTCAAACCAGATCCATCCACCTGGGCACAGGGTGGCAAAGCTCTAAAGGGCCACCTTTGGAAGTGCAGGAGTTGGGAAAGGGACAAAGGTGGGAGGTGGCAGCAGCCGAGGCTGCTGTGGTTGTGGTGGTTGTGATGGCAGCGATGGCAGCAGTGATTCCAGTGCCAGCAGTGACTCCAGTGGTAGTGGTGGTGCCTGCAGTGGCTGTGGTGGCAGTGGTGGTGGCAGTGGCTGTTGCAGTGGTAACAAAGTGGCTGTCATAGCTGCAATGGTTGCAGTGGTGGCAGTAGCGGCTGTGGTGGCAGCGGTGGTTGTGGGGCTGTGGGGGCAGCGGTGGCTGCAGTGATGTTGGTAGCAGCAGTAGCAGCGGTGGCTGCACCTGTTGTGGTGACAGCAGTGGCTGCAGCTGTTGCGGCGGTGGCTGCAGTGGCTGTGGTGACAGCAGTCGCAGCGGTAGCTGCAGCTGTTGCTGCGGTGGCTGCAGTGGCTGTGGTGACAGCAGTGGC